>CAUDMG010000349.1:0-467500 GCA_958450375.1 Homarus gammarus
TATACACTGGCCTATATCTTGTTCTACCTGACCTATATCTTGTCATTCCTGGCCTGTATATTGTTATACCAGGCCTATATCTTGTTATACCAGGAGTATATCTTGTTATACACTGGCCTATAACTTGTTATACCTGGCCTATATCTTGTTACTCCTGGCCGATATCTTGTTATACCTGGCAAATAACTTGTTATACCAGGCCTATATCTTGCTATGCCTGGCCTATATCTTGTTATACTAGGCCTATATCTAGTTATACCAGGCTTATATCTTGTTATACCTGCCTATATCTTGTTATACAGGCCTATATCCTGTTATACCAGGCCTATATCTTGTTATTCCAGGCCTATATCTTGTTATACCAGGGCTATATCTTCTTATACCTGGCCTATATCTTGTTATACCAGGCCTATATCTTGCTATACCTGGCCTATATCTTGTTATACCAGGCCTATATCTTGTTATACCTGGCCTATATCTTGTTATACCAAGCTTATATCTTGTTATACCTGGCCTATATCTTGTTATACCATACCTATATCTTGTTATACCTGCCCTATAGCTTGTTATTCCTGCCCTGTATCTTGCTATACCAGGCCAATAACTTTTTATACCTGGCCTATATCTTGTTATACCTGGCGTATATCTTGTTATAATAGGCCTATATCTTGTTATACCAGGTGTATATCTTGTTGTACACTGGCCTATATCTTGTTATACCTGGCCTATATCTTGTTATTCCTGGCCTATATCTTGTTATACCTGGCCAATAACTTGTTATACCTGGCCTATATCTTGTTATACCATGCCTATATCTTGTTATACAATGGCCTATATCTTGTTATACCTGCCCTATATCTTGTTATTCCTGCCCTGTATCTTGTTATACCAGGCCAATAACTTGTTATACCTGGCCTATATCTTGTTATACCTGGCGTATATCTTGTTATACCAGGCCTATATCTTGTTATACACCGGCCTATATCTTGTGATACCAGGCCAATAACTTGTTATACCTGGCCTATATCTTGTTATACCTGGCGTATATCTTGTTATACCAGGCCTATATCTTGTTATACACCGGTCTATATCTTGTGATACCAGGCCAATAACTTGTTATGCCTGGCCTATATCTTTTTATACCTGGCGTATATCTTGTTATACCAGGCCTATATCTTGTTATACCAGGTGTATATCTTGTTGTACACTGGCCTATATCTTGTTATACCTGGCCTATATCTTGTTATTCCTGGCCTATATCTTGTTATACCAGGCCTATATCTTGTTATACCAGGCCTATATCTTGTTATACACTGGCCTATATCTTGTTATACCTGCCCTATATCTTGTTATTCCTGCCCTCTATCTTGTTATACCAGGCCAATAACTTGTTATACCTGGCCTATATCTTGTTATACCTGGCGTATATCTTGTTATACCAGGCCTATATCTTGTTATACCAGGTGTATATCTTGTTGTACACTGGCCTATATCTTGTTATACCTGGCCTATATCTTGTTATTCCTGGCCTATATCTTGTTATACCTGGTCAATAACTCTTTATACCAGGCCCACATCTTGTTATACCTGGCCTATATCTTGTTATTCCTGGCCTATATCTTGTTATACCAGGCCTATATCTTGTTATACCAGGCCTATATCTTGTTATACACTGGCCTATATCTTGTTATACCTGCCCTATATCTTGTTATTCCTGCCCTCTATCTTGTTATACCAGGCCAATAACTTGTTATACCTGGCCTATATCTTGTTATACCTGGCGTATATCTTGTTATACCAGGCCTATATCTTGTTATACCAGGTGTATATCTTGTTGTACACTGGCCTATATCTTGCTGTACCTGGCCTATATCTTGTTATTCCTGGCCTATATCTTGTTATACCTGGTCAATAACTCTTTATACCAGGCCTATATCTTGCTATACCAGGCCTATATCTTGCTATACCTGGCCTATAGCTTGTTATACTAGGCCTATATCTTGTTATACTGGGCCTTTATCTTGTTATACCAGGCCTAAATCTTGTTATACCAGGCCTATATCTTGTTATACTTGGCGTATATCTTGTTATACCTGGCCTATATCTTGTTATACCTGGCCTATATCTTGTTATACCTGGCCTTTATCTTGCTGTACCTGGCCTATATCTTGTTATACCTGGACTATATCTTGCTATACCTGGCCTATATCTTGTTATACCTGGTCTATATCTTGTTATACCTGGCCCATATCTTGTTATACACTTGCCTATATCTTGTTATACCTGGCCTATATCTTGTTACACCAGGCCTATATCTTGTTATACCTGGCCTATACCTTGTTATACCAGGCCAATATCTTGCGATACCTGGCCTATATCTTGTTATACCTGGCGTATATCTTGTTATACCTGGCGCATATCTTGTTATACCAGGCCTATATCTTGTTATACCAGGCCCACATCTTGTTATACCTGGCCTATATCTTGTTATACCTGGCCTATATCTTGTTATACTAGGCCTATATCTTGTTATACCAGGCCTATATCTTTTTATCCCAGGGCTATATTTTGTCCTACCCGGCCTATATCTTGTTATACCAGGCCTATATTTTGTTATACCTGGCCTATATCATGTTATACCTGGCTTATATCTTGTTATACGTGGCCTATATCTTGGTATACTTGGCCTATATCTTGTTATACCTGGCCTTTATTTTGTTCTACCTGGCCTATATCTTGTTATACCTGGCGTATATCTTGTTATACCTGGCGCATATCTTGTTATACCAGGCCTATATCTTGTTATACCAGGCCCACATCTTGTTATACCTGGCCTATATCTTGTTATACCTGGCCTATATCTTGTTATACTAGGCCTATATCTTGTTATACCAGGCCTATATCTTTTTATCCCAGGGCTATATTTTGTCCTACCCGGCCTATATCTTGATATACCAGGCCTATATCTTGCTATACCTGGCCTATATCTTGTTATACCTGGACTATATCTTGCTATGCCTGGCCTATATCTTGTTATACTTGGTCTATATCTTGTTATACATGGCCCATATCTTGTTATACCTGGACTATATCTTGTTATACCAGGCCTATATCTTGTTATACCTGGCCTATATCTTGTTATACCAGGCCTATATCTTGTTTTACTTGGCCTGTATCTTGTTATACCTGGCCTACATCTTGTTATACCAGGCCTATACCTTGTTGTAGCTGGCCTATATCTTGCTATACCAGGCCTATATCTTGTTACCTGGCCTATATCTTGTTATACCAGGCCTATATCTTGTTATACCAGGCCTATATCTTGCTATACCTGGCCTATATCTTGCTATACCTGGCGCATATCTTGTAATACCAGGCCTATATCTTGTTATACCATGCCTATATCTTGTTATACCAGGCCAATAACTTTTAAAACCTGGCCTATATCTTGTTATACCTGGCGTATATCTTGTTATACCAGGCCGATATCTTGTTATACCAGGTGTATATCTTGTTATACACTAGCCTATATCTTGTTATACCTGGCCTATATCTTGTTATTCCTGGCCTATATCTTGTTATACCTGGCCAATAACTTGTTATACCTGGCCTATATCTTGTTATACCAGGCCTATATCTTGCTATACCTGGCCTATATCTTGTTATACTAGGCCTATATCTTGTTATACTGGGCCTTTATCTTGTTATACCAGGCCTATATCTTGTTATACCAGGCCTATATCTTGTTATACCAGGCCTATATCTTGTTATACCAGGCCTATATCTTGCTATACCAGCCCTATATCTTGTTATACCAGGGCTATATCTTGTTATACCTGGCCTATATCTTGTTATACCTGGCCTATATCTTGTTATACCTGGCCTATATCTTGCTATACCAGGCCTATATCTTGTTATACCAGGCCTATATATTGTTATACCAGGCTTATATCTTGTTTTACCATGCCTATATCTTGTTATTCACTGGCCAATATCTTGCTATACTAGGCCTATATCTTGTTATACCAGGCCTATATCTTGTTATACCTGGCCTATATCTTGTTATTCACTGGCCAATATCTTGGTATACCTGGCCTATATCTTGTTATGCCAGGCCTATATCTTGTTATACCAGGCCTATATCTTGTTTTACCATGCCTATATCTTGTTATTCACTGGCCAAAATCTTGTTATACCTGGCCTATATCTTGTTATACCTGGCCTATTTCTTGTTATACCTGGCCTTTATCTTGTTATATCATTCCTATATCTTGCTATACCTGGCCTATATCTTTTTATACTTGGCCTATATCTTGTTATACCTGGCTATATCTTGTTATACCTGACCTATATCTTGTTATACTTGGCCTATTTCTTGTTTTACCTGGCCTTTATCTTGTTATATCATTCCTATTTCTTGCTATACCTGGCCTATATCTTGTTATACTTGGCCTATATCTTGTTATACCTGGCTATATCTTGTTATACCTGACCTATATCTTGTTATTCCAGGCTTATATCTTGTTATACACTGGCCTTTATCTTGTTATACCATTCCTATATCTTGCTATACCTGGCTTATATCTTGTTATACTTGGCCTATATCTTGTTATTCCTGGCCTATATCTTGTTATACCTGGCCTATTTCTTGTTATACCAGGCCTATATCTTTTTATACCTGGCCTATATCCTGTTATACCTTACCTATATCTTGTTATATCTGGCCTATATCTTGTTATACTTGGCCTATATCTTGTTATACCTGGCCTATATCTTGTTATACCTGGCCTATTTCTTGTTATACCTGGCCTATATCTTATTTTCCTTACCTATATCTTGTTATATCTGGCCTATATCTTGTTATACTTGGCCTATATCTTGTTTAACCTGACCTGTCAATTACTTTCCTTGACGTGCGATTCACTTTACCTGGATCATATCTTGCTTAACCTAGCCTGGGTCTTATTTTTATTAAATTTTAGGTGGAATTCGAAGGGTTTAATGAGGTATAAGAAAAAAATGCCTTTAAAAGGAAGAGTAAGGAGAGGGCTAACAAAATCAGGATGAATAAAAGAACTTTACTAGGAAGGACAAGTAAAACTTTCGATTGTTATTGGAATGTTAAGGACGCTGCGGTGCGGTAGGGAGGCCACTGAGCGGCTGCCGTCAAGGATGTGTATTCACACAACTAGTTTTGTTGTTTGCTGTCAGGTGCACAAGTAGTATCCACATAGTGAGGTGTGAGGGAGGACGTAACACCCAGTCTGAACCGTGTTTGGACATGAGAGTGCATTAAACTACTATATTTTTGCTCCGAACCCGTAGAATTTTTCCCATAAAAGTGAGGATCGAACATGTTTGTTCTTCGTCTTTGTGAGTGAACTCGATCCTTTTAAGTGATTTTTAGAGCCGAGAGTGATTTCAATTAGTTTTCCTCAACGAAGCTAAATATTGTGTTGACACCGTTGTTTTAGAGGCAGAGTATTCGTCAAGGAACGGGAGGAACTTTTGCCAGCACTACAACATTCTGTTCCAATAGTTCAAGTTCTCAACTTACTTAGTTTATTGTAAGTGTATTATTTGGCATTTCTTATGATTTAATATGTATAAAAAATATATATACTTGTAATTTCGATATGTGTGTGTGTAATAATAATAATAATAATAATAATAATTAACGGTTTATTGAAAGAGCTTGGCAGCCAGAAGGCTGAAAATATACAGTTACATATTTGGGGAATGGGTTACGAATTACAAATAATATACAAGTAACATAAGTGACACAAATAAGACATATAATAACTTAGATGGGGAAAAGCTCAAACTACAGTTCATTTCAACATAGTGACAGTGTTACAGTATTACAAGTTATTGATAATTTTTACAATGGTTGGGACTGGGCTGTTCTTATAGCGATCAGTTCGTGCACGTATGGGCTGGATGCGGTTGTGGTGTCGCACAGCAATTCTCGGACAAGGGATCTCAGGTGGTAGTAGGAGCCGGTGTCGGGGATGGTGTAGAAGCTTCTTACCAAATTTGCAGATGAGGTCGTGGTGATGGTCAGTGAGAGTCGAAAGGGTCAGTGTGTTGAGCGCTTCTTGATATGTGGAGTAGGAGGGGGAGAGAATAATCTTGCATGCCCTCTTTTGCACTTTTTCTAGGTGTTTACGTTGTGTGGCATTTAGGGAGGAAGACCAGGTGGGGGAGGCATAGGTGAGCTTGGGAAGTATGAATGTTGTGTAAACACTGAGGAGCTCGTGTGCAGGAACTCCGAGGGACTTGAGTCGGCGGAGGAGGTGGAGACGGAAACTGGAGGATTTGACAACTTCATTGACGTGTGGTTTCCAATTTAGTTTGTTGTCTATGGTGACGCCGAGGAGCTTCGTGGAATCTACAACCTGGAGTGTGTTCGGACCTAGAGTAATGGAAGGAGGTGGGACAATGTCGGAGGAGAGGTTGATGTGCATAACCATGGTCTTGGTATGGTTGATGGTGACATGGTTGTTGGTGGCCCAGTTTTGGAGACTGTTCAATAAATCCTGAAGGGCGGTATAGTTGGGAGCAGAATTGTTGACGCTGATCCCAATGGTGGAGTCGTCGACATATTTCCAGCGAGCAGGGGTTTCTCTTAGGGCATCATTGATGAGCATAAGGAAGCAGAGTGGTCCCATCTTCGTGCCTTGGGGGACGCCACAGGTGAGTGTGCATACGTATATGCATTATTTATATGGGCCACATTTTTCAATATTTTCAATTTTACTCTGCCAAACATTGCTCCAGTGTCGTTATATGTACAGAAAGCGTCTCTTTCTACAAATCGTTGAAAATTCCAATGTTTTAGACGTCTTATCGGTTTTATATTTGTCATTTGTTTCGAAGCCTTGGTATGTGTATGAGGAAGAGAGAGACAGCTATGTGTGGGAGGAAGACGAGAAGCAGAATCTGGAGGAGTCATACAGGAAAGAGTTGTACGAGTTTGTGGTATTGGTAGAACGTTTATTGTTGTTTAACACCCACAATGCTGACCTTGATGTAGGAAAGGGTGAGAGAAGGGGGCAAGAGGGATTAGGTAGTGTAAAGGCAGCAGGAGGTCAGGAGGCACTGTACAGGTAGGAGGGGGTAGTGTAAAGGTAGGAGGAGGTAGTGTAACGGTAGGAGAACGTAGTGTAACGGTAGGGGGAGGTAGTGTAAAGGAAAGAGGAGGTAGTGTAAAGGTAGGAGAAGGTCATGAGGCACTGTACAGGTAGGAGGGGGTAGTGTAACGGTAGGAGGAGGTAGTGTAAAAGTAGAAGGTAGTGTAACGGTTGGAGGAGGTAGTGTAAAAGTAGGAGAAGGTAGTGTAACGGTAGGAGGAGGTAGTGTAACCGTAGGAGAGGTACTGTAACGGTAGGAGGAGGTAGTGTAACGATAGGAGGAGGTAGTGTAACGGTAGGAGGAGGTAGTGTAAAAGTAGGAGAAGGTAGTGTAACGGTAGGAGGAGGTAGCGTAAAGGTAGGAAGAGGAAGTGTAACGGTAAGAGGAGGTAGTGTAACCGTAGGAGAAGGTACTGTAACGGTAGGAGGAGGTAGTGTAACGATAGGAGGAGGTAGTGTTACGGTAGGAGGAGGTAGTGTAAAGGTAGGAGGAGGTAGTGTAACGGTAGGAAGAGGAAGTGTAACGGCAAGAGGAGGTAGTGTAACGGTAGGAGAAGGTACTGTAACGATTGGAGGAGGTAGTGTAACGATAGGAGGAGGAAGTGTAACGGTAAGAGGAGGTAGTGTAACGATAGGAGGAGGTAGTGTAACGGTAGGAGGAGGTAGTGTAACGGTAGGAGGAGGTAGTGTAAAGGTAGGAGAAGGTACTGTAACGATAGGAGGAGGTAGTGTAAAAGTAGGAGAAGGTAGTGTAACGGTAGGAGGAGGTAGTGTAACGGTAGGAGGTGGTAGTGTAACCGTATGAGAAGGTACTGTAACGGTAGGAGGAGGTAGTGTAAAAGTAGGAGAAGGTAGTGTAACGGTATGAGGAGGTAGTGTAAAGGTAGGAGGAGGTAGTGTAACGATAGGAGGAGGTAGTGTAACAGTAGGAAGAGGAAGTGTAACGGTAGGAGGAGGTAGTGTAACCGTAGGAGAAGGTACTGTAACGGTATGAGGAGGTAGTGTAGCGGTAAGAGGAGGTAGTGTAACGGTAGGAGAAGGTAGAGTAAAGGTAGGAGGAGGTAGTGTAACAGTAGGAAGAGGAAGTGTAACGGTAAGAGGAGGTAGTGTAACGGTAGGAGAAGGTACTGTAACGGTAGGAGGAGGTAGTGTAACGATAGGAGGAGGTAGTGTAACGATAGGAGGAGGTAGTGTAACGGTAGGAGGAGGTAGTGTAACGATAGGAGGAGGTAGTGTAACGGTAAGAGGAGGTAGTGCAACGATAGGAGGAGGAAGTGTAACGGTAGGAGGAGGTAGTGTAACGATAGGAGGAGGAAGTGTAACGGTAAGAGGAGGTAGTGTAACGATAGGAGGAGGTACTGTACTGGTAGGAGGTAGTGTAACGGTAGGAGAAGGTACTGCAACGGTAGGAGGAGGTAGTGTAACGATAGGAGGAGGTAGTGTAACGATAGGAGGAGGTAGTGTAACGATAGGAGGAGGTAGTGTAACGGTAGGAGGAGGTAGTGTAACGGTAGGAGGAGGTAGTGTAACGGTAAGAGGAGGTAGTGCAACGGTAGGAGGAGGTAGTGTAAAGGTAGGAGGAGGTAGTGTAACGGTAAGAGGAGCTAGTGTAAAGGTAGGAGGAGGTAGTGTAAAGGTAGGAGGAGGTACTGTAACGGTAGGAGGAGGTACTGTAACGGTATCAGGAGGTAGTGTAACGGTAGGAGGAGGTAGTGTAACGGTAGGAGGAGGTAGTGTAACGATAGGAAGAGGTAGTGTAACGGTAAGAGGAGCTAGTGTAAAGGTAGGAGGAGGTAGTTTAACGATAGGAGGAGGTAGTGTAGCGGTAGGAGGGGGTAGTGTAACGATAGGAAGAGGTAGTGTAACGGTAGGAGGAGGTAGTGTAACGGTAGGAGGAGGTAGTTTAACGATAGGAGGAGGTAGTGTAACGGTAGGAGGGGGTAGTGTAAAGGTAGAGGGAGGTAGTGTAACGGTAGGAGGAGGTAGTGTAAAGGTAGGAGGAGGTAGTGTAGAGGTAGGAGGAGGTAGTGTAAAGGTAGGAGGAGGTAGTGTAGAGGTAGGAGGAGGTGGTGTAAAGGTAGGAGGAGGTAGTGTAAAGATAGGAGGTGGTAGTGTAAAGATAGGAAGAGGTAGTGTAGCGGTAGGAGGAGGTAGAGTAACGGTAGGAGGAGTTAGTGTAGCGGTAAGAAGTGGTAGTGTAAAGGTAGGAGGAGGTCGTGTAAAGGTAGGAGGAGGTAGTGTAAAGGTAGGAGGAGGTAGAGTAACGGTAGGAGGAGGTAGTGTAAAGGTAGGAGGTGGTAGTGTAAAGGTAGGAGGAGGTAGTGTAACTGAAGGAGGAGGAGGTGTAACGGTAGGAGGAGGTAGTGTAACGGTAGGAGGAGGTAGTGTAAGAGCAGGAGGAGGTAGTGTAATGGTTGGAGGAGGTAGTGTAACTGAAGGAGGAGGAGGTGTAACGGTAGGAGGAGGTAGTGTAACGGTAGGAGGAGGTAGTGTAAGAACAGGAGGAGGTAGTGTAACGGTAGGAGGAGGTAGTGTAACGGTAGGAGGAGGTAGTGTAACTGAAGGAGGAGGAAGTGTAACGGTAGGAGGAGGTAGTGTAACGGTAGGAGGAGGTAGTGTAAAAGTAGGAGAAGGTAGTGTAATGGTTGGAGGAGGTAGTGTAAACGTAGGAGTAGGTAGTGTAACGGTAGGAGGGGGTAGTGTAAAGGTAGGAAGAGGAAGTGTAACGGTAAGAGGAGGTAGTGTAACGGTAGGAGAAGGTACTGTAACGGTAGGAGGAGGTAGTGTAACGATAGGAGGAGGTAGTGTAGAGGTAGGAGGAGGTAGTGTAACGATAGGAGGAGGAAGTGTAACGGTAAGAGGAGGTAGTGTAACGGTAGGTGGAGGTAATAATAATAATAATAATAATAATAATTAACGGTTTATTGAAAGAGCTTGGCAGCCAGAAGGCTGAAAATATACAGTTACATATTTGGGGAATGGGTTTCGAATTACAAATAATATACAAGTAACATAAGTGACACAAATAAGACATATAATAACTAGATGGGGGAAAGCTCAAACTACAGTTCATTTCAACATAGTGACAGTGCAAGGAGTAGTGTTTACTGGGAGTGAATACACTGGTTTATTACAAGTCATTGATAATTTTTACAATGGTTGGGACTGGGCTGTTCTTATAGCGATCAGTTCGTGCACGTATGGGCTGGATGCGGTTGTGGTGTCGAACAGCAATTCTCGGACTTGGGATCTCAGGTGGTAGTAGGAGCCGGTGTCGAGGATGGTGTAGAAGCTTCTTACCAAATTTGCAGATGAGGTCGTGGTGATGGTCAGTGAGAGTCGAAAGGGTCAGTGTGTTGAGCGCTTCTTGATATGTGGAGTAGGAAGGGGAGAGAATAATCTTGCATGCCCTCTTTTGCACTTTTTCTAGGTGTTTACGTTGTGTGGCATTTAGGGAGGAAGACCAGGTGGGGGAGGCATAGGTGAGCTTGGGAAGTATGAATGTTGTGTAAACACTGAGGAGCTCGTGTGCAGGAACTCCGAGGGACTTGAGTCGGCAGAGGAGGTGGAGACGGAAACTGGAGGATTTGACAACTTCATTGACGTGTGGTTTCCAATTTAGTTTGTTGTCTATGGTGACGCCGAGGAGCTTCGTGGAATCTACAACCTGGAGTGTGTTCGGACCTAGAGTAATGGAAGGAGGTGGGACAATGTCGGAGGAGAGGTTGATGTGCATAACCATGGTCTTGGTATGGTTGATGGTGACATGGTTGTTGGTGGCCCAGTTTTGGAGACTGTTCAATAAATCCTGAAGGGCGGTATAGTTGGGAGCAGAATTGTTGACGCTGATCCCAATGGTGGAGTCGTCGACATATTTCCAGCGAGCAGGGGCTTCTCTTAGGGCATCATTGATGAGCATAAGGAAGCAGAGTGGTCCCATCTTCGTGCCTTGGGGGACGCCACAGGTGAGTGTGCATACGTATATGCATTATTTATATGGGCCACATTTTTCAATATTTTCAATTTTACTCTGCCAAACATTGCTCCAGTGTCGTTATATGTACAGAAAGCGTCTCTTTCTACAAATCGTTGAAAATTCCAATGTTTTAGACGTCTTATCGGTTTTATATTTGTCATTTGTTTCGAAGCCTTGGTATGTGTATGAGGAAGAGAGAGACAGCTATGTGTGGGAGGAAGACGAGAAGCAGAATCTGGAGGAGTCATACAGGAAAGAGTTGTACGAGTTTGTGGTATTGGTAGAACGTTTATTGTTGTTTAACACCCACAATGCTGACCTTGATGAAGGAAAGGGTGAGAGAAGGGGGCAAGAGGGATTAGGTAGTGTAAAGGCAGCAGGAGGTCAGGAGGCACTGTACAGGTAGGAGGGGGTAGTGTAAAGGTAGGAGGAGGTAGTGTAACGGTAGGAGAACGTAGTGTAACGGTAGGGGGAGGTAGTGTAAAGGAAAGAGGAGGTAGTGTAAAGGTAGGAGAAGGTCATGAGGCACTGTACAGGTAGGAGGGGGTAGTGTAACGGTAGGAGGAGGTAGTGTAAAAGTAGAAGGTAGTGTAACGGTTGGAGGAGGTAGTGTAAAAGTAGGAGAAGGTAGTGTAACGGTAGGAGGAGGTAGTGTAACCGTAGGAGAAGGTACTGTAACGGTAGGAGGAGGTAGTGTAACGATAGGAGGAGGTAGTGTTACGGTAGGAGGAGGTAGTGTAAAGGTAGGAGGAGGTAGTGTAACGGTAGGAAGAGGAAGTGTAACGGCAAGAGGAGGTAGTGTAACGGTAGGAGAAGGTACTGTAACGATTGGAGGAGGTAGTGTAACGATAGGAGGAGGAAGTGTAACGGTAAGAGGAGGTAGTGTAACGATAGGAGGAGGTAGTGTAACGGTAGGAGGAGGTAGTGTAACGGTAGGAGGAGGTAGTGTAAAGGTAGGAGAAGGTACTGTAACGATAGGAGGAGGTAGTGTAAAAGTAGGAGAAGGTAGTGTAACGGTAGGAGGAGGTAGTGTAACGGTAGGAGGTGGTAGTGTAACCGTATGAGAAGGTACTGTAACGGTAGGAGGAGGTAGTGTAAAAGTAGGAGAAGGTAGTGTAACGGTATGAGGAGGTAGTGTAAAGGTAGGAGGAGGTAGTGTAACGATAGGAGGAGGTAGTGTAACAGTAGGAAGAGGAAGTGTAACGGTAGGAGGAGGTAGTGTAACCGTAGGAGAAGGTACTGTAACGGTATGAGGAGGTAGTGTAACGGTAAGAGGAGGTAGTGTAACGGTAGGAGAAGGTAGAGTAAAGGTAGGAGGAGGTAGTGTAACAGTAGGAAGAGGAAGTGTAACGGTAAGAGGAGGTAGTGTAACGGTAGGAGAAGGTACTGTAACGGTAGGAGGAGGTAGTGTAACGATAGGAGGAGGTAGTGTAACGATAGGAGGAGGTAGTGTAACGGTAGGAGGAGGTAGTGTAACGATAGGAGGAGGTAGTGTAACGGTAAGAGGAGGTAGTGCAACGATAGGAGGAGGAAGTGTAACGGTAGGAGGAGGTAGTGTAACGATAGGAGGAGGAAGTGTAACGGTAAGAGGAGGTAGTGTAACGATAGGAGGAGGTACTGTACTGGTAGGAGGTAGTGTAACGGTAGGAGAAGGTACTGCAACGGTAGGAGGAGGTAGTGTAACGATAGGAGGAGGTAGTGTAACGATAGGAGGAGGTAGTGTAACGATAGGAGGAGGTAGTGTAACGGTAGGAGGAGGTAGTGCAACGGTAGGAGGAGGTAGTGTAACGGTAAGAGGAGGTAGTGTAACGGTAGGAGGAGGTAGTGTAAAGGTAGGAGGAGGTAGTGTAACGGTAAGAGGAGCTAGTGTAAAGGTAGGAGGAGGTAGTGTAAAGGTAGGAGGAGGTAGTGTAACGGTAGGAGGAGGTAGTGTAAAGGTAGGAGGAGGTAGTGTAAAGGTAGGAGGAGGTACTGTAACGGTAGGAGGAGGTACTGTAACGGTATCAGGAGGTAGTGTAACGGTAGGAGGAGGTAGTGTAACGGTAGGAGGAGGTAGTGTAACGATAGGAAGAGGTAGTGTAACGGTAAGAGGAGCTAGTGTAAAGGTAGGAGGAGGTAGTTTAACGATAGGAGGAGGTAGTGTAGCGGTAGGAGGGGGTAGTGTAACGATAGGAAGAGGTAGTGTAACGGTAGGAGGAGGTAGTGTAACGGTAGGAGGAGGTAGTTTAACGATAGGAGGAGGTAGTGTAACGGTAGGAGGGGGTAGTGTAAAGGTAGAGGGAGGTAGTGTAACGGTAGGAGGAGGTAGTGTAAAGGTAGGGGGAGGTAGTGTATCGGTAGGAGGAGGTAGTGTAACGGTAGGAGGAGGTAGTGTAAAGGTAGGAGAAGGTAGTGTAAAGGTAGGAGGAGGTAGTGTAACGGTAGGAGGAGGTAGTGTAAAGGTAGGAGGAGGTAGTGTAGAGGTAGGAGGAGGTGGTGTAAAGGTAGGAGGAGGTAGTGTAAAGATAGGAGGTGGTAGTGTAAAGATAGGAAGAGGTAGTGTAACGGTAGGAGGAGGTAGAGTAACGGTAGGAGGAGTTAGTGTAACGGTAAGAAGTGGTAGTATAACGGTAGGAGGAGGTAGTGTAAAGGTAGGAGGTGGTAGAGTAACGGTAGGGGGAGGTAGTGTAACGGTAAGAAGAGTTAGTGTAAAGGTAGGAGGAGGTCGTGTAAAGGTAGGAGGAGGTAGTGTAAAGGTAGGAGGAGGTAGAGTAACGGTAGGAGGAGGTAGTGTAACGGTAGGAGGAGGTAGTGTAAAGGTAGGAGGTGGTAGTTTAAAGGTAGGAGAAGATAGTGGAAAGGTAGGAGGTGGTAGTGTAAAGGTAGGAGGAGGTAGTGTAAAGGTAGGAGGAGGTAGTGTTACGGTAGGAGGAGGTAGTGTTACGGTAGGAGGAGGTAGTGTAAAGGTAGGAGGTGGTAGTTTAAAGGTAGGAGAAGATAGTGGAAAGGTAGGAGGTGGTAGTGTAAAGGTAGGAGGAGGTAGTGTAACGGTAGGAGGAGGTAGTGTAACTGAAGGAGGAGGAGGTGTAACGGTAGGAGGAGGTAGTGTAAAGGTAGGAGGAGGTAGTGTAAAGGTTGGAGGAGGTAGTGTAAAGGTAGGAGGAGGTAGTGTAACTGAAGGAGGAGGAGGTGTAACGGTAGGAGGAGGTAGTGTAACGGTAGGAGGAGGTAGTGTAAGAACAGGAGGAGGTAGTGTAACGGTAGGAGGAGGTAGTGTAACGGTAGGAGGAGGTAGTGTAACTGAAGGAGGAGGAAGTGTAACGGTAGGAGGAGGTAGTGTAACGGTAGGAGGAGGTAGTGTAAAAGTAGGAGAAGGTAGTGTAATGGTTGGAGGAGGTAGTGTAAACGTAGGAGTAGGTAGTGTAGCGGTAGGAGGGGGTAGTGTAAAGGTAGGAAGAGGAAGTGTAACGGTAAGAGGAGGTAGTGTAACGGTAGGAGAAGGTACTGTAACGGTAGGAGGAGGTAGTGTAACGATAGGAGGAGGTAGTGTAGAGGTAGGAGGAGGTAGTGTAACGATAGGAGGAGGAAGTGTAACGGTAAGAGGAGGTAGTGTAACGGTAGGTGGAGGTAATAATAATAATAATAATAATAATAATTAACGGTTTATTGAAAGAGCTTGGCAGCCAGAAGGCTGAAAATATACAGTTACATATTTGGGGAATGGGTTTCGAATTACAAATAATATACAAGTAACATAAGTGACACAAATAAGACATATAATAACTAGATGGGGGAAAGCTCAAACTACAGTTCATTTCAACATAGTGACAGTGCAAGGAGTAGTGTTTACTGGGAGTGAATACACTGGTTTATTACAAGTCATTGATAATTTTTACAATGGTTGGGACTGGGCTGTTCTTATAGCGATCAGTTCGTGCACGTATGGGCTGGATGCGGTTGTGGTGTCGAACAGCAATTCTCGGACTTGGGATCTCAGGTGGTAGTAGGAGCCGGTGTCGAGGATGGTGTAGAAGCTTCTTACCAAATTTGCAGATGAGGTCGTGGTGATGGTCAGTGAGAGTCGAAAGGGTCAGTGTGTTGAGCGCTTCTTGATATGTGGAGTAGGAAGGGGAGAGAATAATCTTGCATGCCCTCTTTTGCACTTTTTCTAGGTGTTTACGTTGTGTGGCATTTAGGGAGGAAGACCAGGTGGGGGAGGCATAGGTGAGCTTGGGAAGTATGAATGTTGTGTAAACACTGAGGAGCTCGTGTGCAGGAACTCCGAGGGACTTGAGTCGGCGGAGGAGGTGGAGACGGAAACTGGAGGATTTGATAACTTCACTGACGTGTGGTTTCCAATTTAGTTTGTTGTCTATGGTGACGCCGAGGAGCTTCGTGGAATCTACAACCTGGAGTGTGTTCGGACCTAGAGTAATGGAAGGAGGTGGGACAATGTCGGAGGAGAGGTTGATGTGCATAACCATGGTCTTGGTATGGTTGATGGTGACATGGTTGTTGGTGGCCCAGTTTTGGAGACTGTTCAATAAATCCTGAAGGGCGGTATAGTTGGGAGCAGGATTGTTGACGCTGATCCCAATGGTGGAGTCGTCGACATATTTCCAGCGAGCAGGGGTTTCTCTTAGGGCATCATTAATGAGCATAAGGAAGCAGAGTGGTCCCATCTTGGTGCCTTGGGGGATGCCACAGGTGAGTGACTGAAAGGTGGAGACAGCCCCTCGGAAGCGTACAGCTTGGTGTCGGTCACTGAGGAAGTCTGTAAGCCATGGTATAAGACTTCTCCGAAGCCCGAGGTCAATAGCTTTGTTGATGATTATATTGTGGTCGACTAGGTCGAACGCTTTAGTGAAATCAATGAAGGCGACAGCTACAGACGTTTTTCGTTTCTCGAGATGGCGGTATATGTAATCGAGAAAGCTGACAAGACAGTGAGTGGTGGAGGAAGTTTTCATGTTGCCAAATTGCTGAGGGTCTACGACTCCTGCAATATCAGCATAAGCCCAGTTGAACACAAAACTTTCACAGATTAGGCTGGGTATTGGGGGTGATTGCAATAGGTCGTAGCTGATTTAAAGATTGTGGGCTGGTTGACTTGGGCACTGGTGATACATAATAGGTCTTCCAGTCAGCTGGGCATCTGGCTTGACTGAGAGAAGCATTGATGATGGAGCATAGGGGTTTAGCAAGCTCCGGGGAGAACTCCTTGAAGAGTTTCATTGGTAAGTCAATAGGGGTGGTAGAGCGTTTTAATTTTAGTTTGTCCAGGCGTTTTGCTACTTCAAATTCTTCTACTAAGTCAGTGGGAAGGGGGGCTGGTAGGTAAGCAGGGAGAGTGGTTGTGTCAAGGTAGTGTAACGGTAGGAGGAAGTAGTGTAACGGTAGGAGGAGGTACTGTAACGGTATCAGGAGGTACTGTAACGGTAAGAGGAGGTAGTGTAACGGTAGGAGGAGGTAGTGTAACGATAGGAAGAGGTAGTGTAACGGTAAGAGGAGCTAGTGTAAAGGTAGGAGGAGGTAGTGTAACGGTAGGAGGAGGTAGTGTAAGGGTAGGAGGAGGTAGTGTAAAGGTAGGAGGAGGTAGTGTAAAGGTAGGAGGAGGTAGTGTAACGGTAGGAGGAGGTAGTGTAACGATAGGAAGAGGTAGTGTAACGGTAGGAGGAGGTAGTGTAAAGGTAGGAGGAGGTAGAGTAACGGTAGGAGGAGGTAGTGTAACGGTAGGAGGGGGTAGTGTAAAGGTAGGGGGAGGTAGTGTAACGGTAGGAGGGGGTAGTGTAACGGTATCAGGAGGTATTGTAACGGTAGGAGGAGGTAGTGTAACGGTAGGAGGAGGTAGTGTAACGATAGGAAGAGGTAGTGTAGCGGTAGGAGGAGGTAGAGTAACGGTAGGAGGAGGTAGTGTAACGGTAGGGGGAGGTAGTGTAACGGTAGGAGGGGGTAGTGTAACGGTAGGAGGGGGTAGTGTAAAGGTAGGTGGAGGTAGTGTAAAGGTAGGGGGAGGTAGTGAAAGGGTAGGGGGAGGTAGTGTAACGGTAGGAGATGGTAGTGTAGCGGTAGGAGGAGGTAGTGTAACGGTAGGTGGAGGTAGTGTAAACGTAGGAGGAGGTAGTGTAAAGGTAGGAGGGGGTAGTGTAACGGTATCAGGAGGTATTGTAACGGTAGGAGGAGGTAGTGTAAAGGTAGGAGGTGGTAGTGTAACGGTAGGAGGAGGTAGTGTAACGGTAGGTGGAGGTAGTGTAAACGTAGGAGGAGGTAGTGTAAAGGTAGGAGGAGGTAGTGTAACGGTAGGTGGAGGTAGTGTAAAGGTAGGAGGAGGTAGTGTAAAGGTAGGAGGAGGTAGTGTAACGATAGGAAGAGGTAGTGTAACGGTAGGAGGAGGTAGTGTAAAGGTAGGAGGAGGTAGAGTAACGGTAGGAGGAGGTAGTGTAACGGTAGGAGGGGGTAGTGTAAAGGTAGGGGGAGGTAGTGTAACGGTAGGAGGGGGTAGTGTAACGGTATCAGGAGGTATTGTAACGGTAGGAGGAGGTAGTGTAACGGTAGGAGGAGGTAGTGTAACGATAGGAAGAGGTAGTGTAGCGGTAGGAGGAGGTAGAGTAACGGTAGGAGGAGGTAGTGTAACGGTAGGGGGAGGTAGTGTAACGGTAGGAGGGGGTAGTGTAACGGTAGGAGGGGGTAGTGTAAAGGTAGGTGGAGGTAGTGTAAAGGTAGGGGGAGGTAGTGAAAGGGTAGGGGGAGGTAGTGTAACGGTAGGAGATGGTAGTGTAGCGGTAGGAGGAGGTAGTGTAACGGTAGGTGGAGGTAGTGTAAACGTAGGAGGAGGTAGTGTAAAGGTAGGAGGGGGTAGTGTAACGGTATCAGGAGGTATTGTAACGGTAGGAGGAGGTAGTGTAAAGGTAGGAGGTGGTAGTGTAACGGTAGGAGGAGGTAGTGTAACGGTAGGTGGAGGTAGTGTAAACGTAGGAGGAGGTAGTGTAAAGGTAGGAGGAGGTAGTGTAACGGTAGGAGGAGGTAGTGTAAAGGTAGGAGGTGGTAGTGTAACGGTAGGAGGAGGTAGTGTAACGGTAGGTGGAGGTAGTGTAAACGTAGGAGGAGGTAGTGTAAAGGTAGGAGGAGGTAGTGTAGCGGTAGGAGGAGGTAGTGTAACGGTAGGAGGAGGTAGTGTAGCGGTAGGAGATGGTAGTGTAACGGTAGGAGATGGTAGTGTAACGGTAGGAGATGGTAGTGTAAAGGTAGGAGGAGGTAGTGTAAAGGTAGGAGGAGGTAGTGTAGCGGTAGGAGGAGGTAGTGTAGCGGTAGGAGGAGGTAGTGTAGCGGTAGGAGGAGGTAGTGTAACGGTAGGAGGAGGTAGTGTAAAGGTAAGAGGAGGTAGTGTAAAGGTAAGAGGAGGTAGTGTAACGGTAGGAGGAGGTAGTGTAAAGGTAGGAGGAGGTAGTGTAACGGTAGGAGGGGGTAGTGTAATGGTAGGAGGAGGTAGTGTAAAGGTAGGAGGAGGTAGTGTAAAGGTAGGACGGGGTAGTGTAAGGGTAGGGGCAGGTAGTGTAACGGTAGGAGATGGTAGTGTAAAGGTAGGGGGAGGTAGTGTAAGGGTAGGGGGAGGTAGTGTAAGGGTAGGGGGAGGTTGTGTATCGGTAGGAGGAGGAGGTCGTCTAACGGTAGGAGGAGGTAGTGTAACGGTAGGAGGAGGCAGTGTAAAGATAGGAGGAGGTAGTGTAAAGGTAGGGGGAGGTAGTGTAAGGGTAGGGGGAGGTAGTGTAAAGGTAGGGGGAGGTTGTGTATCGGTAGGATACACAACCTGTGGAGTCCACAGGTCCTGGACTCTCATTTTCACCCTGATTTCAGAGATAGTGGGGACAGTGGCCTTCCTATACACATCCAGTACCTTCTCAGTCACCTTGTTGGTGGCATCCGTATAATCAAAAGCATTTGTTCTTCTCCTTAACCTCTCGTTTTCTGCTTCATAAGCCAGGGCACTTCCAACTTCCTTGTTCAGAGGCAACTTGTTAGATGGCAGAGGCATCCGAACCCCGAACACCTTATCGTTACCCTGGCGCAGCTGAGTGTTGCTAATCTTAGGACGACCCATCTTGGTGGCGGCCCTTTGAACTAACTGCAAAACAACACAGAAAAAACAACTTTCAGCACTTCAATATCACCACCTATTGAACAATATTTTATTCAAAAGTACGGACTGAGATTTTGTCCTTAACTGTCCAAGTCAAGCTACTTGGGCTGAATTCGTTGATCAGTCCTGGGACGAATATTACCAACGGCGTGAATAGATTCCGTGGAATAAATTCAGGGCATTCCCGTCCAGGGAGCCTCAACAAACTCTGTAAATATTGCCATTGGCCTGCCATTGGCACATATACGGAGTTTGGTAATGTTCCATGAGCGGGAATGTCCTGAATTCATTCCACGGAATCTATCCACGCCGTTGGTAATATTGGGCCCTGGTTTTCGAAATATACGTATGTGGTGACTTGCAGCAAAAATATCGGCATAATTTGTAGCGCATTGAGTTGTAAAACAATAGCATATTATGAACCAGTGTACACAGTAGTCGAATAATCCAATTCAATAACTTGATTTTAACAGGTTGTGCCACATTGCCAGTCCCTTTATTATTTACAGTTTTTTCGCGTTTTTCATGCCAAACCCAAAAGTATCCACAAACCTTCTAATGCAATGATGTAAAAAACTCAAACATATTCGGAATTAGCGTGGCCGATAGACAAATAATCCAACCCAAGCAATTAGATTTTGAAAACTTTTGCCAAACTGTCACTCCCTAATATACAGTATATGGTCAGGAATGTTGTATCGGTCAGAAGCGTGGACACTTTTTGCACACACCAGAAAAAGGTTAGAGGCCTTTGAAATGTGGTGTTATTGGCGAATGTTAAGAGTACGTTACATTGACAGGAAAACAAATGAAGTACTAAGGTGAGTAAAAGCTTCATGATAAATACATCAAATAGGCAGAAAAAAAAGATACTTTCCTCATATAATTAGGGCTGAAGGGATAATAACAGAAATATTAATGTGCAAAGTTGAGGGTAGGAGGGCCAAGGGAAGGCAGAGGCTGGGATGGGTGAATGAAATTGAAAGCTGGGTTCCCAGAGAGATGCAAAATTTTGGAGGATTGGTAAAAGCAGTTTAGAGTCACAATACTCAAATGTGACGACGATACTCTTGATTGACTGAATCACACTCAAAGACTGGGCGGCATACACCCCCAACATACTACTGTCGAATGTGATTTGCTCTATCTGGGAATGATCCAAGATTCGTCTTGTATATTCTCTAAAGTTAGCATTTTCTTGCCCTGCATATAATGATTGGATTACGGAAAACGTAAGAATATAATCTATAATTATGTCTTGTAACTGAAAGTTTTGTTTACCCTTGTACAGAATGATGTGTGAAGAGAACATCTAAACAGCCAGGATGCTACAGCCAATGTGTCCTTCCCTCCCTTACACCTTTGCCGTCGCTGCATTAGTTCTGTACGTCGTACACTCTCAGGATGTGGCTATACCCAGGACGTCCTCGTCTCTGGAGCCCTGGGAATGCAGGTTGAAACACCAAAACCACCTGATAACCTGCCATGGCGTCAACACTACCCACCTGGTGGACTCACTGACAAAGATGAGGGAGAAGATGGCGGAGGAACGACAAAATAGCAGCGATGATTACGAGAATGATACCAACAGGCAAGTGCAATCGGCTAACAAATATTTAAATAAATAAATAAATTAATTAATAAATAAATAAATATATATATATATATATATATATATATATATATATATATATATATATATATATATATATATATATATATATATATATATATATATGCAAGTAAATCACTGTAGTTGCGCATGATCTAGGTATATGCTGATAACCACAAGGAAAGAAGAAAGCATGAAGTTCCCAAGCGCTCTCGTGTAATTCACATCTTCAGGGGTGAGTACAGACTAAGACGTACAAAACAAGGTGTATATATACAGAGGAGGGTGAGATCAGATCCACAATGGTCAGGTATTAGGTAATGACCCTACTAATCTTTAAAAAGTACAGCAACGGTCGGTAGTCAGGTCAGAGGGTAAGGTGACCCAACCTTCTCACCTGGTTACAAATCTTCTTAATTACAAAATTGTCCAGTTTGTACATGCCATTACTCAAATTCATGGGAACTTCGTGTTTTCTTCTTTCCTTGTGGTTATCAGCATATATATATATATATATATATATATATATATATATATATATATATATATATATATATATAGTATATATATATATATATATATATATATATATATATATATATATATATATGTAACCGGTCGGAATTACTGGACTTTAATTTTTCACTTGACTTGGGGTTTATTAAAGATTACTAGATGGTAATTGCAGTGGAAGCGATCCTTTGAGAGAAATCCCCAACCAGCACAAGAACATTTAAATTTACTAAACAAAATGAATTGCCCGTGACCCGTGGAAGGATAGCGTCTGTGACTGGGATGAATGAGACACACTGTTAAATTTACACTTATATTCCCTCCAACACTACAAACACAATCAAATAATGGTACACCAATATGCGCCCCTCTTAAGATGAACTTAAAACGCTACTCTGGGGAATAAAGGTTATACATGATATTGAAAATATTAGAAATTCAGACAATGCCTCATTAGAGGACAATAAGTTTAAAGTATTAAGAAATGTTGCTTGCACACATGAAACAGGCCTCAAGGGCACTCAACAAAATAATATCAACCATTGAGAAAATGGTAAAACAATAGAAATTAATAACTCTACAATGAATAGGCCTTAAGGGCACTCAACAAAATTATATCACCCCAACAGATGCACAATTCCTAACCTAACTTAAACACTACTCTGGGGAACAAAGGTTATACCTGAGATAGGAATTATAAGAAAATATTAAATGCACACAGCATACATTAGTAACTGAAAAAATAGTATTAAGTACACACCAAAATATTATCACTACTATTAAGAAGTTACTGAGTCCACCAATACCCGTGAACCATGCTTCCTAACCTAACACATAGATTCCACCTGCACTCCGTAGTTTTTTAATGCACAACCAACAGGCACCAGTAGTTTAAGGCCCAAACCAGCCTTTCTCAACCTTGGAAATGTACCTCTAAGTTCCACTGGACTCTTGGTCCCAGTGTGTGACCCTGTATCACTCAGCTGGCTTCACTTTAACCCCAGTACATCCATGAACGGAAGGGAGTGAGCCACTCAGACCTTGTACAGTTGAGAGAAGCTTTAGCTTCCCGTTAGTAAAAGGTTTTCACTAAACTGCTTGAAGATATGTGGTATTGTGAGCCGAGGTAGAGGAGAGTTGATGACCCCAAACGATTGTCACGTCGTTAGTTGGGCACCTAGACAGCTGGGTTCACTCCAACTCTCACCATACTCAACAGGTGGCTCAAACCCAGGTCAGTGGACGGTCATACCGCTCGCTTCACCACTCGTGTCTCATACCGCCAGTGGACGTTATCATACCGCGTGGGGTCTACAGAACCCTGAAAAACCCGGGCTGTTAGCTATTGTCTCACTTCACCGTTTGTTCCTACCGCCCTATCAAGCTTTGTCTGAGATTGAATAAAACTTACTTGTTAATACTGATGTTAAATAAACGAAGAAACCAGGTCACGCAATCCGTCTCTCCTGGGTACAGCACAGAGGTGGTCCTTGACCTCTCTCACTGCTCCCCAGCCACCTTGCTCACTGGTTCACGCTTTCCAGGAGTGACTTATTACCAGACGATTAACAGCTTAATTAGGACGTACGCAACATTTTCAGACTGGGAAACGATCTGTAATTATTTTCAATTTAATAACTGAAATTTAATTTCATGATTCGCGTCCCTATTAACTCGGTAAATTACATTTAATATCGTATAGGCCTAGTTCCACAACCTCTCGCTACGTGCGGGGAGCGCGGTCTTCCCTCAGACGACCTTGAACTCAGCATCGCCAATGGCGCGGCGTTTGAAATTACACTGAAATTTCTGAATATTGCAATCGACCCCCCTAAAAAAAGACAGCACTGTCCTCATGTGCTGAGAAAAACATGCATACGACCCCCCTAAAAAATTGTTCTAAGAAACTGCATCTCAGCCCTTTAACGTGCTAAACGCAGCATTCCCGTCTTCTCTTCTCCCCTTCTCTCTCCCGCTAACACTCGACCCCCCTAAAAAAAGACAGCACTGTCCTCATGTGCTGAGAGAACAACTTAGAAACCACCTTCAACTCTGCCCTATTCCAACTCGCAGCCAGCAACTCCATTTCTTGCCTAGCCCAATTCAAAACCAACCAGAACATACAAGCTCCCCTTTTGCCTGGCCCTTAAGCTAGAGAACCAATGTAAAAAATAATACCAAATCCACATCCTGCATACTCTCCTACGTCTTCAACGATCGACTCAATCCACGTCTCCGAACCTCATGCCGACAGACCAGCCCTCTGACAATGTACCAGTCCATATTAGTGAGGCCCTGGCCATTACAACCGTACACTCAATCCCGCTCATGACAGCAACTCAGTCCCGCTCATGACAGCAACCACTACTCGACGCACATCTCTGACCTAGCCATCTCTCCAATCCCCTCTGCCCTACTCACGACTCCTCCAACTCACCCTCGACAACCTGCATTTTCTCATTAACAGGAGCACCTAAACTGTAATTTGTCGGCTTCGTCTTTCAGTTGGAGGCTCGATCGACCTCTCTGAACTACTTCTCTTCATCTTGCTCAACTGGGGTGGGGACTCCTCGTTTTCATCTTCAGATTCATCCATCGCTGGGTCTCCCGGATGCCTTTGGGGTGGAGCAGCCTTCAAGTTGCTCCGGTTTTCCACTCTCGCTTCCAGGTCTTCTCCCCCACTGGGCTCAATGCGGTATAACCCAGGCCTTGGATTCAGGACCTCAACAATGTGCTATCTCGTATCAAACCAATGGTTTTGGAGCTTACACCGGCCTATTTTACATTGTTCCTCAGCAAAACCTCCTGGCCCACTTCCCAGCTACTCTCGTGGGCTTCCTCTTCTCTTTTCCTTCTGTATATTTCCTTACATCTCCGCACATTGATCTCCACTGCTTCCTGCAAGCTTCGTTGCCGGTCTCTAATCACCATCTCCCACTCATCTACCGGCTCTGGGTCTACTTCCGGCCTAGGGTCAAACGGCAGGTTTGGTTCTCTCCCGGAAAACAACAGGAATGGGAAAAACCCTGTCGTGGCATGCGGAATCGCGTTATATTGTGACACCACTGCCTGCAGATGCTCTGGCCACTTATTCTTTTCCTCTTCCTCGAGGGTGGCCAGAAGACCGTGCAGGGTTCGATTGAACCGATCCACCATACCATTTCCCTGTGGGTGATATGCTGACGTCCTTATTTTCTTCGCCCCAAAGGTGGCACAAGTTTGTCGGACCAATGCACTGCCAAAATTTCTTCCCTGATCGGTCAACAGTCGCTCAGGGGCACCCACTGCCAGGGAGATC
Source organism: Homarus gammarus (assembly GCA_958450375.1). Lineage (NCBI taxonomy): Eukaryota > Metazoa > Arthropoda > Malacostraca > Decapoda > Nephropidae > Homarus > Homarus gammarus. The sequence goes on from CAUDMG010000349.1 coordinate 24,649, forward strand.
CGATTCATCAGAATCTTTGCAATCGTCGAGGCTTTCTGGTCTTTGGTGGGAAAGGCCCAAGTGTAACGACTGTATATATCAACCATTATCAGGACACTCTCAAATCCTTGCCGCTTGTCCAGCAAGGTGAAATCTGCGGCCAGTGTCTCTAATGGTTTGGCAGCTTCAATCGTCCCTAAATGCAGCTGGGGTTTTGGCACTTCATCTTTTGCTACTCCACACCTCTCGCAGCTGGCTATGTAGTCTCGCACTGTTTCTCCCATGCCTGGCCAGAAACCTCGCTCCTGAACCAGCGACAGAGTGCGATCTCGCCCCTGATGCCCAAACTCGTCATGGCAGGCTCGAGTCAAAGCCTCCTGTAAGTTTGGAGATAACACTGGCACCTCCCTCCATAGATTCTTTCCTTCGGGTCTTCTATGCCAGACAACCTCTTGTCTTACGATCAGGGATTTCCTCGCTCGGTACATCTTGCGGAAGTCATCATTTTGGAGCTCTACCTGTACCTCGTCCTCCGGCAGCTCTCCCGCCAACCATCTTCGCAGTTTTGTCATAAAGTTCATACCTTCTTGCTCCTTACGCAGCCCATCCATCGTCCACAGTTCCTTCCTTCCTGCCCCGTTCTCCTCTAGTACATGCATCGCTGTATACTCTTCTTCGCTATCTTCCTCCTGTTCCGCCGGGATTCTAGGTAGAGTATCCGCCACAATGTTGTTCTTCCCCGGCTTGTACTCTATAGTAAAGTTAAACTGCTCGAGATCCGCATTCCACCTACTTTCCACGGCACCTAGTTTAGCCTTCTCTCGGTGACTGAGTGGGTTGTTATCTGTATAGACTGTGAAATATTTCCCTGCCAAATAATCCCTGAATTTATCTACTACTTCCCATTTGAGTGCTAACATCTTTAACTTACGAGAAATATAGTTGTTCATGTTACGTTCTGATTTCCTCAGGCCCCGATTTGCATAGCACACCGGATGCACCCTGCCATCCTTCCGCTGGGACAGCACCGCACCTAGCCCATTAAAACTTGCATCTGCTTCTAATATAAACTCCTGAGTGAAATCTGGGCAAGCCAACACTGGTGTCTGCGTCACCCTGTCTTTCAGTTTCTCAAAAGCCTGTTGCTGTTCCTCTCTCCATTCACTATCTACCCGATCCTTAGATTTCCCATGCATCAACGCATGCAGTGGAGCAGCTATTAGGGCAAACCCTTTAACAAATTTCCTATAAAATGATGTGAACCCTACAAAAGACCGCACATCTTTCACCGTCTGAGGGACTGGCCAATCTCTTACTACCCTAATCTTCTCAGGATCAGCTGTGATGCCTTCAGCTGACACCTGATATCCTAAATAACTTACTTTGGAAGCACATTATTTCACACTTTTTAGGTTTAAATCTTAAGTTATTCTCCATCATCCTGCAAAACAATTCCCTCAATCTGACTATATGCTGATCTATTGTACTTGAAAACACCATCACATCATCAAGGTATACAAGCAACGAGGAGAAAACCTTATCCCCTAAAATCCGCTCCATGTATCTCTGAAAGGTTCCCGGACTATTTGACAATCCCATAGGCAGTCGCCTGTACTCAAAGTGTCCGAAGCTTGTGCTGAAGGCAGTCTTTGGACGGTCTGAAGGTTTTACTTCTATCTGGTGATATCCTGCTGCCAGATCAAACGTTGAGAAAAACTGGGCCCCCGTCAGTGATTCTAGAGTTTCATTTATCCTAGGCAGAGGAAACGCATCGCGTACCGTGACCTTATTTAAGTCACGATAGTCAATGCACAACCTCAGCGTCCCGTCCTTTTTCCTCACTACTACAATGGCGGCAGAGTACGGACTCTCACTATGCTAAATTACTCCCTGATCTAACAGCTGGCTAATGTGCTGCTTCATCTCTGGTACCTGGTTTGGAGGGATCCTCCGGTATGGCACCCTAACTGGCCTATCTGTTGTCACTGGGATCTCATGCTGAACCCCAATAGCCTTTCCTATGGGCTGGCCCTCCCCTTCAAAAATATCACTAAACTCTTCTATTAAACCCCTAACTGCACGCTCTTGTTCCTCATTCATTTTCTCCGTGTGCACTTTGACCTCCGTACTGGCATCCGGTTCAACTGTCTTCACATACACCTCCTCACTGATGTCTGCCTCGACTTCCGTCCCAGAAGCCACTTTCCCAATCCGCCAATTGCCCCTCAAGTTCTTACGACGATCAGACAGATTTGCCACCAACACCTGGGCCATGCCTCTCACCACTCTTACAGCTGTCGGCAACACTATCACACCCTCAGGCATCCAACCTTCATCCTCCATTGTTAGAGGTTCAATCACTACTTCTTTGTTAGCTACCTGGCTTAATGAGGGAACACATACTGACAGCAACCGAGTACTCCGGGGAGGAATGGTTGGGCTTTTCTTCCTCTCCGTCGTACAATACCCCAGGCTGATGGCCTCTATGGCACATAACTGCCTAACCTCATGCAAGCAATTTTCCCACTGAGCTGTGCTCCTGGCTTCCCTGCACAAGTGGTACATGTGCAGCCAGATCTCTGCAACCTCCCCCAGCACAGTCATCCCCAACAACCCAACATGCGATTGCCCCTTACCCTGGGTCTCGATCCCCGGACAAACCAACAGCCCCACATGAGTGACTTCCACCCCACATACGACCAGAGTGACCCGAATACACCCCACACACGGCACTGGAAACCCTGACGCCCCTTTTACCCTTATTTGAGTGGGCTGCAACACCACGCCTGCAGGCTCCAGCTCCCGACGGTAGAAGTGTTCATCAATTAACGACACTTCTGCCCCAGTATCTGCTAAACCCCACATTTCACGACCCGCTACCAGCACCGAAACCTTAGGACACTCTGCTTTCAGCCTTAAGGTACCTTCTGTCGTGATTAAATTTGTCATGCGGACCACGCTTGACCACGGGCCCGCTCTCTCTTGGTTCATAACAACGCCGGTGGAATCTATTGGTGAGGCCAGGAACGGTTGGCGGGGACTGCCTGGCCTTGACCATTTCCCGACCGTCAGTTCCGATTGTTATTTCCAGCTCGATACTGGCCATTGGCCACGTATCCTCTTGGGACACTCTCTCCTGGTCCGGACCTGTTCGTGCAATTAAAATTGAGGTGTCCCTCTTGTCCACACACATAGCACATCGGGAGAATCGAGCCCCCAGCCTGCGGTTCGTTCTCTCTTCCCTTAGTCAGCGGTACCTCCCTCAAAGCCTCTCGTTTTTGTTCCGCCTCTCTCAGCCCCGTGATCCACTCATCTAGACTACGGTGACGATACTTCTGGATCTCCTCCAATAACCACATACGGCTTTGTTCCTCCTTGAGCCCCCGAGTGATTGCATCTCCCAACAGGGCCTTATCATATTTATGTCCATGGTGGTTCAACTCATCGTTTAAATCGAGCATAGTATCATAATATTCAAGCAGCGTTTCGTTGCTCCGTTGTTTCCGCTTCATCACCTTCTGAATGGCGTCGTACGTGGCCGTCTGCCCACCGTATTGCTGCTTCAAATAACAAGTTAATTCATCTACGGTTTCCCAGTCTCTGCGTGCATTGTATACGCGATCTGCCGCAGGCCCCGCAAGATGCCTTATTATGAATTGGATTCGACCGACTTCGTCTCCGTCTAGCAGCTTGAGGGTTCGGTCAACCTCTCTTAACCACTTCCCTACCTCTACTCCTGGCCTACCGTCGAACTTAGACATGGTCAACCCGGCCCCGAGACTAGTTCCCTCTCTACTATTGTGTCTCCTCATCTCCCACATTGTCTCATCGTGCTGTATTTGATACTGTGTCTTTACCCTATCTAGTGCATCTCCCAACAGAACTAGGTGTTGTTGATGTTCCGTCTCTAATATCCAGCTGCTCTAATACTCTTTACAAATCAAGATGGCCGGTAGACCCAGATAGCACACACAACAAGATCGGCAGGAAAAAGCGAGAATTGTGAATGTCAGGGAGAGCCTGACACAGGACCCATGATTAGGGTAGACTTCAACTACCCTAGGGAGCGCTCACATCATCTGGTGATGCTTTTCCACCAATAGGAAGCTATCTTCGATTCGGATGGCTTTCACATAATTAACGCTCGGTTAACCTGCAGTTCGTAGTGTGCTGAGTATGTTGACGTGCATACTTATGTATTTACATGGGAGAGTGACTCTCCTATGTTACAATATATATACATGTATATACTGTATATATATATATATATATATATACTTCATTTTTAGTCCATTTAACACGCGGACTTTGAACATACAATCAACGACCTCACCAGCAAGGAATCGAACCCTCGACCTACTGGGTGTGACTAGGGAACGCTTACCGGCTAGGCCACAAGGACACTAAAAGCAGTTCTAGACTCTGTTATATTTCACACAAAGCCTGTTCATCGAGCTGATGGCGCCGTGAACCTCATTGGGAAACTGCCCGTGCCTCGTATGTGGTGTCAGTAGCATTTTACCGAATCCAGCTGGTATGAAACGCGTGTTAAATGGACTAAAAATGAAGTATATATATGTACCTCGCGTTTCATACCAGCTGGATTCGGTAAAATGCTACTGACACCACATACGAGGCACGGGCAGTTTCCCAATGAGGTTCACGGCGCCATCAGCTCGATGAACAGGCTTTGTGTGAAATATAACAGAGTCTAGAACTGCTTTTAGTGTCCTTGTGGCCTAGCCGGTAAGCGTTCCCTAGTCACACCCAGTAGGTCGAGGGTTCGATTCCTTGCTGGTGAGGTCGTTGATTATATATATATATATATATATATATATATACTGTATATATATATAAAACAAAGAAGTATGTCTGTGTGTGTGTGTTTGTTTGTGTGTTTGTGTGTCCGCACGAGAATCTCGGAAACTACTTTGCCGATCTGAAGTGATGATGGATGGTGTTATATGTAGTGATGATAGATGGTCTTATATGTAGTGATGATGGATGATGTTATATGTAGTGATGATGGATGATGTTATATGTAGTGATGATGAATGGTGTTATATGTAGTGATGATGGATGATGTTATATGCAGTGATGATGGGTGGTGTTATATGTAGTGATGATGATGGTGTTATATGTAGTGATGATGGATGGTGTTATATGTAGTGATGATGGATGATGTTATATGTAGTGATGATAGGTGGTGTTATATGTAATGATGATGGATAATGTTATATGTAGTGATGATGAATGGTGTTATTTGTAGTGATGATGGGTGGTGTTATATGTAGTGATGATGGATGATGTTATATGTAGTGATGATAAGACAATAAAATATTAACAGTTTAATGCTAAAAAAATATACTTTGCTGTACCGTTGTAGTGAAAAACATGGTGGAACTTACATACACCGTTAATGAATTATTGATGAAAGAAGAAGTTTTGGGGACTGAACAGTGAGACAATGTGGAGCCTCCCAGAGGGTGGCGTCCTACCGTGGCCTAGCGGATGAGCCTTCCGGTGCGAACAGCGGACAGTCGGTCACAGAAAACAGATCAGGAAAGGGAATCCCGTCCTAATGCTAACAGAAAGCGAACAGCGGACAGTCGGTCACAGGAAACAGATCAGGAAAGGGACTCCCGTTTTAATGCTGACAGATAGTAAACAGCAGAAAGGCCTTCTCTAGAAAATGATCAAGAGCATGAAATTCGTTTGAATGCTAATAGACAGAGAGCTGCGGGATCCAGAATTCTAAGAAAGATTACACAGTGGCAACCACTTGCAAGAGCAGCATTTAACTATGACAATGCGATAGAATATGAAAAGTATTCCTCTGTTGTCATTGGCAACATGGATAAGAAATGTGAACACTGCGGTGCAAAGAAGTATAAAGAAGAATCTGCTGGACTATGCTGCTCTCATGAGAAAGTACGACTGCCAAATTTGGAAATACCAACACAACCATTGAAGACTTTCATGCTGGGAACAACACCAGAGCCAAAACACTTCTTGGAAAATATAATGAAGTACAATTCATGCTTCCAGATGACATCCTTTGGAGCTACGAGAGTAGTTCGTGAGCACGGATACATGCCCACATTCAAAGTCCAGGGTCAAGTCTATCACAAAGCAGGATCCCTCTTACCGCTGGAAGATGAGCAGGCAAAGTTCCTCCAAATCTACTTCATGGGAGATCATGAAAAGCAGACTACTATCAGGTGTGGCAATATTCAAGGTGTCAGACATGACATTGTCCTATCTATCCAAGAAATGCTGCATGAGCGCAACACGTATGTACAGTCATTTAAAAATGCCCTGGAAAACATGCCTTCTGACGAGTACAAAGTCAGGATCAAAGCAGACACGACCCCTTAGGGAGAACATGAAAGAAGATTCAATGCTCCTGTAGTTGATGAAGTAGCAATCCTGATTTTCGGTCAAGAGTTTGAGAAACAAGACATCATACTCAAAATGAGAGACGAGTCGCTCATAAGAAGAATATGATGCCACATGTACTGGAAGCTACAATACTGACAGGAAAAGCTAAAGGAGAGGACGTTTTTATGCCAAGTATACCTCTCATCACCACTGACCTGCCATTTGAGTTCAAGCGACTTCAGTTCCCGGTTAAAGTGAGCTTTGCCATGACCATCTACAAAAGCCAGGGACAGTCCCTAAAGATGGTTGGCCTAAACCTGGTGTTTCCTTGCTTCTCTCATGGACAGTTCTATGTTGGATGCTCCAGAGTGGGAACTGGCAAAAATCTGTACATATTTGCTGCTAATGGCAAAACCAAAAATGAGGTCTACCTTAATGCACTACAGTGAGACAATGCGGAGCCTCCCGGAAGGTGGCGTCCTACCGTGGCTTCGCGAAAGAGCCGCCCGGAGGGCGGCGATTCCGCTAGTATATATATATATCTCATCGGTCCATATACACGCGGACTTCCATATACAAGCAATGCCTCACTAGTTGGAAATCGAACCCTGGACCTTCGTATGTCAACAGGGATGACTACCACCGCGCCACTAGGACAACAACAAAATCAAAAGCAATCCTAGTCTTTGTTTTAATCCACACAACGCATGTTCATTCGTCTGGGACCAAGTACCAGGATGCTCATCTGTCTTTCTGTCTCATTTACACACAATTGCAGGGTCTCATTTGTCTCTCTTACTATTGACAGCAGAACACATATAACTTTTCTCACTCTTAATCTGTTTTATTCTTTCTGTTCTTATATTCTCCTATGAAATCAGTCAATGATAATATTAAAGCGGGGTCTTCTCGGATGGGTCCCACTGATCGGGAAGGTTGTGGACACAAAGGCCGACCTGATCATCATCCAACTACTGGGGCCTCAACTAACGTCTCTCGCGCTTTCTCTACCAATAGTGGCGTCCCACAGGGTTCTGTTCTTTCACCACTTTCACTTTACTCTTCTTCACAATTTTTCCCTACCCCCTAATTCTCAAATAGATCTGTTTCTAGAGTTAAAATCATTTCATCTATCAATGCGGTTCTGTGCAGCGTCTCTGAATGGGGAAGTAGAAACTTGGTTAAATTCAATCGTAATAAAACATAGTATTTACTAATTACACTTTTCAAAATAGAAGATCTCCCACCAATCACATTTCAGGATGCAATCATTCTGACAAATTCTATAATAGATATGCTAGGCTTCACCATTTCCTCTAATATGTCATGGAAGCCACACATCCACAACATTGTAAACGCTCTCTGCCTCCTGGAAGCTGGGGATGCTGAACAGATGCCGTAGCTACTTCACTCCTGAGCAATTGCTTCATGTATATAAGGGATTCATTCGTCCAAACTTGAAGTACTGCTCTCATGTCTATTAGATAGGGTGGAATCAAAGGCATTTCGTCTTATTAACTCTCTTCCTTTAGTTGACAATCTCTCTTCTTTTCTCCTCACCGTAATGTTTCTCCACTCTCTCTCTTTTACAGGTACTTTAACGGGCAATGTTCGGTGGATTTGGCATCCTGAAGAATGAAGGTCAGATTTGAGTGAAACACACCTAAATACACAAAAATAGCCTATTCTCATAACAAAAAGGAGCCTCAGCCATTATACGAATATTTACTAGACTAAATTGTTGTATTAATTTGTTGTTAGGAGATGCTATAAGTAAAACATATAGTGGATTGCAGAAATCACCGCCATAGGGTTATTAATGGTTTTCTTCCTCTTGTAAGGGAACGTTCTGGAGTACAGATTTGATTTATGTTACCATCTTCCGGGACCACATTTATGAAGACATGTCTTCAGTCGTTGTTGGTACACTCTGGGGTAAGAACTTGTTTAATGTGTCTAGTTTTACTGTAGGAGTTAGTAGCAATGTGGGTCTTAATGTAGCCATGTGATAGTTACTCTTTGCTCTGTGTTTTTATTGTCTTCCTCATCTGTAAGGGCAGCTTATTATTATCAATATTCTCACAAGTATTCCTGTGTCCACCCCTGTTATTTGTTTAGTAAAATTATGTTACTGAGGTCCATCTGTAGGAGTTTATATTAGTGTGTAAGCCGTGTGTGTTATGTGTCAAACAGATATTGGTATGTGTTGATACAATATCTTAACAACATGTCTGTAACATTTGTGTATTGTGTCGCTTCTAACAGAATTGTTTTCAAACTGAACTGGTTGACTTGAAGATTATTTATCTCAATCTTGAATTAACCATATTTAGAGTTGTATATCAAGATACTTAGGGTTTAACGAAAAATGTGACAATAATCAGTAATTGACAACTGCTGCTTAAAAGTGGGGCGGCATAGCGAATCTAATGAGCATTTTGTGATAAAAGCACCAAATTTGGGACAGAGATATGGTATTACGATCAGATCTGAATACTTGGCCTTTGCAGATTTGGCCGCTGACGACCGTGGTAGCCATCTTACAAAATGAGAGCCAAAATGGCTGTTCAGAAGATGGCTCCAGTCGGGTAATTAGACAATAATAGGTCGTAGGAAATTAATGTTAGTCATTGCTAATTAGCCATTGCACTATAATGAGGTTATAAAATTGATATTTCGGTGACACAGTTTTATTAATAACATATTATGACCACGAACCTAGTCTGATGATCTGTCCTGATTACCATGGTTGGTCCAGAACAAAAGTATTCGTACAAAGTAAAACATGTCCAACAGTGTCATTACTGCGTTGAATATACAGTAGAGTGCAGTCCTCACCAGATATCGCAGTTAATAAACTTCCACCAAAACCTCAGGCTACACCATTGTTGCAGTCACGTCTCACTGAAGTCAGGGTATCAATTCTGCGAACATTTGCCCTCACACACACACACTACTACTACTTTGCTGTCACTTGGAATAGAGTATAACGACCATCCAGCTATGACAAAATGATATGAGTTTTTAAGAATATCACCTTCGTTTGTGAGCTCTGAGGTAACTAGAGAGGCCAATACGGGACCGACAGGGTCGTTCACAGATGTTGCACATGTGGGGGCTACATCTAATGCGGGAAGGGTGGCGGCAGCGTCTTTCCGGCGTTGGTGTTTGTCTGCCTCAGTTTGCAGTCGAGCTAACTCGAAAGTATTGGCACCTTATCGTGTGGTGCTCCTCCAAGCGTTACAGTGAGGAGTAATCGTCTCCCAGGTGAGAGGGTCGATTTGGCACTTTTTCAGGTTTATGTTAAGACTATCCTTATACCTTTAAATTTGCCCGCCAGTGTTATGTTTGCTATTCGTTAGGTGACTGTAAAGTAGCTGCTTTGGCAGTCTACTGTCGTCCATGCGGGTAACATGGCCAGACCAACTTAGTTGTTCGTGGATAACGGTAGCTCGATGCTCCTACAGTTGGTGTCAGCGAGAATACTGGCATTTGTTCTTATGTCTTCCCAGCGAACTCAGAGAATAGAATGTAGACTACGTTGGTGAAAGTTTTCAAGTGCCTTGAGGTGTCTCCTGTATTTGACCCATGTCTTGCTGCCATATAGCAGGGTGGGAAGGACCACTGCTCGATATACGTGTAACTTTGAAGATAATTTCAGCTCCCTACAGCTGAAGACACAGGTACGGAGTCTGCCAAAGGCTTGAGATGCACATCAGATCCGATGTTGAATCTCTTCATCGATGTCCGAGGTGGTGGACACGTGGGAGCCGAGATACTAAAAGTGGGTAACATTAAGCTGGATGGATGGTGGAGGTGTGGCTGAACCTTGGGCAGGCTGAAAGAGAATCTGATTCTTACGTGCATTCACCTCAAGGCCGAAGTGTACATACGCATCTGTGTAGGTTGCATTTAGTGTGAGCAACAAGGGTGAAGTCGTCTGCATACTTGAGTTCAGTAACGAAAGCTGCCGACACCTTTGTTCCTGCCTGAAATCATGTGTTACGAGTTGGGGATTTAGAATATAGTTAAAAGTCTACCCAGATCCCAACAGGCAACAACAATAAAAAAACAAAGACAATCGGACTATAAAAGGGTAGACAAAGGATGCGAGTTTTTGTTGTGTATAATAAAGTACCATAAATTCCTTAACAAAATATTCAACTTTCTATAATTTACCCTTAACCATACTTAACCTAAACATTAACAGTATATACATATTTATACAACATACAATAATTTTGAAGCAAGGTGGAGGTGGGAGGTAACATAAGATTACAAATACTTAAGTGAGGAGCTGAGATGGCTGACGAGTAAGGCTGAGTAGTGTAGAAGACGGTAGGTAGTCACTGTGCCGTAGGTTTCCAGGATAGGTGATCCTGTGGTCACTTCCCAGAGTGAACTGAACTCTCATCGAACTGGAGCTGATGAAGAAGACTTGTAGGAGGTGACGCAACAACCAGGATATGGAGAAAGGAAACCCCGGATTGGTAACTAAGACTAGTCATACTCGTGTTTCGTCCCTAGATGGCGTTGCTCGTGGTGCTGGGTAGGTAGATCAGGACAATAGATGGCGTGGTTCGTAGTGCTGGGTAGGTAGATCATGACAATTGGTGGCGTGGTTCGTAACACATGTTATGTTGAAAAGACCCATCATCCGGTACTGGATGTCCACCCCACCAGTAAAATAGGCACTCGCACGAGTAAGGAAGGCAACCAGTACACGTGCTTGGATGGGGAAGAACTCAGACTGGGTGCCATTGTGCAGGACACTGCCGTTCATGCCATCGAGGAGTTACCTCACAATGGCGACGAATTTTGGTGGGTAGCCAAAACGGCTGAGGGTCCAGCACAGGGCTTCCCTGTTGACCGAGTCGAAGGCTATGGTTAGGTCAATGAAAGTCATATACAGGTCACGACGTTGTTCTCTGCACTTTTCCTGTATCTGGCGGGCAGCAAAGATCATGTCAGTGGTGCCTCGTGATGATCTAAAGTCACATTGAGATTTTGGGAGGAAGTCTTCTGCCTCAGGAAGAAGTCTGTTCAGGAGAATTCGGGTAATACTCTTGCCAGCTATGGACTGCAACGAGATCCCGCAGTAGTTGCCACAGTCTGACCGATCTCCCTTGTTCTTATAATTTTGATGATGAAGGCGTCTTTAAGAGCTTGGGGGGAATTTCCTTCTTTTCCCATATATTCTCCAGGAGAGAATGGAGACTGCTGGTAAACAGAGGTCCCCCTGCTTAATACACCTCTGCTGGGATTCCATCAGGCCTTGAGGCTTTGTTATTTTTCATTTGTTTGATGGCAGTAGCTATCTCATCCAGGGATGGAGGATAGCTGAGGTGGATCATTTCTGGAGGGACCTGCTAGGTATTCAGGACATCCACATCGGTGTTTCGGTTGAGCAACAAATGATAGTGCTCTTTCCAGTACTGACGGAAATTACTATTGCATCAGTGGGGGGGCGGGGGGGGGGGGGGGGGGCGGCGCCGTGGGTGATTGAGCCATAAAATTTTTTAATGCAATTGAAAAATTCACACATCTTTTGCTGATCTGCAAGTTTTAGCATTTCACATGCTTTATTTTTAAACCAGCCGTTCTTTAGTTTGCAAAGTTCGTGCTGGGTCGCCGCTTTCTTCTTGTGGAAGGCAATCAGCTTTGGTCAGAGACTGAGGGTTGTTCTGCCAGTCAATTAAAGCAGTACGTTTATCATTGACCAGTACATTGATTTTTGGGTCATGTTCATCAAACCAGACCTGGTGTATTCTTTCGATCTGGTGGATGGCAAAGCCAACTCCATAATGCAGTTTGTCTCCTTAGCAGGCTTACCCTTCCCAGACCCTCGTTCTGTGAATCGTCCCTCATCTAGGAGCCGGGACTCACTAATGGCTGCTATGTCGTTGTTATACCCAGCCAGCTCCTTTGCCACAAGGGCGGTTCTTCTTTCAGGACGCTCATTTGTGCCAGTATCCAGAAGGGTCCTGCCATTCCATGCAGCTAACATAAGAGGTTGCTTAGTTTGTTTTTGATTGGATCTGTGATTATAATTGTATTTTCTACCGCATAAGGACGACCTTGCTGGGTGTGGTTGCCCAGTCAGGTTTGTTCTTTAGGCAGGCTATGCTTAGGGTACCTTTTCTATCCCTCTCCCCATGTGCGGTGAGCAGAGTGGCTCCCTGAAATGGCTGCTCAATCGCACAGACAGGAACGGATTGCACTGCTGCCTAGATCCCAGTGCATAAACGACCATCTTATTTATGCCGCCCACGTGCAGAGTTGTGACTAGAGACTCTAGGCAGTCATCTCTGTCTGTACCTGTCGCCAATCGTCCGTTTCCAGAGGATTTTTTGGTATATAGATGTTTGATGATTATGAGGAATATGATGAGCTGGATGATGGCTGCACGTAAGTTAATTTATGTTGTGAGACAGGAGCACTGGCTGCAACCACATATCTTGGCTCTCCCTTTTCCTAATCCAGTGGTGTAAGTATTGCACTGGCGATAGCCCAGTTTCTTGGGTTTCTCCTTAGTAGCCTGCCCATCATGTATTGCCTTCGTCCGCCAGTGTAGTCGTTGGGTTCCCATATTGGTCACCTTACCATTGTGTTGGTCACACAATATATATATATATATATATATATATATATATATATATATATATATATATATATATATATATATATATATATATATATAAATATATATATACTAGTTCTTGAATTGATAAGTGGCAGGGCTGAAGTAAACACTTTGTTGGTTTTGCTTTTTTGTAGGAAAATATAGTTTCACGACCATGATTATAACAACCACGTCCATGATTATAACAACCACGACTATGATTATAACAACCACGACCATGATTATAACAACCACGTCCATGATTATAACAACCACGTCTATGATTATAACAACCACGACCATGATTATAACAACCACGTCCATGATTATAACAACCACGACCATGATTATAACAACCACGACCATGATTATAACAACCACGTCCATGATTATAACAACCACGACCATGATTATAACAACCACGACCATGATTATAACAACCACGACTATGATTATATCACCCACGACCATGATTATAACAACCACGACCAAGATTATAACAACCAGGACCATGATTATAACAACCACGACCATGATTATGTAATGAGACAAATCTCACAAGAAGAAGATTACATATAGGTAGAATATTGATAGTATAAGAGTATAAAAGAGAGGAAGACTTTGGTAGCGTGGCCGTGATAGATATTTGATGATGGATTTACACTTATCGTATCTTATACGTCAATACACATCTATTACGTCTTAAGGGCGACTTCTCAAACACTGCTTCGTTACAACTCTTCGTTAATTACGAACATGGCATGGACACATTAATAACACCTTCTATTGAAGTTACTAGGACATTATATTTACGTTACTAGGACATCATATTACGTTACTAGACACTGATTCTCGGAAACGAACATGAAATGAATACACTTCCCACGTAAGTAACTCATCCCATGGAAAGCTCTGACAAAAACTCACGTGACCTAGGGGAGGCCTAGCAGGTGGTCCTGGGTTGTCTCTATGGGAGACTGTTTAGCTGGGCGCCGGAGGGAAGTCTCGGTCCTGACCGGAGGCGACCGGAGGCAGCTTGCCTCCGGCCCCTGACTTCTCTCGAGCAGGACTGGGGACGTCGTAGCTGGCCCTTCCTTGTTACAAGACACACTCTCTCTCTCTCTCTGTCTCTATGGGAGACTGCTTAGCTGGGCACCGGTGTGTCGAGGGCAACTCGCTCCTGACTGGAGGCGACCGGAGGCGGCTTGCCTCTGGCCCCTGACTTCTCTCGAGCAGGACTGGGGACGTGGTAGCTGGCCCTTCTTGGTTACAAGACACACTCTCTCTCTGTCTCTCTCTGGGCGAGGGAGGACTAGGACGTCCTATATATTGAGAGGCGAGCCGTCAGGTTGAGCTGATCGGGGGGGGGGGGGGGGGGGGTGGCGAAGGGTCTCCTTACATTTGCCCTCGCTAATGTAGGGTCAGGTCTGGACTTTTTCAGAGACTATAAATTGTATATTCTGGAGAAACCTTCAGATGGGGCCGTGTGACATGAGAGGTCCTGGTTGATTTGTGGCCCCTTGACTTGGGTTGCGAGGGTTTCATATGACCTGGCTAATGTGAGGTCAGGTCTGGACTTCTTCTGGGATGTAGGTTATTGTGTATATTGGAAGAGAGTCGGCAGGTGCCTTCTTACATGTTTGTTGGGGCCGTGTGACATGGGAAGGGGAGCTAGTTGATTTGTAGCACCTTTGAGCAGCCGCGAGGGATACCCTTACACTTGACCCCCCTAATGTTGGGTCAAGTCTGGACTGTTTCTGAGATGTAAGCTGTGGTCTGACAACCCATCACTTCACCTCCCGCCAAGACCAAAGCTTTCATGCTCAGAGAACTGATGGCACATTTAAAGTAGACAGTAACATCATGTGCAGTAGGGAGTGACAGTTTTGCAAAAGTTTTCAAAATCTAATTGCTTGGGTTGGATTATTTGTCTATCGGCCACGCTAATTCCGAATATGTTTGAGTTTTTTACATCATTGCATTAGAAGGTTTGTGGATACTTTTGGGTTTGGCATGAAAAACGCGAAAAAACTGTAAATAATAAAGGGACTGGCAATGTGGCACATCCTGTTAAAATCAAGTTATTGAATTGGATTATTCGACTACTGTGTACACTGGTTCATAATATGCTATTGTTTTACAACTCAATGCACTACAAATTATGCCGATATTTTTGCTGCAAGTCACCACATACGTATATTTCGAAAACCAGGGCCCAATATTACCAACGGCGTGGATAGATTCCGTGGAATGAATTCAGGACATTCCCGCTGATGGAACATTACCAAACTCCGTATATGTGCCAATGGCAGGCCAATGGCAATATTTACAGAGTTTGTTGAGGCTCCCTGGACGGGAATGCCCTGAATTTATTCCACGGAATCTATTCACTATCTTGTTCTCATTGATCCTCTCATCTACCATTAGACCTCTGACCTTGAATCCCCTGAACTTTTCTTTTTTCTGTTCTCGTGACCTCTTCCTGACTCTCTCCACTTTCTTCCAGTTAGTCACTTTAGACTTGTCCCCTTCAGTTATGATGTTGTCTGCAGCTCTGATGGTGTTTGCGATGTGAGCCACTGCATCATTGGATACCTTGAACCTGTCAGCAGTTTCTCCGATCCTGTCCTCGGCTTCTTTCTCCCTTTTCCTTTTCTCTGATCTTGCTCTCCTGTCGACCATAGCCTTGAACTCATTGTCATTGACATCCTTATAATCACTATCTTCTTCCTGAGCACTGTCATCCACTGCCAACACTTTACACGACATCCTCTCCATCTCCTCCTTACTCTTTGACCTCATCTTCTCAGTTTTCCTCTCTTCCTCAGCCCTTTTCTTTGCCCTCTTCGCTTCCTTCTCCCTCTCTTCTTTCAGCTTGGCAGTCACAATTTTGCCAATGCCATCAATGCAGCCCTCCCTTCCCGGTTTCCTCTGGGCTGCCAGGAAGCTTTTCTCTCGTTCGTGCACTTTGCTGTCGTCTGCCACATCAAACAACTTCTCAGCTATATCCTCGAACCTCATCTTCAGCTTCCCGTTCTTTGTTTTCTTCCTTTTCTGTTTCTGTCCATTTCCCTTCATCATCATCGTCTCCCTCCGCATCCTCCACAGGTCGTGGACTCTCATTTTCACCCTGATTTCAGAGATAGTGGGGACAGTGGCCTTCCTATACACATCCAGTACCTTCTCAGTCACCTTGTTGGTGGCATCCATATAATCAAAAGCATTTGTTCTTCTCCTTAACCTCTCGTTTTCTGCTTCATAAGCCAGGGCACTTCCAACTTCCTTGTTCAGAGGCAACTTGTTAGATGGCAGAGGCATCCGAACCCCGAACACCTTATCGTTACCCTGGCGCAGCTGAGTGTTGCTAATCTTAGGACGACCCATCTTGGTGGCGGCCCTTTGAACTAACTGCAAAACAACACAGAAAAAACAACTTTCAGCACTTCAATATCACCACCTATTGAACAATATTTTATTCAAAAGTACGGACTGAGATTTTGTCCTTAACTGTCCAAGTCAAGCTACTTGGGCTGAATTCGTTGATCAGTCCTGGGACGAATATTACCAACGGCGTGAATAGATTCCGTGGAATAAATTCAGGGCATTCCCGTCCAGGGAGCCTCAACAAACTCTGTAAATATTGCCATTGGCCTGCCATTGGCACATATACGGAGTTTGGTAATGTTCCATGAGCGGGAATGTCCTGAATTCATTCCACGGAATCTATCCACGCCGTTGGTAATATTGGGCCCTGGTTTTCGAAATATATGTATGTGGTGACTTGCAGCAAAAATATCGGCATAATTTGTAGCGCATTGAGTTGTAAAACAATAGCATATTATGAACCAGTGTACACAGTAGTCGAATAATCCAATTCAATAACTTGATTTTAACAGGTTGTGCCACATTGCCAGTCCCTTTATTATTTACAGTTTTTTCGCGTTTTTCATGCCAAACCCAAAAGTATCCACAAACCTTTTAATGCAATGATGTAAAAAACTCAAACATATTCGGAATTAGCGTGGCCGATAGACAAATAATCCAACCCAAGCAATTAGATTTTGAAAACTTTTGCAAAACTGTCACTCCCTAATGTGCAGTATCTATCTAATATAGTCCCTGAGGCGATAATGCATCCTTACATTTTACAAATTCTAACACTAGAGATGTATGTTTTTCTACTGGCATAGTTTGATCTGACAAAGCTTACTATAATTATAACTAGCACGACCATGATTATAAGAACCACGACTATGATTATAACAACTACCACCATGATTATAACAACCACGACCATGAATATAATAACCACGACCATGATTATGACAACAACGACCATGATTATAACATCCACGACCATGATTATAACACCTACGACGATGACTATAACAACCACGACTATGATCATAACAACGACCATGATTATGACAACCACGACCGTGATTATAACAACCACGACTATGATCATAGCAACCACGACCATGATTATAGCAACCACGACTATGATCATAACCACGACCATGATTATGACAACCACGGCCATGATTATAACAACCACGACTATGATCATAGCAACCACGACCATGATTATAACAACCACGACCATGATTATAACAACCACGACTATGATAAAACAACAACGACTATGAACAAAACAACCAAGACCATGATTATAACAACCACGGCCATGATTATAACAAACACGACTATGATTACAACAACCATGACCACGATTATAACAACCACGTCCATGATTATAACAACCACGACTATGATTATAACAACTACAACCATGATTATAACAACCACGACATTGATTATAACAACCACAACCATGATTATAACAACCACGACCATAATTATAACAACCACGACCATGATTATAACAACCACGACTATGATTATAATAACCACGACCATGAATATAACAACTACGAACATGATAATAACAACCACATCCATGATTATAACAACCACGACCATGAATATAATAAGCACGACAATGATTATAACAACCATGACCATAATTATAACAAAGGCAACCATGATTATAACAACCACGACCAAGATTATAATAACCAAGACCATGATTATAACAACCACGACCATGATTATAACAACTACAACCATGATTATAACAACCACGACAATGATTATAACAACCACGATCATGATTATGACAAATGCAACCATGATTATAACTCCCACGACTATGATCATAACCACGACCATGATTATCACAACCACGACCATGATTATAACAACCACGACCATGAATATAACTACCAAGACCATGATTATAACAACCACGACCACTATCATAATAACCACGACCATGATTATAGCAACTATGACCATGATTTTAACAAACGCAACCATGATTATAACAACCACGACCATGATTATAACAACCACGAACAATGATTATAACAATGACGAACATGATTATAACAACCACGACTATGATTATAACAACCACGACCATGATTATAACAACGACGACCATGATTATAACAAGCAAGACCATGATTATAACAACGACGACTATTATTATAATAACCACGACCATGATTATAACAACTACGAACATGATAATAACAACCACAACAAAGATTTTAACAACCACGATTATGATCATAACCACGACCATGATTATAACAACCACGATTATGATTATATCACCCATGACCATGATTATAACACCTACGAGTATGATCATAAACCACGAGCATGATCATAACCACGACCATGATTATAACAACCACGACTATGATTATAACACCCACGACCATGATTATAACAACCACGATAATGATTATAATAAACACGACCATTATTATAATAAGCACGACCATGATTATAACAACCATGACCATGATTATAACAACTGCAACCATGATTATAACAACCACGACCATGATTATAATAACCAAGACCATGATTATAACAACCACGACCAACATTATAACAACAGCGTCCATGATTATAACAACCACGACCATGATTATAACAACCACGACCATGATTATAACAACCACGACCATGATTATAACACCCACGACTATGATCATAACTACGACCATGATTATTACAACCACGAACATGATTATAAGAACTACGACCATGATTATAAGAACCAAGAATATGATTATAACAACCACGACCATGATTATAATAACCACGACTATGATCATAGCCACGTCCATGATTATGACAACCACAAACATGATTATAATAACCACTACCATCATTATAACAACCAAGAACATGATTATAACAACCACGACCATGATTATAACAACCACGACTATGATTATATCACCGTGACCATGATTATAACAACAACGACTATGATTATACCAACCCTGACCATGATTATAACAACGAGGTCCTTGAATATAACTAGCACGACCATTATTATAACAACCACGACTATGATTATAACAACCAAGACCATGATTATAACAACCACGTCCATGATTATAATAACCACGACCATGATTATAACAACCACGACCATGATTATAACAACTACAACCATGATTATAACAACCACGACAATGATTATAACAAACACGACCATTATAATAATAAGCACGACCATGATTAAAACAACCATGACCATGATTATAACAAATGTAACCATGATTATAACAACTACGACCATGGTTATAGCAACCACGACAATGATTATAACAACCACGACCATTATTATAATAAGCATGACCATGATTATAACAACCATGACCATGATTACAACAACCGCAACCATGATTATAACAACCACGACCATGATTATAATAACCAAGACCATTATTATAAAAACCACGACCATGATTATAAAAACCACGACCATGACTATAACAACCACGACCATGATTATAACAATGACGACCATGATTATAACACCCACAACTATGATCATAACCACGACAATGATTATTACAACCACGAACATGATTATAACAACTACGACCATGATTATAGCAACCACGACAATGATAATAACAACCACGACCATTATTATAATAAGCACGACTATGATTATAACAACCACGACCATGATTATAACAACCACAACCATGATTATAACACCCACGACTATGATTATAACAACCACGACCATTTATATATCTCCCACGACCATGATTATAACAACCACAACCATGATTATAACAACCACGACCATGATTACAACAACCACGACCATGATTATAACAACTACAACCATGATTATAACAACCACGACAAGGATTATATCAACCACGACCACGATTAGAAACAACCGCGACTATGATTACAACAATGACGACCATGATTATAACTCCCACGTTTGGGATTATAACCACGACCATGATTATAACAACCATGCCCATGATTATAATAACCACGACCATGATTATAACAACCATGACCATGATTATAGCAACCAAGACCATGAGTATAACAACCGGGACCATAATTATAACAAACACGACCGTGATTATAACAACCACGACCGTGATTATAACACCCACGACCATGAATTTAACAACCACGACCATGATTATAGCAACCACTACCATGATTATAACAACCACGACCATGATTATATCAACCACGTCCATGATTATAATATCAACGCCCATGATTATAACAACCACGACAATGATTATAAGAACCACGACTATGATCATAACCACGACCATGATTATGACAACCACGACCATGATTATAACAATCACGAACAATGATTATAACAATGACAAACATGATTAAAACAACCACGACTATGATTATAACAACCACGACCATGATTATAACAATGACGACCAAGATTATATCAACCACGACTATGATTATAACAACCACGACCATGATTATAACACCCACAACCATGATTATAATAACCACGACCATGATTGTAACAACCACGACCATGATTATAACAACCACGACAACGAATATAACAACCACGGCTATGATCATAACCACGACCATGAATATGACAACCACGACCATGATTATAACAACTACGACCATGATTATAACAACCACGATAATGATTATAACAACCACGACTATGATTATAACAACCACGACCATGATTATAACGGCCACGACCGTGATTAAAACAACCACGACCATGATTATAATAACCACGACCATGATTATAACAACCACGACCATGATTATGACACCCACGACTAGGATTATAACAACCACGACCATGATTATATCAACCACAACCATGATTATATCAACAACGACCATGATTAAAACAACAACGACCCTGATTATGACAACTACGACCATGATTTTAACAACCACGACAATGATTATAACAACCACGACTATGATCATAACCTCGACCATGATTATAACATCCACGACTATGATTATATCACCTAAGACCATGATTAAAACAACTACGACCATGAATATAACAACTACATCCATGATTATAACATCCACGACCATGATTAAAACAACCAAGACCATGATTATAACAACCAGGACACAAGATTATAACAATCACATCCATGATTACAACAACAACGACCATGATTATAACAACCAAGACCATGATTGTAACAACCACGACCATGATTATAACAATCACGACAACGAATATAACAACCACGGCTATGATCATAACCACGACCATGAATATGACAACCACGACCATGATTATAACAACTACGACCATGATTATAACAACCACGACAATGATTATAACAACCACGACTATGATCATAACCACGACCATGATTATGACAACCACGACCATGATTATAACAACCACGACCATGATTATAACGACCACGAACATGATTAAAACAACTACGACCATGATTATAATAACCACGACCATGATTTTAACAACCACGACCATGATTATAACACCCACGACTATGATTATAACAACCACGACCATGATTATATCAACCACAACCATGATTATATCAACCACGACCATTATTAAAACAACCACGACACTGATTATGACAACTACGACCATGATTTTTACAACTACGACAATGATTATAACAACCACGACTATGATCATAACCTCGACCATGATTATAAAAACCACGATTATGATTATATCACCCAAGACCATGATTATAACACCTACGACTATGATCATAAACCATGAGCATGATCATAACCACGACCATGATTATAACAACAACGACCATGATTAAAACAACCACGACCATGATTATAACAACCACATCCATGATTATAACAACCACGACCATGATTATAACAACCAAGACAATGATTATTACTACCACGACCATGATTATAATAACCACGGCTATTATTATAACAACCAAGACCATGATTGTAACAACCATGGCCATCGGCCATGAATATAATAACCAGACCATGATTATAACAACCACGACCATGATTATAACAATTACGACCATGATTATAATAATCACGACTATGATTATAATAACCACGATCATGATTGTAACAACTACGACCATGATTATAACAACCACTACCACGATTATAACAACCACGACTATGATCAAAACCACGACCATGATTATGACAACCACGACCATTATTATAACAACTACGACCATGATTATAACAACCACGACAATGATTATAACAACCACGACTATGATCATAACCACGAACATGATTATGACAACCACGACCATGATATTAACAACCACGACCATGATTATAACAACCACAACCATGATTATAACAACCACCACCATGATTATAGTAACCACGATCATAATTATAACCACCACGACCATAATTATGATAACTGCGACCATGATTATAACAACCACGACCATGATTATTACACCCACGACCTTGATTATTACAATGACGACCATGATTATAACAACCACGACTAAGATTAAAACCACCGCGACCATGATTATATCAACCAAAACCATGATTATATCAACCACGACCATGATTATAACAAATACGACCGTGTTTATAATAACCATGACCCAGATCATAACAAACACGACCATGATTATAACAACCACGACCATGATTATAACAACCACGACCATGATTATAACAGCCACTACCATAATTAAAATAACCACGACCATGATTAAAACAACTTCGACTATGATTATATCACCCGCGACCATGAATATAACAACCACGACTATGATTATACCAACCATGGCCATCGGCCATGAATATAATAACCAGACCATGATTATAACAACCACGACCATGATTATAACAAGTATGACCATGATTATAACAATCACGACTATGATTATAATAACCACGATCATGATTGTAACAACTACGACCACGATTATAACAACCACGACTATGATCAAAACCACGACCATGATTATGACAACCACGACGATGATTATAACAACTACGACCATGATTATAACAACCACGACAATGATTATAACAACCACGACTATGATCATAACCACGAACATGATTATGACAACCACGACCATGATATTAACAACCACGACCATGATTATAACAACCACAACCATGATTATACCAACCACGACCATAATTATAATAACAAGGACCATGATTAAAACAACCACGATCATGATTATAACTACCCGACCATGATTATAACAACCACGGCCATCGACCATGAATATAATAAACAGGACCATGAATATAACAACCACGACCATGAATTATAACAACCACGACCATGATTGTAACAACTACGACCAAGATTATAACAAACACTACAATGAATGTAACAACCGCAACAATGATCATAACCACGACTATGATTATAGCAACCACGACCATAATTATAACAACCACGACCTTGAATATAGCAACCATGTCTATGATTATAACAGCCACGACCATGATAATAACAACTACGACAATGATTATAACAATGACGACCATGATTATAACAACCACGACTATGATTATATCAACCACGACCATGATTATATCAACCACAACCATGATTATATCAACCACGACCATGATTATAACAACCACGACCATGATTATGACAACTACGGCCATTATTTTAACAACCACGACAATGATTATATTAACCAATGACTATGATCATAACCACGACCATGATTATAACAACCACGACTATGAATATATCACCCAAAACC
Organism: Homarus gammarus; assembly: GCA_958450375.1. Lineage (NCBI taxonomy): Eukaryota > Metazoa > Arthropoda > Malacostraca > Decapoda > Nephropidae > Homarus > Homarus gammarus. The sequence goes on from CAUDMG010000349.1 coordinate 48,745, forward strand.
ATGATTATAACACCTATGACTATGATCATAAACCACGAGCATGATCATAACCACGACCATGATTATAACAACCACGACCATGATTATAACAACCACGACCTTGATTGTAACAACCACGACCATGATTATAACAACTACGACCATGACTAAAACAAACACTACAATGAATGTAACAACCGCAACAATGATCATAACCACGACTATGATTGTAGTAACCACAACCATAATTATAACAACCACGACCTTGATTATAACAACCATGTCTATGATTATAACAGCCACGACCATGATAATAACAACTACGACAATGATTGTAGCAATGACGACCATGTTAATAACAACCACGACTATGATTATATCAACCACGACCATGATTATATCAACCACAACCATGATTACATCAACCACGACCATGATTATAACAACCACGACCATGATTATGACAACTACGACCATGATTTTAACAACCACGACAATGATTATAATAACCAACGACTATGATCATAAGCACGACCATGATTATAACATCCACGACTATGAATATATCACCCAAAACCATGATTATAACACCTATGACTATGATCATAAACCACGAGCATGATCATAACCACGACCATGATTATAACAACCAGGACCATGATTATAACAAACACATTCATGATTATAACAGCCACGACATAATTAGAACAACCAAGACTATGATTATTACAACCAAGACCATGATTACAACAACCAGGACCATGTTTATAACAACCAGGACCATGATTATAACAACCACGACCATGATTATAACAAACAGTACCATGATTATAACAACCACGACCATGAAAATATTAACCACGACCATGATTATAACAACCACGACCATGATTATAGCAATCGCGACCCTGATTATAACAACCACGACCATGATTATAACAACCACGTCTATGATCATAACCACCATCATGATTTTGACAACTACGACCATGATTATAACAACCACTACCATGATTTTTACAACCACGACCATTATTATATTAACCACGACCATGATTATAACAACCACGACCATGATTATAGCAACCTCGACCTTGATTATGACAACAACGACCATGATTATAACACCCACGACCATGATTATAACAATGACGACCATGATTATAGCAACCACGACTATGATTATAACAACCAGGACCATGATTATAACACCCACGACCATGATTATAACAATGACGACCATGATTATAACAACCACGAACATGATTATAACAACCACGACTATGATTATAACAACCACGACCATAATTATAACAACCACGGCCATGATTATAACAACCACTACCATGCTTATAACAACCACGACCATGATTATATTAACCACGACCATGATTATAACACCCACGACCATGATTATTACAACCGCGACCTTGATTATAACAACCACGACCATGATTATAACACCCACGACCATGATTATATCATTGACGACCATGATTATAACAACCACGACTATGATTATAACAACCACGACCATGATTATAACAACTACGACTATGATTATGACAACCAGGAACATGATTATAACAACCACGACCATGATTATAACAAAACACAACCATGAATTTAACAACCAAGACCATGATTATAACCACCACTACCATGATTATAACAGCCACGACCATGATTATAACAACCACGACTAAGATCATAACAACCATGACTATGATCATAACAACTACGACCATGATTATAACAACTACGACCAAGATTATAACAGCCACGTGCAGGATTATAATAACCACGACAATGATTATAACAACCACGACAATGATTATAACAACCACGACTATGATCATAACCACGACCATGATTATGACAACCACGACCATGATTATAACAATCACGAACAATGATTATAACACTGACGAACATGATTAAAACAACCACGACTATGATTGTAACAACCACGACCATGATTATAACAATGACGACCAAGATTATAACAACCACGACTCTGATTATGACAACCACGACCATGATTATAACAACCACAACCATGATTATAATAACCACGACCATGATTGTAACAACCACGACCATGATTATAACAACCACGACAACGAATATAACAACCACGGCTATGATCATAACCACGACCATGAATATGAACAACCACGACCTTGATTATAACAACTACGACCATGATTATAACAACCACGACAATGATTATAACAACCACGACTATGATCATAACCACGACCATGATTATGACAACCACGACCATGATTATAACAACCACGACCATGAATATAACGACCACGAACATGATTAAAACAACTACGACCATTATTATAATAACCACGACCATGATTATAACAACCACGACCATGATTATAACACCCACGACTATGATTATAACAACCACGACCATGATTATATCAACCACAACCATGATTATATCAACCACGACCATGATTAAAACAACCACGACCCTGATTATGACAACTGCGACCATGATTTTAACAACCACGACAATGATTATAGCAACCACGACGATGATCATAACCTCGACCATGATTATAAAAACCACGACTATGATTATATCACCCAAGACCATGATTATAACACCTACGTCTATGATAATAAACCATGAGCATGATCATAACCACGACCATGATTATAACAACAACGACCATGATTATAACAACCACGACCATGATTATAACAACCACATTCATGATTATAACATCCACGACCATGATTAAAACAACCAAGACCATGATTATAACAACCAGGAGGCAAGATTATAACAATCACATCCATGATTATAACAACCACGACTATGATTATATCACCCAAGACCATGATTAAAACAACTACGACCATGATTATAACAACTACATCCATGATTATAATATCCACGACCATGATTAAAACAACCAAGACCATGATTATAACAACCAGGACACAAGATTATAACAATCACATCCATGATTACAACAACAACGACCATGATTATAACAACCAAGACCATGATTATAACTACCACGACCATGATTATGTTAACCACGACCATAATTATAATAACCCCGACCATGATTATAACAACCATGACCATGATTATAACAATCACGACCATGATTATAACAAACGCGACCATGATTATAACAACCACGACAATGATTATAACAAAAATGACAATGAATATAATAACCACGACCATGATTATAACAACCACGACCCTTATTATAATAAGCATGACCATGATTATAACAACCATGACCATGATTACAACAACCGCAACCATGATTATAACAACCACGACCATGATTATAAAAACCACGACCATGATTATAAAAACCACGACCATGATTATAACAACCACGACCATGATTATAACAATGACGACCATGAATATAACACCCACAACTATGATCATAACCACGACCATGATAATTACAACCACGAACATGATTATAACAACCATGACCATGATTACAACAACCGCAACCATGATTATAACAACCACGACCATGATTATAATAACCAAGACCATTATTATAAAAACCACGACCATGATTATAACAACCACGACTATGATTATAACAACCACGAACATGATTATAACAACCACGACCATGATTATAAGAATCACAACCATGATTATAACAACCGCGACCATGATTATAACAACCACGACCATGATTATAACAACCACGACCATGATTATGACACCCACGACCATGATTATAACAACCATGACTATGATCATAACCACGACAATGATTATGACAACCAGGACCATGATTATAAAAACCACGACCATGATTAAAACAATGACGACTATGATTATAACACCCACAACTATGATCATAACCACTACCATGATTATTACAACCACGAACATGATTATAACAACTACGACCATGATTATAACAACCAAGAACATGATTATAACAACCACGAACATGATTATAACACTCACGACCATGATTATAGCAACCACGACAATGATTATAACAACCACGACCAATATTATAATAAGCACGACCATGAATATAACAAACACGACCATGATTATAACAACCACAACCATGAATATAACAACCTCGACTATGATTATAACAACCACGACCACGATTATATCACTCACGACCATGATTATTACAACCACGACCATGATTATAGCAACCACGACCATTATTATAATAAGCACGACCATGATTATAGCAACCACGAACAAGATTATAACAACCACGACCATGATTATAACAACCACGACCATGATTATAACAACCACGACCATGATTTTAACAACTACAACCATGATTATAACAACCACGACAATGATTTTATCAACCACGACAACGATTAGAAACAACCACGACCATGATTATAACTCCCACGTTTGTGATTATAACCACGACCATGATTATTACAACCGGAACCATAATTATAACAAACACGACCGTGATTATAACAACCACGACCGTAATTATAACACCGACGACCATGAATTTAACAACCACGACCATGATTATAACAACCACTACCATGATTATAACATCCATTACCATGATTATAACAACCACGACCATGATTATAACAACCACAACCATGATTATAATAACCACGACCATGATTGTAACAACCACGACCATGATTGTAACAACCACGACAGCGCATATAACAACCACGGCTATGATCATAACCACGACCATGAATATGACAACCACGACCATGATTATAACAACCACTACCATGATTTTAACAACCACGACCATTATTATATTAACCACTACCATGATTATAACAACCACGACCATGATTATAGCAACCTCGACCTTGATTATAACAACAACGACCATGATTATAACACCCACGACCATGATTATAACAATGACGACCATGATTATAGCAACCACGACTATGATTATAACAAACAGGACCATGATTATAACACCCACGACCATGATTATAACAATGACGACCATGATTATAACAACCACGACCATGATTATAACAACCACGACTATGATTATAACAACCACGACCATAATTATAACAACCACGACCATGATTATAACAACCACTACCATGCTTATAACAACCACGACCATGATTATATTAACCACGACCATGATTATAACACCCACGACCATGATTATAACAACCGCGACCTTGATTATAACAACCACGACCATGATTATAACACCCACGACCATGATTATAACATTGACGACCATGATTATAACAACCACGACTATGATTATAACAACCACGACCATGATTATAATAACCACGACTATGATTATAACAACCAGGAACATGATTATAACAACCACGACCATGATTATAACAAAACACAACCATGAATTTAACAACCAAGACCATGATTATAACCACCACTACCATGATTACAGCAACCACGACCATGATTATATCAACCACGACTAAGATCATAACAACCATGACTATGATCACAACAACTACGACCATGATTATAACAACTACGACCAAGATTATAACAGCCACGTGCAGGATTATAATAACCACGACAATGATTATAACAACCACGACAATGATTATAACAACCACGACTGTGATCATAACCACGACCATGATTATGACAACCACGACCATGATTATAACAATCACGAACAATGATTATAACAGTGACGAACATGATTAAAACAACCACGACTATGATTATAACAATGACGACCAAGATTATAACAACCACGACTCTGATTAAAACAACCACGACCATGATTATAACAACCACAACCATGATTATAATAAGCACGACCATGATTGTAACAACCACGACCATGATTATAACAACCACGACAATGAATATAACAACCACGGCTATGATCATAACCACGACCATGAATATGACAACCACGACCATGATTATAACAACTACGACCATGATTATAACAACCACGACAATGATTATAACAACCACGACTATGATCATAACCACGACCATGATTATGACAACCACGACCATGATTATAACAACCACGACCATGAATATAACGACCACGAACATGATTAAAACAACTACGACCATGATTATAATAACCACGACCATGATTATAACAACCACGACCATGATTATATCAGCCACAACCATGATTATATCAACCACGACCATGATTAAAACAACCACGACCCTGATTATGACAACTACGACCATGATTTTAACAACCACGACAATGATCATAACAACCACGACTATGATCATAACCTCGACCATGATTACAAAAACCACGACTATGATTATATCACCCAAGACCATGATTATAACACCTACGTCTATGATCATAAACCATGAGCATGATCATAACCACGACCATGATTATAACAACAACGACCATGATTATAACAACCACGACCATGAATATAACAACCACATCCATGATTATAACATCCACGACCATGATTAAAACAACCAAGACCATGATCATAACAACCAGGACGCAAGATTATAACAATCACATCCATAATTATAACAACCACGACCATGATTATAATATCCACGACCATGATTATTACAATGACGACCATGATTATAACAACCACGACTAAGATTATAACCTCTGCGACCATGATTATATAAACCACAACCATGATTATATCAACCACGACCATGATTATAACAAATACGATCGTGTTTATAATAACCACGACCCAGATTATAACAACCACGACTATGATCATAACAACCACGACTATGATCATAACAACCACGACCATGAGTATAACAACCACGACCATAATTATAATAACCACGACCATGATTAAAACAACCACGACTATGATCATTACAACCATAACAATGATCATAACAACCACGACCATGATTATAACAACCACGTCCCTGATTATAACAGCCACGACCCTGATTATAACAACCACTACCATGATTATAACAACTTCGACTATGATTATATCACCCACGACCATGAATATAAGAACCACGACTATAATTATACCAAACATGGCCATCGGTCATGAATATAAAAACCAGACCATGATTATAACAACCACGACCATGATTATAACAATTAGGACCATGATTATAGCAATCACGACTATGATTATAATAACCACGATCATGATTGTAACAACTACGACCAATGTTATAACAACCACGACCACGATTATAACAACCACGACTATGATCAAAACCACGACCATGATTATGACAACCACGACCATGATTATAACAACTTCGACCATGATTATAACAACCACGACAATGATTATAACAACCACGACTATGATCATAACCACGAACATGATTATGACAACCACAACCATGATATTTACAACCACGACCATGATTATAACAACCACAACCATGATTATGACAACCACCACCATGATTATAATAACCACGATCATAATTATAACAACCACTATCATGATTATAACAACCGCAACCATGATTATAACAACCACGACCATGATTATAACACCCACGACCATGATTATAACAACCGCGACCAAGATTATAACAACCACGACCATGATTATAATAATCACGACCATAAATATAATAACCACGACCATGATTGCAACAACCACGACCATGATTATAACAACCACAGCCATAATCACAATAACCCCAACAATGATTATAACAACCATGACTATGAATATAATAACCACGACCATGGTTATAACAACCACGACCATGATGATAACAACCACGACCATGATTATAACAACTACTACCATGATTAAAACAACCACGACAATGATTATAACAACTTCGACCATGATTATAACAATGACGACCATGATTATAACAACTACTACCATGATTATAACAACCTCGACAATGATTATAACAACCACGACTATGATCTTTACCACGACCATGATTATAACAACTGCGACCATGATTATGATAACCACAACCATGATTATTACAACTACGACCATGATTATAACAACCACGACAATAATTATAACAACCACGACTATGATCAAAACCACGACCATGATTATAACACCCACAGCCATAATTATAATAACCCCAACAATGATTATAACAACCATGACTATGAATATAATAACCACGACCATGGTTATAACAACCACGACCATGATTATAACAACCACGACCATGATTATAACAACCACGACTATGAACATAACCACGACCATGATTATAACAACCACAACCATGATTATAACAACCACGACCATGATTATAACATCTACTACCATGATTATAAAAACCACGACAATGATTATAACAACCACGACCATGATTATAACAACCACGACAATGATTATAACAACCACGAATATGATCTTTACCACGACCATGATTATGACAACCTCGACCATGATTATAACAAATGCGACCATGATTATTACAACCACGACCATGATTATAACAACCACGACCATGATTATAACAACTACTACCATGATTATAACAACCACGACAATGATTATAACAACCACGACAATGATTATAACAACCACGACTATGATCTTTACCACGACCATGATTATGACAACCACGACCATGATTATAACAAATGCGACCATGATTATAACAACCACGACCATGATTATAACAACCACGACCATGATTATAACAACTACTACCATGATTATAACAACCACGACAATGATTATAACAACCACGACTATGATTTTTACTACGACCATGATTATGACAGCCACAACCATTATTATGACAACCACAACCATGATTATAACAACTACGACCATGATTATAACAACCACGACAATAATTATAACAACCACGACTATGATCATAAACCACGACCATGATTGTGAGAACCACGACCATGATTATGACAATCCCGACCGTGATTACAATAACCACGACCATGATTATAACAACCACGACCATGATTATAACAACCGCGACCAAGATTATACCAACCATGACCATGATTATAATAATCACGACCATAATTATAATAACCACGACCATGATTGCAACAACAACCACGACCATGATTATAACAACCACAGCCATAATCATAATAACCCCAACAATGATTATAACAACCATGACTATGAATATAATAACCACGACCATGGTTATAACAACCACGACCATGATGATAACAACCACGACCATGATTATAACAACTACTACCATGATTAATACAACCACGACAATGATTATAACAACTTCGACCATGATTATAACAATGACGACCATGATTATAACAACTACTACCATGATAATAACAACCTCGACAATGATTATAACAACCACGACTATGATCTTTACCACGACCATGATTATTACAACTGCGACCATGATTATGACAACCACAACCATGATTATAACAACTACGACCATGATTATAACAACCACGACAATAATTATAACAACCACGACTATGATCATAACCACGACCATGATTATAACACCCACAGCCATAATTATAATAACCCCAACAATGATTATAACAACCATGACTATGAATATAATAACCACGACCATGGTTATAACAACCACGACCATGATTATAACAACCACGACCATGATTATAACAACCACGACTATGAACATAACCACGACCATGATTATAACAACCACAACCATGATTATAACAACCACGACCATGATTATAACAACTACTACCATGATTATAACAACCACGTCAATGATTATAACAACCACGACTATGATTTTTACCACGACCATGATTATAACAACCACGACCATGATTATAACAACTACTACCATGATTATAACAACCACGACAATGATTATAACAACCACGACTATGATTTTTACTACGACCATGATTATGACAGCCACAACCATGATTATGACAATCACAACCATGATTATAACAACTACGACCATGATTATAACAACCACGACAATAATTATAACAACCACGCCTATGATCATAACCACGACCATGATTATGACAACCACGACCATGATTATGACAACCACGACCATGATTATAACAACCGCGACCATGATTATAACAACCACAACCATGATTATAACAACCACGACCATGATTAGAACAATCATGACCATGATTATAACACCCATGAGTATGATCATAGCAACCACGACTATGATCATAACAACCACGACCATGGTTCACGGCGCCATCAGCTCGATGAACAGGCTTTGTGTGAAATATAACAGAGTCTAGAACTGCTTTTAGTGTCTTTGTGGCCTAGTCTGTAAGCGTTCCCTAGTCGCACCCAGTAGGTCGAGGGTTTGATTCCTTGCTGGTGAGGTCGTTGATTATATGTTTAAAGTCCGCGTGTTATATGGACTAAAAATGAAGTATATATATGTACCTCGCGTTTCATACCAGTTGGATTCGGTAAAATGCTACTGACACCACTTAAGAGGCACGGTCAGTTTCCCAATGAGGTTCACGGCGCCATCAGCTCGATGAACAGGCTTTGTGTGAAATATGACAGAGTCTAGAACTGCTTTTAGTGTCCTTGTGGCCTTGCCGGTAAGCGTTCCCTAGTCCCACCCAGTAGGTCGAGGGTTTGATTCCTTGCTGGTGAGGTCGTTGATTATATGTTCAAAGTCCGCGTGTTATATGGACTAAAAGTGAAGTATATATATATATATATATATACTTTTTGTAAGTAGAGAACGTTCTTCTTAAATGTGTTTGTCTATATATCTTTATATTGACTACATGTGAAGACTTCTTGAAGTTCACTTGTGTTTGTGTAGTTTATAAAATAATGATTGTTTGTTAACTACCTGAGTGGAGAGTGCGTAGAACCTTGCGCTGGCTATGATGTCAGGAGTTGATGACGTCCTTCTAATGGAGGGATGACGTCACGTCTTGCTGTAATCCTCCTTGGGTCTTGTGCAATCGGCCTAGGGGCTGATCTGGGGCTGACCTCTGGGTTGGAGCGATCAACCTGGGGCTGATCTGTGCCTGAACTCTTGGTTGGTGCGATTAGCCTGGGGCTGATCTGGGGCTGTCCTCTGTTGCACACCGACTAGTCTTGCTTGTTTAAGCAAGAGATGGTTTGTTTGTCTGGAACCACCTTCCTATACTCCGGTGATGTAGTGTTAGCTGGTAGTTATCTCAGCCCACACTCGGGTAGGCTTGACTGCTGTCGGCTCCAGTCGGGTTTAACCTTCAGTAGTATGTGTCACTGATGGTTTAACTGCTAAGTTTGCAATCTTTTATAATGTTTTTGTTACCACTGTGTCTCTATGTATACGTTTTGCAAGTGTTTATAGCCACTGTCCACTTAAATTTCTTGTAATTGCTTGTTTGCTGCTGATTCACTTAGGATGCCACTCAAGTCACTGGAATAACTTGAAGTAATGTTTGTTTCTGAGTGTTTGACCGATTCTTCTTATAATCCATCTCACCGCTGCCACCAGTGTGTTGGTCACACAATATATATATTTGCATATATATTAGTTCTTGATTTGATAAGTGGCAGGGCTGAAGTTAACACTTTATTGGTTTTATTTTATTGTAGAAAAATATAGTTTCACAGGTACTGAGTTCAGTTGAGAGTATATTGTACCTTCTCTTCTACACTAAGGGAAGTGTCTTAGTGCACTTATATGGGAGAAAACTTAAGTGAGGTGTTCACTGGGTAACAGGTGATATCAAAGTATCTCTCTTACACCAGGGAGAGGGAGTTGTCAACCCTCCTCACAGGATGTTGATGTTTGACTCAGCTTGACCTCGCTCGCTCCATGGAGGAAATGTCAACTCAACAATTGATTCATACTCATGGATGAATGACTTGGTGAATACATGGGTAACATACATTGGGTATATATTTATATAATACAAATTGCTGTTACACCTCTGTATAAAGATGCTTCAACAATAAAGTCTAGAACAAGTATTTACATCAATCCTGCAACGTAAGCGTTCCAGAACTAAGTTAAAAAAATTGTGCGATAGAAAAAACCCGCGATCACACGCGTGATGTGGGATGAAGTAAAACTTGTTTGGCCATTAAACAAGCTTTAATCAACTCCTTTCAAAAGATATCTGAAATTAACTTAAGGAAACTATTACAATACAAAATTACATAAAACAGAACATATAATGAATGTTTCTAACAATGAAAACTCTATCATTCTTCCCGCCTGGAAAAATTATGATTCATAGCGTTCAGGCGGTTTTGTTACTCGAGTAGATCTTCTCAAAGCTGGTGGAGTTTGAACCGAAGGTAGGCCCTGTTCCACTGATTCAACTTGAGTAGGTGCTGGGTCAATAATCTCTGTATGGACATCATTACTGTATCATGTACGGTACGCAGAGTATCTTTGTCAATCACAGTTTATTTCTCATCGACATGTGACAGGCCCGGTGGGGAATGGAGCCAAGCACGAAGAGATACAGTTGATTTACAGCCATCAGAATACCGTACATAGGGTTAACATCGGTTAGTTCAACTTGGTCAATTAGACCTGATGAATCTTCGAAGTAGTACTGGGCCACTGGTTGTTAATCATGAAGATTGAGAATTTCCATGAGACGAACGTCACTGGAACCCAAAAAATCGTTCTTGAGGTGTAGTATTTGTAGATGTTGACAGAAGTGATCTGATGGAGTGCAATGCTTCCAATAGTAGAGTCTCCCAGTTCTGGTCCTGTAGGTCTTCAGGGCAAGACGAACAGCCTTACAAATAACAGCATTTTACCTTTCAACCTGCTCGTTTCCCATGGGATGGTAAGTTGTTGTTTTGCCTGTTGCTATTCCCTTGCGGGAAAGATTTTCTTTGAGTTCACGTGACATAAAATATTGACCTCGATCTGAGTGAATGAAACTTGCTGTACTGCAGAGGGGAAATACTTGGTCAAGATATTTAATTACAGTTCAGGAGTGCATATTTAGAGAAGGAAATGCAAATGGGAAGCATGAATAGGTAGGTAGTAGGCAGCTACCAAACAGGGAGGTACTACCATCTGGGAAGATATTGGAAGCATAATGTACAAGTATTGTCTAATGGTAGACCCTTGAATCGGCTGCTTGTCCAATTAACCAGTCCGTTCACACATATTTATATTTGGGTTTTAAGTAACGAAACCCAAACGGTAGTTCCTTTGTTTTATTATAAAAGGTTGTATATATAATTCCTGACTGTATATCAACCGTAAGTCTCACTGTCTAGGAGTGAATGAGAAGGGAACGGCGTTTATGTATAATAAACGTTAGGTCACGTCCTTACGATATGAGTTGAGGTGAGCTGCTGAAGCTTAAGGGCATCGCAGTGCGTGCTTACAAAAATGCTGAGCTATGGGTCTCGCCCTCTTGGGTGAGTTGCCCTCTCACGTGTCCATATCATGTCTTACTCTTAGACAGTGGAAAGTTACAGGGTGGTGAATCTGAATATAATATCAGATGTATTGACCCATTTATATAATATGTTCTGTTGATGAGACAGGGGCCTATTACATCGCTCGGTCACCTACCAGCCGAGCTCCGTGAGGCCTAAATAACTCACAGAGTACAGTACATCCTAGACAACCCTAACCATGTTATAAACAGATATGTAGACACTAAGCTGGGGATATTACTGTAGGGGTATTCTCTACTACAAGGGACCTAGACTTTAGTGTCGTACGGGTTAGTATGTTATGAACAATGTTGAATTTGGATGATACTGCCCGGTAATAACAGAACAGGAACATAATTGCCAGTATTAACAGAATAGAGGGAATCGTTAGACTTGGTAGTGCAAATTCCCGTGACAGGTAAAATGGCAAGTTATTATTCAAATCAGCAAAATGTGTCTCGTTCAAGAAAGTTAACACTTTTAATTTCTCTGATACTATTTGAATATCCTTGATAGTGAAATTCATTATAGGAAGTGGAATTAAAGCAGACTTGAGTTTTCGATTTAATGCAAAATGCTGATGAGTAGGCAAGGTCCTTAATGTACTACAAGTGATTTCACAGTAATCAGGAGCCTTGTAAGGCCCTTTCACAACTAGCTGCTTAACACCATTTTGGCATTTTAAAATTACAGTAGTGAGATTTGGAAAGAACAAATACTGCACATTGTGAAGGTGAGCGTGGAACACAGTCTTTAGACTAACTGGCCTATAACTGCATTGCGCTAACTCTGTGCGTACATTTGATTGTATGACCGCCAATTCACATATTTCCTCTGCAGCAGGAATAAATGCAAACATGTAGGCTGGACATACGTGTAGGTGTAGATAAGACGACTTACACCGTGACAGTACCTCAGAATCCTCTATTGATAACAATGAATATTCTTCATCTACTAAGAAAAGTTCTTTAGGCCTATCTAGGGTTTACAGTGTGTCGTTCACAAACCGGGGGAAGGGTTCTAAATGCCATGCATTAAACTCATGTTGCCCTCGCATAGGAATGTGGATCAGAATTGCATTATGCGTGAGGGTTGACTCCAACAGCGGGAAATAATATTGAACCTCATTGTCATTGAAAATCGGAGTTAAATGATACTGCAACTTGGCTATTTTTAAAGCTTCAAGAAGCGTCTGCACAGGCACAAGCTTCGCGTCCACACGTCCTATCCCGGCATCTACAATGCTGTCTATTAGTTCATTTTTAGAGGTTACAATTTTATGAACTGAAATTTCAGCAGCATGCAAATATTCTGTGAAGTAAAGGAGCCATTCTAACGTCGGGATTGCTTTCTGTAACCTAGTAACAATCCTCGAAACTTGGTTAGACTCCATTATGATTGCATTAACCTTTGATTCTAGAGCAGTAATCGCGTGAAAGGTTTGAGAAACAACACGATTCTGTTGAGATACAGCTTGAACGACAACGTTCGTGAAACTATTGTCGAATTCATCGAAGCTGTGCTGAGACCATGAAGAATATCCAATGCTGATTGTAGTTGGCCGTCGACGTTTTCCATCTGACGCGAAAGTACGAGTTAACTTCTACTCGCAGAACGTAGTTTCATACAATAGTCATTTTGGGACATTTTGCTTCTGAACAGTCTGTAAGGATGTATCAATCACATTATCATCAACTGGAGGTAAGACATTTATCTATCTGGGTCTTCTTCAGACGATCCGCGTGCACGACATCTGCGATCTGTGCATTAGGGATCCATATTTTGAATTTGTTGCCTGCTTCTTTTGAGATTATGCGGAATGGACCAGAAAATTTCGCCGAAAGTTTGGAGTTCCTTTCAGGTTCCTGTAACATAACAGCGTCCCGAACGTTCAGTGCGATAGGTTTAGCATGTTTATGTTGTTTGACGCCGCTAGCTGTGATCGTACTTGGTTATGAATTTCTGTAAAGAAATGAATTTATTTTGCCGCAAAATCATCCGTATTATATACCGGGTATGGCGCATCTGTAAGGATGTCGTAAGGCAGACGTTTATCTATACCATAGACAATATAGTAGGGTGTTTTGCCCGTAGAGCTATTAACTGACCCATTTATCGAGGCTGCAACCTGCGGTAACCAATCCTCCCATGCGTATTGAAAACCAATAACAATTGGACGCAGTATTTCTAGGATTTTACGATTGGTTCTTTCAACAAGGCCATTAGCCTGTGGATGATAAGCTGTCACAAAAGTTTGTTTAATTCCATATTGTGCACATATATGCTCTAATAGCTCATTCTTGAACTCTGTTCCATTGTCAGAGAGTAGAACTTTAGGCGTAGTATATGGACATATGAGATTCATCACTAATGCATAGGCTACTGCTTCGGCCGTTTTGCTTTTTCGTGGTACCAAGACCACGAACCTGGAAAAATGATCCACATACACTAAGACGTATCCTGATCCCTGATGACTCATTGGGAGTTGTAACAAGTCAACAGCGACTGTGTCAAACGGACGGTCTGGTGTAGGATATTGTAGAATCGGGGCAGGTGATCCTGTTGATCCTTTATGTTGAGCACACGCCACACAATTAGCTATGTGTAATTCTATGTCTTTCTTCATAGTGTTCCAGAAATACTTCTTTCGTAAATCCGCTAAGCATTTATCACGACCATGGTGACCTGCTTGTGGGACATCGTGGAACAATGTCATTACTGCTTTGCGCAACGTGTCAGGTACGACTATTTGATACACATTACCCTCAGGAGATTTTCTCGTCCTATTGAGTATGTTATGTCGTAATTCAAACTGACTTAAGGGAAGAAATAACTTGGGGAGTTTAACATCCTCGCCCGATTCGAGAGCAAAAATAACAGTTGACCAATATGGGTCGCGTCGTTGCTCATCTTCCAGCTGCGAAAGAGTGAATGCTGATACAGGCATTACTTGTGCTATATTTCTTGACAGAGCGTCGGCGACAACATTCGTCCTCCCAGGTAAATACCTAAATTCGGGGTCAAACTCTTGATTTGTCAGATACCAGCGTGCTAATCTGCCTGATAAGTTTCTGCCATGGAACAGTTCGGTGACTGCCGCATGATCAGTAAAAACAGTTATCTTGTAGCCAAAGATAATTTCTTTGAACTTCTTAAGTGCCCACACAACGGCTAACGTTTCTAAATGCGTCACCGAATAACGTGTTTCAGCATCGATTAGCTTGCGACTTGCAAATGCTATCACTCTAAACTTCCCACGCGTGTCCTCTTGCATGAGCACTGCTCCGACTCCAATTCCGGAAGCGTCAGTACAGAGAGTGAAAGGTTGAGTGTAGTCTGGGAATGCTAGAACCGGGGCATTGGTTAGCGCTGTCTTCAATGCCGTAAAACTTTCCTCGTGTTCAGCATCCCAAATAAACACTGCATCTTTTTTGAGCAACCTCGTTAGGGGCGATGCTAATGTTGCATAGTCCTTGATAAAGGAACGATAATAACCAAATAATCCAAGAAAGATACGCACATGATCATTTGAGGTAGGACGCGGGAACTGAGATACAGCTTTTACTTTATCATTAACTGTGTGTATGTCCTCACCGTCGACTACATGACCAAGGAAATGGATTCTGGATTTTAAAAACTCGCACTTTGAGAGTTTTATTTTGAGTCCTGCTGTGGAAAGTTTGGCCAAAACTTCAAGCAGTTTAATCAGATGGGAATCGACGTCCTTACTGACCACTATTAGATCATCCAAATAATAGCAGACTGAGTTACCAATTAGTCCGGCAAACAGGGTGTTGATCATTCTTTGAAATGTTAGTGGGGCATTTCTGAGACCAAATGGCATTCGTAGAAACTCAAAGTGGCCTAGAGGCGTGCTAAATGCCGTGATTTCTCGTGAGTTTTCATCGAGTGGTATTTGCCAATACCCACTAAGCAAATCTAAGTTGCTAAATACCGCATTATCCTTGCCTAAGGATTGCAATATGTCACTCAAGATAGGCATTGGGTACCTATCAGGGATTGTTTGATCATTTACGCGCCTGAAATCTATGACAGGGCGCCATCCACCATCCTTTTTCGGGACGAGGAATAATGGGCTATTAAAGGGGGATTTTGAGTGTCTAATGACATTCTCATCTAACATACCCTGTACCATATCTTGCACTACAGCGCTCTGGCTATGAGGTAGTCTATAAGCTGGTACGTAAATAGGGTTGGTTCCTTCCTTTAAGGCTATATGATGGGATGTTAAATCTGTCTGACCTAGCGTTTCCCCTGGCAAGGCTACTATATGTCTGTAGTCGGCAAGCAGCTCTAAAAGGCGTGTCTTGCCCTGTGGATGATCGATCACCTTAACATGTGGTGCTATTTGATCTATCCTGGCCAGTCGAGTCTGTTGGCAATTCGCAACAATACCTCGAATTGGGAATTTATTTGGTTGCACTTAGACATTGTTGTGATATACTAGAAAATCACACAAATAACATCCTTTCTTTAATTTCTTGATAATGTGAAATTGCTGCCGCAATCCCGTAGACAAGTGTGTGTGTGTCTCACAGTAGACACAGCTGATTCCAAGGTCCCGTGACTGGGTCAATGTTTACAAAAATCCTGAGTACAGCAAACCGCCGCTAATGGTCACACTAGGTCATCCACAATACCATACCTCAGAATGCTGAGACCATCTCTCAGACCGGATGTGTCATCATCACTAGGGTGGGTGCTGGGTGCTGGTAACTGGGGGTTGTTCACTCCATAAGAAAGAATTTTGTTGACAGGACATTGATTGATGAGTAGTCACAACAACTGCAGTCACGTCCTGTCACACTCTGGGCAGTGAACGAATCATTTGCAGAAACTTATGTTCACTTCAGCTCACAGGATTGTTGCGTTGGTGAATTCCTCATTCTGGTAATGGAGAGTACTCTTCAAAATTGCAGGTACTATCTTCCAACTCTTGCTGCTGTAATCACGCTGGGAAGGTGTGTGGTTGAGGTCGAGAGGTATCTCTGACGCATGATCCGCCTTCCTCTTAATAGGATTGGTAGACAGCACTTTCGTCCTAGCGGTGAGCATAGGTTCAGAATGACTCATATCTGTGTAGGAAACACTTTTAAGCGTAACACTATTATTACGTGGATGAACATCTATCATGTTCTTTCGAAGAGTTGGTAAACCAAGTAACCCGTCGGCTGGCAAATTAAACTGCTGAACTATATAGAAGTCGGCGTAGAAGGGAGAACCACGTCTTGAGAATCTGAGTGGTAACCTCACCATTCCTTTGATGCTCAGCTGAGTACCTGAAACTCCTTCGAGCTCAGCGTTACTAGGCCTCCATTTGAATTTGCGGTGAGGGAATTTACGTTGTAACTCGTGATATGATGTCAAGGCCAATACATTAGCGCAAGCACCTGTGTCTATATCAAGAACCAATCTGGTATTATCCACTCTCACCGGCACTGACAACACTTCCACTTTGCTAAGCGCCGCTATTGACGAGGCCGCTATAGAAGTGCTGTGAGGAGGGGTGGGAACTACCCTATCTATCCCTCTACGCGCTGAGATGTGCGCTGGTCTTCCCCGGATGACTTGTCCTGGGGACGTTTCTGCTTGCGCCTATACGACACCTCCATTTCACTAAGGTCCACTCCCCTAGCCCTTATTAGCATATCGCACTCATGTGAACTATGAGATGTCGATTTGTGAAGAGCGCACCATTTGGGCGCTTTCTGGGTAGGAGGAGGTGCTGCTTTGACTCCCTCACTGTTTGACCTTGAGAATGGCTTTGCACCTGGTGTGGCTTTATTTGCACTATTACCTCGGAGCTGAAAACAATCTTCCATTACGTGGCCACGTTTATTACAATGTGCGCACCGTAACCATGTTTTCTGTTTATATGTTAGGCGGGGAGGAGTAATCAAAGCTAAGTGTGTCGCATAAGGAGTCTGGGAGTGAGGCATCTGTGGCATCTGAGACGGCTGGGGTTGTGGTGACGTCACTGAGGGCTGCGCCAGTAAGGGGCCCGTAGCCTGGGGACAGAGCTTGTTTGCCTATTCCACCATATCCAAGGGTGGTTCATACTGTACTTCCTGTGCCCGGCTATATAAGGGATCATGGACGGAAAGAAGAAAACTTATTAGTTCTATCAATGTTTCCACATTGTCTGGTGACATATCACTCCGTGAGTTGTACCAGCCTGAGGACCGGAAGGTCGCTTGCATGTCCTGGCGAACCTCGCCTGCAATGTGAACAGCGTCAACAGGCGTTTCGTTTCGTATACCTGGAATACAGCGATCCAACCATCTGAAGATCCATTGCAGTTGGCCCAGCTGTGACCTACCCCCAAAAATCCCAATTAGCGTTCGCTTGAACTTTTCATAGTCAGGGCTTTGCAAACCAAACGCATTTAAACGACTGCCTGCATAGGAACCCTGCGTTATATGGGAACGTACATATGCTTTCTTTTCTTCATCAGTCGTCATGTGACTATTGCGCATGCTATCTTCACATGCACGAATAAAATGTGCGACCCTATAATCGTCTTGTCCCGTGAAATTTCGAACATAATCGCTGCGCTGCATGATATTAATAACATTATCAGCTTTAGGTGTGGTGGTAGTAGTACTGGTGTGAGGGTTAGAGGACGCCATTGTGGTGTTAGTATTAAGCAAGTTAGTATTCTTACTCTTAACAGAAGGCTGGATTAATAAGGTTGTTACCGATTTAGCAACAGACACACTATCACCTGTAACAGGGGTAACTGCTTTTGCATACTTAGGTGAGGTACTATAGTGATTACCAGACCGTAGGGTACGACGGTTTAAGTCGTCAAATGATTCGTCTATAACTTTCTCATTACTTCCTACCGACTCATTTAACTGTGTTCCATACTCAAAATCTATGTCAGTCTGGGCTTGATCATCGATGAGTTGGTTATCAGCAAACAGGTGTACTAGGCGTTCGATTTCATCTACATTAGACATGGGAAACTTAGAAATTATCTATTAGCCCCCTTGGGTCAATGAATACTTAACAGTAAGTAGATCACTTGCCTCTCATTTACAAGACAAATGAATATGAATTGTAGTTAATTATTAAACTACTAATAAGAAGACAGACACTTACATACCACTGTAAATTATAGGATTTCAATACATTAATCTTACATTCGACACTTTATCATTGAAATAATCCTATCCGACGAACCTATGGGTGTGAAGATATCTCTCAAACGTGTTCATGTGTGTAGAATTATGTAATTTAAATACCTATTTATACAGAGTAGTACGTCTGTATAGAAATGTGATCCTTCAAGAGGTTGAGGTGTTGAGTGTATGTAGAAGTCCGCTTGCTTTATTGGGCTAATGAAATATATATGGATCCTCGTGTTTCGAAGCAGGATTTGGTAAAACGTTACTCTGACCACCTAAGTGATACGGGTGGTCCCCATTAGAGGTTCACGGCGCCATAAGCTCGTTGAACAGGCTTTGTGTGAAATATAACAAAGTCTAGGACTGCTTTTAGTATCCTGGTGGTCCAGCGGTTAGCGTTCCCCGGTCACAGTCATAGGCCTGTGTGCCGTGGGTTCGAATCCTGGCGGGTTGAGGTGTTGATTGTATGTAGAAGTCCGCGTGCTTTATTGGGCTAATGATATATATGTATATATATTTATAATATTCAGAAATTTCAGTGTGAGTTAGATACGCGCGCCATATTGGCGATACTGAGTTTTCAAGGTCAACTGAGGGAGGTACCGCTGACTAAGGGAAGAGAAAACGGACCTCATGCAGGCTGGGGGCTGGATTCTCCCGAAGTGCTATGCGTCTGGACAAGAGGACCACCTCAGTTTCAATTGCACGAACAGGTCCGGACCAGGAGAGCGTGTCCCACGGGGATACGTGGCCAATGGCCAGTATCGAGTTGGAAATAATAATCAGAACTGGCGGTCGGGAAACGGTCAGGGCCAGGCTGTCCCCGCCAACCATTCCTGGCCTCACCAATAGATTCCGCCGGCGATGTTACAAACCAAGAGAGAGCGGACCCGTGGTCAAGCGCGGTCCGTGTGAGAAATTTAATCACGACAGAAGGTACCTTGAGGCTGAAAGCAGAATGTCCCAAGGTTTCGGTGCTGGTAGCGGGTTGTGAAATGTGGGGTTTAGCAGATAGTGGGGCAGAAGTGACATTAATTGATGAAAACTTTTACCGTCGGGAGCTGGAGCCTGCAGGCGTGGTGTTGCACCCCACTATTATACGGGTAAAAGGGGCGTCGGGGTCTTCAGTGCCGTGTGTGGAGTGTATCCGGGTCACTATGGTCGTATGTGGTGTGGAAGTTATCAATGTGGGGCTGTTGGTTTGTCCAGGGATTGAGACTCAGGGTGAGGGGCAATCGCATGTTGGGTTGTTGGGGATGACTGTGCTGGGGGAGGTTGCGGAGATCTGGCCGCACATGTATCTCTTGTGCAGGGAAGCCAGGAGCACCGCTCAGTGGGAAAATTGCTTGCAGGAGGTTAGGCAGTTATGTGCAATAGAGGCTATCAGTCTGGGGTATTGTACGACGGAGAGGAGGAAAAGCCCAACCATCCCTCCCCGGAGTACTCGGTTGCTGTCAGTATGTGTTCCCTCATTAAGCCAGGTAGCTAACAAAGAAGCAGTGATTGAACCTCTAACAATGGAGGATGAAAGTTGGATGCCTGAGGGTGTGATTGTGTTGCCGACAGCTGTAAGAGTGGTAAGAGGCATGACCCAGGTGTTGGTGGCAAATCTGTCTGATCGTCATAGGAAATAGAGGGGCACTTGGCGGATTGGGAAAGTGGCTTCTGGGACGGAAGTCGAGGCAGACATCAGTGAGGAGGTGTATGTGAAGACAGTTGAACCGGATGCCCGTACGGAGGTCAAAGTGCACACGGAGAAAATGAATGAGGAACAAGAGCGTGCAGGTAGGGGTTTAATAGAAGAGTTTAGTGATATTTTTGAAGGGGAGGGCCAGCCCATAGGAAAGGCTATTGGGGTTCAGCATGAGATCCCAGTGACAACAGATAGGCCAGTTACGGTGCCATACCAGAGGATCCCTCCAAACCAGGTACCAGAGGTGAAGCAGCACATTAGCCAGCTGTTAGATCAGGGAGTAATCCAGCTTAGTGAGAGTCCGTGCTCTGCCGCCATTGAAGTAGTGAGGAAAAAGGACGGGACGCTGAGGTTGTGCATTGACTATCGTAACTTAAATAAGGTCACGGTACGCTATGCGTTTCCTCTGCTTAGGATTAATGAAACTCTAGAATCTCTGACGGGGGCCCAGTTTTTCTCAACTTTTGATCTGGCGGCGGGATATCACCAGATAGAAGTAAAACCTTCAGATCGTCCAAAGACTGCCTTCAGCACAAGCTTCGGACACTTCGAGCACAGGCGACTGCCTATGGGATTGTCAAATAGTCCGGGAACCTTTCAGAGATACATGGAGCGGATTTTAGGGGATAAGGTTTTCTCCTCGTTGCTTGTATACCTTGATGATGTGATGGTGTTTTCAAGTACAATAGATCAGCATATAGTCAGATTGAGGGAATTGTTTTGCAGGATGAGGGAGAATAACCTAAGATTTAAACCTAAAAAGTGTGAAATAATGGCTTCCAAAGTAAGTTATTTAGGATATCAGGTGTCAGCTGAAGGCATTACAGCTGATCCTGTGGAAATTAGGGTAGTAAGAGATTAGCCAGTCCGTCAGACGGTGAAAGATGTGCGGTCTTTTGTAGGGTTCACATCATTTTATAGGAAATTTATTAAAGGGTTTGCCCAAATAGCTGCTCCACTGCATGCGTTGATGCATGGAAAATCTAAAGATCGGGTAGATAGTGAATGGAGAGAGGAACAGCAGCAGGCTTTTGAGAAACTGAAAGACAGGGTGACGCAGACACCGGTGTTGGCTTGCCCAGATTTCACTCAGGAGTTTATATTAGAAACAGATGCAAGTTTTAATGGGCTAGGTGCGGTGCTGTCCCAACGAAAGAACGGCAGGTTGCATCCGGTGTGCTATGCAAGTCGGGGCCTGAGGAAATCAGATCGTAACATGAACAACTATTGTTCTCGTAAGTTAGAGATGTTAGCACTCAAGTGGGCTGTAGTAGATAAATTCAGGGATTATTTGGCGGGGAAACAATTTACGGTCTATACAGATAACAACCCACTCAGTCACCGAGAGAAGGCTAAGCTAGGTGCCGTGGAAAGTAGGTGGAATGCGGATCTCGAGCAGTTTAACTTTACTATAGAGTACAAGCCGGGGAAAGACAACATTGTCGCGGATACTCTATCTAGAATCCCGACGGAACAGGAGGAAGATAGTGAAGAAGAGTATACAGCGATGCATGTACTAGAGGAGAACGGGGCAGGAAGGAAGGAACTGTGGACGATGGATGGGCTGCGTAAGGAGCAAGAAGGCATGAACTATGTTACATAAATGCGAAGATGGTTGGCGGGAGAGCTGCCGGAGGACGAGGTACAGGTAGAGCTCCAAAATGATGACTTCCGCAAGATGTACCGAGCGAGGAAATCCCTGATCGTAAGACAAGAGGTTGTCTGGCATAGAAGACCCGAAGGAAAGAATTTATGGAGGGAGGTGCCAGTGTTACCTCCAAACTTGCAGGAGGCTTTGATTAGAGCCTGCCACGATGAGTTTGGGCATCAGGGGAGAGATCGCACTCTGTCGCTGGTGCAGGAGCAAGGGTTTTGGCCAGACATGGGAGAAACAGCGCGGGACTACTAGCCAGCTGCGGAAGGTGTGGAGTGGCAGAAGAGAAGTAGTTCAAAGAGGTGCAGAGTAATGAGAAAATGCAGGTTGTCAAGGGTGAGGTGGAATCGTGAGTAGGGCAGAGGGGATTGGAGAGATGGTTAGGTCAGAAGTGTGCGTTGAGTAGTGGTTGTTGTCATGAGCAGGATTGAGTTGCTGTCATGAGCGGGATTGGGTTGCTGTCATGAGCGAGATTGAGAGTACGGTTGTAATGGCCAGGGCCTCACTAATATGGACTGGTACATTGTCAGAGGGTTGGTCTGCCGGCATGAGGTTCGGAGACGTGGATTGAGTCGATCGTTGAAGACGTGAGAGCGTTTGTTTGGACTGAGTATTGTTTTGACACTGGTTCTCTTAGTTCAAGGGCCAGGCCAAAGGAGAGTATGCAGGATGTGGATTTGGTATTAATTTTGACATTGGTTCTCTAGTTCAAGGGTCAAGCCAGAGGAGAGCATGTTTGATTTGGATTGGGTATTGTTTTGACACTGGTTCTCTAGCTCAAGGGCCAGGCAAAAAGGGAGAGTGTTTTGTTCTGGTTGGTTTTAATTTGGACTAGGCAAGAAATGGAGTTGCTGACTGCGGGTTGGAATAATGCAGATTTGAAGGTGGGCTCTAGTTGTTCTCTCCGCACATGAGTACAGAGCTGTTTTCTTTTAGGGGGGTCGAGTGTTAGCGGGAGAGAGAAGGAGAGAAGAGAAGACGGAAATGCTGCTTTGGCATGTTGCAGGTGTGAGGTGCAGTTATCTAGAACAAGTCTCTTCGGGGGGGGGGGGGGGTCATTGCATACTTTTTCTCAGCACGTGAGGACAGTGCTGTCTTTTTTTAGGGAGGTCGATTGTAATATTCAGAAATTTCAGTGTGAGTTAGATATGAACGCCATATTGGCGATACTGAGTTTTCAAGGTCAACCGAGGGAGGCCTATAGGATATTAAATGTAATTTACTGAATTAATACGGTCGCGAATCATAAAATTAAATGACATTATTAAATTTGAAATTCTTATAGATCGTTTCTCAGTCTATTTATGCTACGGGTGTCCCAAGAAAGTTATTAGTTATGCGGAAAATATGTCACATAGGCCTAGGCTTGGGAAAGCACGAGCCTCGCTGTTTCTCAGTCAGATGACAGCGTTTGAACGGTCTGTGCGTCAGACAGGAAAAAACGGTCACGTGGTCTAGTCACCTGTGTTGCAGTATAACAAGTAAGTCTCATTCGATCTCAGACAGGGTTTATATAGGGCAGTGATAAAATTAGCAATAGCTAACAGTGAGTTCATTGCAGGGTTTTCGTCAGAACCCACTTGACTGCGAGTGATGACTGCAAGTGATGACTGGGAGTGATGACTGCAATTGATGACCGCCGTTTGAGACTGCCGTTGATGATTGATGATTAGCGATTGTCGCAGTTGGAACGATCAGTGCAGGCTTGTCACTGGTTAGCCGGGTTAGCAAGGGATCTCTGCAGTGAAACCAGCTGTCTGGGTGCACAACTGACAATCGTCTGGGGTCGCCAGATCTCTTCTACCTCGGCTCATAATATCACATATCTCCAAGCAGTTAGTGAAAACCTTTTACTACGAGAAGCTAAAGCTTCTCTCAACTGAACAAGGTCTGATTGGCTCACTCCCTTCCGTTTCATGGATGTACTGAGTGTGAAGTGAGGCCAGCTGAGTGAATGAATGGTCACACACTGGGACCAGGAGTCTAGTGGAACTTAGAGGTACATTTTCCAAGGTTGTGAAGGGCTTGGTTGTGCCTTAACTACAGGTGCCTGTTGGTTGTGCCTTAAATAACTACTGGTGCAGGTGGAATCTATGTGTTAGGTTAGGGAGCAGGTTTTTATGGGTATTGGTGGACTCAGGAACTTCTTAAAATAGTTATCATATTTTTTCAGTGACTGATATTGTCTTGCTGTGTGTAGTTTAATATTTCTTAAATAATTTTGATATTTTTGTTTTTAATATTGTGTCACTAATGGACTCCAGAGAATGAGGGAACTGTTTTTCAGATGAGGTTCCTCCTTTCTGTTGTAAGTGATATTGAGATTTAATTCCTTTAATGCATTTATTTTTTTTTTAATTTCAATCTCAGGTATAACTTTTGTTCATCAGAGTAGTGTTTAAGTTAGGTTAGGAGGTGTGCATCTGTTGGTGCAACATAATTTTATTGAGTGCCCTTAAGGCCTATTTATGGTGTAGTTAATAATTTCTTAAATTTTATACCATTTTCTCAGTGATTGGTATTATTTTCTTGAAAGCCCTTGAGGCCTGTTTCATGTGCGCAAGCAACATTTCTTAATACTTTGAATTTATTGTTGTCTACTGAGGCATTTTCTGAGTTTCTAATAGTCAATATCATGTATAACTTTTATTCCCCAGAGTAGTGTTTTAAGTTCAGCTTAAGAGGTGTGCATATGTTGGTGTACCATTATTTGATTGTGTCTGTAGTGTTGGAGGGAATATAAGTGTCTAAATATTACAGTGCGTCTCATTTACCCCAATCACAGATGCTATCCTTCCACGAGTCACGGAGAATTCATTTTGTTAGTAAATTTAAGTGTTCTTGTGCTGGTTCGGGATTTATCTCCAAGAGGCGCTTCCACTGAAATTTCCATCTAATAATATTTAATAAGCCCCTAGTCAAGCGAGAACTAAATTCCATCAATTCCGACCGGTTACACACACACACACACATACACACACACACATACACACACACACATACACACACACACATATATATATATATATAATCAACGACCTCACCAGCAAGGAATCGAACCCTCGACCTACTGGGTAAGCGTTCCCTAGTCACACCCAGTAGGTCGAGGGTTCGATTCCTTGCTGGTGAGGTCGTTGATTGTATGTTCAAAGTCCGCGTGTTAAATGGACTAAAAATGAAGTATATATATATATATATATATATATATATATATATATATATATATATATATATATATATATATATATATATATATGTATATATATACATATATATATATATTTATATATATATCATGTAGATCCACAATGAAAACGTGGATAAGATAAATCTTGATAAAATCACACAGGGAAAAGGGAAACATTGGAGCACCTTAGCGTTCGTCTTCATTCAAGACGAAAGCAAGCAAGATCTCTTTTCCCTGTGTGATTTTATCAATATCTATATATATATAGATATATATATATATATATATATATATATATATATATATATATATATATATATATATATATATATATATATATTATTTCTCTTTAATCATGGCAAACAAAGATTACTGTATATGCATGTTGAGATGAATATGCACAGTCACCCACAGTTTCACCTGGTACAGTGGCTGGCGAGTTCTGTGAAATGTGGCAACTCTGCATTTGCTTGTTTATATCATAGTAAAATTCAGAATGATCTGAAGAGCCTGCAATTGCAGCCAGATTAAGGATGTAAAATAAGTAGCCCTTCAATATTTCCCAATGTAAGCATCTTTTTACATGTTTATAGTTTTAACACAGATTCCCAATTAAAAATTCTTTGATTCATATCCACAGTGATGAGGTGATGTGACGTAGCGTAGGGAGGCAGGGGAGATGGGAGGAGGTTTCTTCGGAGGGAGAGGGTAGGGAACAAGTGCACCACCGTAACGTCTTTAGTAAGCAATTTTCAACCTCTTTAAATTAACATTGAGATAAACCAATAAAACGTTATTCATCCCGTCTGCTGTATTATGGGGCATAACGAAATACTGCATTGCATAAAAAGTAATATTATTTATATGCCAGAACACTATTATCATACTGGTGGTTTTAAGAGAAGATGCGTTTGCATTGCATAAGTGATATCTGGTATGTGGGTAAATTGGATGAACGATTTAATGATTCTTGTGACATGATATTTTCGCTTACAAAGTAGGTTGAAAGAATATCTTAGTAACCACTGTTATTAAGGTTATGTAATTTAATGGTAATCCTGGAGCAGATGGCTAACATCAGAAGGAGATGTTTGACTTCATAAATTTTTCCTACACATTTTTTTTGATGATAGTAAGTAATAAAAATGATATGACAATGGGTAGAACCTGATAGAACCTGACCTACCCAACCAAAGAAACCTACCTAATGCTATCTAAGTTCCTTGCCGGATCCCCCTGCCCAATAAAACAGAAAGTACTTACTTTGATATCTGGTACCAATGAAAGCAACTTTCTTGCAGCGGGACGGTGTAAATTTACACCTTTTTGTGGACACTTGGAGAGGGTGGCTCTGTTGCTGAACGGAAGAAACAAATAGCGGACGACAACTCGCTGCGGAATATTTATGGTAAATTAGAAAACATTTTCGCGTACAAAGCCCGTAGAGACATCATTTTAGCGTGACATGATCAGCTTTTCACTGTTTTATCCCGCAATTTCCATCATCCTTCATGCCCTGCCCAGTACAGGTTATTTTTTATCGTAGATAGAGAGAAAAAATACTTATATTTAAGAAAAAAATATTGTATCGTTTTATTACTTACTATCATACAAAAAACACCTGTGGAAAAAAGTGAGCGTAACTGAACAACTCCTGGTGTTAACCATCTGCTCCAGGATTGCCGTAATAAGTTGTAGCAGGTGTCTTAGTGTTATAGGGTACCGTTGTGCCTTCCACACACACACTACTACTACTTCGCTGTCACTCGGAATCGAGCATGACGATCATCCAGCTATAATACAATAATATGAGTGATTAAGGATGCCATCTAGGTTGGTCAATTCTGAGGTGACTAAAGAGGCTGATACGGGACCGGAAGGGTCGATCACAGATGTTGCACATGAGGGGGGCTACATCTAGTGCAGGAGGGCCGGCGGCAGCGTCTCTCTGGCGTTGGCGCTTGTCTGCCTCGGCATGCAGTTGGGCTAACTCGAAAGTATTGACACCTTCTTGTGTGGTGATCCTCGAAGCGTTACGGTGTGCAGTAATCGTCTCCCAGGTGAGGGGTCGATTTACGTTTACTAATCGTAAGGTGACTGTAAAGTAGCTCCTTTGGCAGTCTACTGTCGTCCATGTGGGTAACATTGCCAATCCAGCATAGCTGTTCGTGGATAATGGTAGTTTCTGCAGTTGGTGTCAGCAAGAATACTGGCATTTGTTCTTTTGTCTTCCCAGCGAACTCGGAGGATGGAACGTAGACAATGTTGGTGAAAGCTTTCAAGTGCCTTGATGTGCCTCCTGTATGTTACCCATGTCTCGGTCCGCGGTGGTGGACAAGTGGAGGCCGAGACACCGAAAGTGGGTAACATTAGAGAGGGTAGTACCGTTAACCTGAATGGGTGGTGGAGGTGTGGCTGAGCCAGGGGTAGGCTCAAAGAGACTCTGAGTCTTACATACATTCACCTCAAGGCCGAAGTGTGAATACGCATCTGTGTAAGTGTTCAGGATCTCCTGTAGGTCACTTTCAGTGTGAACGACAAGGGTGAGGTCGTCTGCATACCGAAGTTCAGTAATGGAAGCTGCCGACACTCTATGTCCACCCCGCCGGCTAGATTGGCGCTGGCACGAGTAAAGAAGGCAACCAAGAAAATGGAAAAGAGTTGGTGCCAGTACGCACCCTTGTTTAACCCCCGTTTGGATGGGGATGAACTCAGACTGGGTGCATCGTGGAGTTGCCCCACAATAGCGATGAATTTTGGTGGGCAGCCAAAACGGCTGTGGGTCCACCAGAGGGCTTCCCTGTTGACCGAGTCGATGGCCTTGGTTAGCTCGATGAAAGCCATGTACAGGTGACGGCCCTGTTCTCCGCACTTTTCCTGTATCTGGCGGGAAGCAAAGATCATGTCAGTGGTGCCACGTGATGGTCTGAAGCCGCATTGAGATTCTGGGAGGAAGTTTTCCGCCTCAGAAAGAAGTCTGTTTAGGAAGACTTGGGCGATAATCTTGAAACCTACGGACTGCAGCGAGATCCCGCGGTAGTTGCCAGTCTGACCGGTCTCCCTTGTTCTTATAAATATTGACGATGGAGGCATGTTTAAGAGCTTTGGGGATTTCCTCCTTTTCCCATATATTCTAAAGGAGAGAGTGGAGACGGATGATAGGCAGCGGTCCTCCTGCTTTATATACCTCGGCTGGGATTCCATCAGGCCCTGAGGCATTGTTATTTTTCATCTGTTTGATGGCAGTAGCTACCTCATCCAGGGATGGAAGATAGCTAAGGTGGGTCAGCTCTGGATGCTGAGGGACCTGCTGGGTAGTCAAGACATCCACATCGGTGTTTCGGTTGAACAGTGAATGGTTGTGCTCTTTCCAGCATTGAAGGAGGCCATCATCGTCTTTAATTATAGAGTTACCGCCGGGTGAGCGGGCTGCGCCACGAGTGATTGGCCCATAAAATGTTTTAGTGGAACTGAAAAATTCTACCATCTTCTTCTGATCTGCAATTTTTGGGTCTTTCACATACTTTATTTTTATACCAGTCGTTCTTTAGATTGCGAATTTCTCGCTGGGCCGCTCCTTCTTCTTTCGGAAGGTATCAGCACGTTTATCATTGACGAGTACATTGATTGCCGGGTCATTTACATCAAACCAGTCCTGGTGTGTTCTTACGATCTGGCCGAGGGCCTCTCTGCAGGTTTTTGTCATGACAGTGTTAAGAATATCCCATTCGGCACTGGGATTTGGGTTGTTTGTTGTCGGGTTGTTTATCAGCCCATGTTCGAGCTGTTCTCTGAAACCATGTGCTACCGCTCGATACTCCAGACGCTTAGTGTTAAAACCTCTTTTGGAGGCTTGCTGCCTTCGCCGTTTTGGGGCGACGTGAAGAATCTTGTGGCAACTGTGGTTGCAATGGAAGGCATGCTGGGGCTCAAGGCACAGCCAGACATGAGGGATGGAGAAGTCACAACATATAGTCGTGGGGGGAAAGGTTGGAAAAGAAGTTTAATGAGTTAAACAGAGGGGGACGACACCCCTTGTTTTACATATTACAGAGTTTGTTGCCTAACTAAGCTAACCTAGGATTTAGGATGGGGTTGCACAATGGTTATTTTAGTAGACAATGACTTGATTTATTTTACAATTACAAGTTTATTAAAATCTTATACTGTATTACGTTATGGACTCACTTGATTGTGACTTGTTAGATGTGAATTTATATCATCTAAGCTTTAATCTCAGGTGGATCACTGTGGCGGACATAGATGGGTCGCGGGTTGGGTTGTTGTAGTGCGGGCAGACTCCGGGGCCACCAGACGTGGGGTCTACCTCCGTTGATGTCTTCCCCGCGTAGGTGGTCTGGGCTGTGAGGGTCGTCCAGGAGCTTGTCCCAAACCTTCTTCCCTAGGCGATGGAACCTGACGTTGAGGGCCTCTGTTTTATTTCTTAGGTGGATGGTTTCCACTGTCTCCTGGTAGGGTGGCGCTTGGCCACTGGCTGACCTCAAACACTTGGTTTGGAAGCTCTGTAGTTGTTGTAGTCTAGTCTTCCCGAGTGTGACGGGTGGTATAGATGGGTACTCCAACACAGGCCTCACCAGCGCCTTGTACAGGTGAACTTGTATCTTCTCAGGCATCAGTTTAAAACGTTTTAATTTGGCTGCGGCGACTTTGGCTTTATTTAGTCTGTCCTTCACGTGGGGAATGACGCCCGTCCGAGAGATGATGAGGCCGAGCAACCTGCCTTGTTTAGAGTACTCAATCTCTTCGTCGTCGATCATCAATGGGGCCGGCTTGAATTTGGCTATGGGTATGACCTCAAATTTCGTTTTGTTTGTTTTTATTTTCCATTTATTTTCATACTCCAAGATATCCTCTATTGCCCGAGCAGTGAGTCGCGCCATCCTTGCTGTGGACCTTCCTGGGCAGGTGAAGATCTGTGTTACATCGTCGGCATATATGACGTACTCGCTGCCGACGATTGGGGGTGGCAAGTCAGCCGTGTAGAGTGTGTAAAGGGTTGGTGAGAGACAAGAGCCCTGAGGCACGCCGCTCGATAGTGAGAATTCTTCTCTAAAATGTTCTTGCATCTTGATTTTGGGTCATCATCACTCGGTTTGAATGTACATTTTAAACTTGTCTTGTATCACCACTACCATTTAGGTGTGCAACGGAGGTGTCTTGCCATGTAGCTGCAAGAAAAATAAATTAAAGTGCACCGAGATGTGCAACTGTTGTGGCGATGATAATCTTTGTGACTACTTAGAAACACTCAGGATACTGTTCATAGAACCAAATGTTAAAACTAATTACAGTATTTTCACATACTCTAATCTGGCCGCTATCAAAAGTCTTCGTGTTGCCTTCAAGTATAATGTTACACCATACCAAGCCTTCCTTGCTCATGTGGCATCGTCGCATTCTCGTGTGGCTAGGAAACTGAGTGATAGGTTTGTTTCCTATTATTGTACTTGTTTTTTTCATTATTTGTACATTGATAATCGAAAAATAACAATCATCAAAGGAAACAATATATAATTTGGATTCTGTGATATGATATATTATATAAATTACAAAAAGCAAAGTCTTTGAAGAAAGACAACGAAAGGAAATGAGGAGACGCGACGGGGAGGGAAAAGTAGGGGAAGAGGTTGTTCGACATTTCAAACGAGCTGACATATTCCGATCTCCCTGCCTTACTCGTATTCTCGCACCACACTCAGCTCAGCAACTTCGAGGATGACTCATCAGCAGGAACAACTGGTGTTATGGGTGAAAATTGTCTCGTTGAGAGAGGTTGGCCATATGATTGCAGGCATAATATGAGAGCTGGGAATATAAAAACCAAAAAGCAGGGGCATAACCCTCGTCCCCTCAGGATCACACTAGTGAGTGAGGAGGAGAAATGGGAGGTTATTCGGCAGGCAAAAAACTTAGCAAGGAGCGAGCCATCTCGGAGTGTATTCATTCACTCAGATCGCACGGTAATGCAGAGGGAACAGCACAAGAAGCTCCTGCAGGGCTTGAAGCAGAGAAGGGAAGAGTCGAGGAGGAACGGGAACGGGTGTACATGGGAGGGTAGTGGAAGCAAGTGTGCCGGCACAGGGCCAGGGGGCAGCAGCGCACCCTCCACCCCGTCCTCTCCCTCTCTCCCCTACTTTTTTCTCCCCGTCGCGCCTTCTCCTTTCCTTTCGTTGTGTCTGTCTTCAAAGGCTTCGTTTTTGTAAGTGATATAATATATCATATCACAGAATCCAAAATATATTTTATTTCCGTTGATGATTGCTCTTTCGATTATCAATATATAAATACTGGCATAAACAAGTAAGAGGAAACAACCTTATCACTCAGTTCCCTAGCCACACGAGAGTGCGACGATGCCACATGAGCAAGGAAGGCTTCGTAGGAGGTAACATTACTGTACACGTGAAGGCGAATGCATGCTTAAACGAATGAAATTACACTTTTCTCATATTTATACCGCTAAATATCCCACGGGACTATATTGCTGACATACTACTGGATCTCCTGTCTGAGTCGGTGATGTCTCCTCAACAAAGTATACGATTTGCTTCTATGTTCGCCATTTCCGAAATAATGTATATTTTGGAGTAATGAAGAGTTGTAGTATAATTCCACATTTAATATTATGATAATTGCATAGGGAGTAATGCCAAGCTGTTGATCGATGACGTTCTCCTCAACTTGTTTTATTCTAAGTCACACAATGTTTCCTTGTCTGAAGGTGATATTTGTAGCTTGATGAATTTGATGCCCAATTTCATAGTCAGTATATCTGCTGGGCTCCCTGTTCACCGATATATGGTCACGATCACTATCATCATTTTGAAAGTCGAAATCATCACATTCCTCATCACGCAGAGGACGATTATAAAACTGTGGAATAGACATTGTCTTGTTTGCCTGAAAATAATTCAAATAGTAAATAGCCACAGTCACAATTATACCACAGTCAGCCATAAAAGATATAAAATGTATTGGGGTCAGAAAATATTGGATGGTGTATACCTTACTGTCTCTGACACTCGATATTTTGTCTAAGTGATTAGTGTCATAGAATACTTAAATGATTTGCGTCACAGAATATTTAATGATTTGCGTCACAGAATATTTAATGATTTGTGTAATACAATACTTCAATGATTTGTGTCATAAAATACTTAAATGATTTGCGTCATAGAATACTTAAATGATTTGTGTCATAAAATACTTAAATGATTTATGTCATAGAATATTTAAATTATTTGTGTCATAAAATACTTAAATGATTTGTGTCATAAAATACTTAAATGATTTGCGTCATAGAATACTTAAATGATTTGCGTCATAGAATACTTAAATGATTTGTGTCATCGAATACTCTTAAGATACTTGGAGACGTAATACAATAATAAGGTTACGTCTTGCATCATACAATCACAAGAATAAATAAAAGGTTTATGGGCCATATATAACTCACAACAGACAGATGGGTTATTAGTGGTTATTTGGTTATTCTTTCAACATATTTCATAAGCAAAAATATCATGTCACAAAAATCAATAAATCGTTCGTTAGAGCCAGCCGCAATGCTTCACTTCACCTAATTTACCCTCTCACCATATATCAATTACTCTATTGAAACGCATCTTCTCTTAAAACCACCAGTATGATAATAGTGTTCTGGCATATAAATAATATTACTCTTTATGCAATGCAATATTTCGTTATGCCCCATAATACAGCAGACAGGATGAATAACGTTTTATTGGTTTATCTCAATGTTAATTTGAAGAGGTTGAGAATTGCTTACTAAAGACGTTACGGTGGTGCACTTGTTCCCTACCCTCTCCCTCCGAAGAAACCTCCTCCTATCTCCCCTGCCTCCCTACGTCACATCACCTCGACACTCCGCAGATAGGAGTCAATGGCGTTATATTTGTTAATGAGTAATTAAAACTATAAACATACAAGAAATGTTTGGATTCAGTTATATTAGACGACTGTTTATTTCACAATATTAGGTTGAATA
Organism: Homarus gammarus; assembly: GCA_958450375.1. Taxonomy (NCBI): domain Eukaryota; kingdom Metazoa; phylum Arthropoda; class Malacostraca; order Decapoda; family Nephropidae; genus Homarus; species Homarus gammarus. Next base: position 83,764 of record CAUDMG010000349.1, read on the forward strand.
TTATTACAAGGTTGATTCAGGCTATTCTTGAAGTTTTACTACTACGTAAACTAACTGTCTTAGAGTTGCCACATGTCACAAAACGCGTCAACCTCTGTACCAGGTGAAACTGTGGTAGTCCGTACATATTTATGTGTATGAAGCTAGAATTAATATACAAGTATAACGAACAGAGGTGGTGACACAGCCAGCGAGGTCATTGGGTGGCAGCCGGTAAGAGAGGCATCGTACTTTAGGTGCATACTGCCACACTTAACCTCCGAAGTCCTTCATACTCCCTCGCCTCTCGAGATCATCAGCGTCATCAGCTCAGGTGTGAAGAAGGTCCGACCAGATGCCCTCGAAGCCCATGCCTACACTCTGACCAGCCTTGACCTGTCCTACAATCTCCTGACGGAACTGCCAGAGGCTTTAGTGAACCTGACACGACTGGAAGTCCTCAATCTACGCCACAACGAGATCGACCACCTGCCGGAGGAAGGATTTCTGTTTAACCTTCACCGCTTGCGTCATCTTCACCTGGACAACAACAAATTAGGACAGGTAAGTAACAGAAAGGTGAGGAAAGGAAGGGAGAGATGGCTGACGAAGGAATAGTTAGACGGAGGGATTGTCAGTAAATTGCAGATTAAATTCACTGTTAATAACAATAATAATAATAATAATAATAATAATAATAATAATAATAATAATAATAATAATAATAATTATTATTATTATTATTAGCATTATTATTTGGTAAAATTATCTTAGCGGTTTACATTTGTGTAAATAAACTATGCAGCATGAATATAAACAATGTAAGTAATTTAAGTAAACGCCACACGTAGGCCGTGGGCGTACGCAGTTTCCTATGTGTCTAAACATACAGGTATCCAGCAATGGTAAAGAGTGAGGCAACTTGCCCAGGGATACCCAACAAAGCTGTCAGGTGCTTATTTCCAGGAGTGTTATTTACTTAGGTTTAGGCTTGGTCTCGCATCAGTAATAGTATATCTAAAGGAGTAGTATAGACATTTTCTTATATATCCATCAAGTATTACATTGTGCTTGGACTACCCAAGGCTGGCGGATCACTTCGACAACGTAACTTTATGTGGTTAATAATTTAGAAAATCACACACTCTTCCCTTGGTTTAGCTTCAACTCTTATGTATTACTTTCATTGTTTGATATCATTACTGGTTTTAATGAGGTCAGATAACTTGCTTCAGCCTTTTGTAGCTGAGAAGAAGAAAGTGTTTTTCGCTTGACCGCAGACACTGTATACAATGAGCTAGGTTGGTCTTAAAGGTGCCACCACGTCAGAGAAGCCCTAACACTTGACAATAATGTCAGCAAACATAGATTAATTCTTCTATGTAACCTTGTTCTATATATCTTGCCTATGTACCAAGTGTTTTGGAAGGATATTCCTCTAATGTGAGTCCACCAGGCATTCTAATGACTTTAAAGCACATAATTTAAAACACCATTGTTGAACATGACATAATATTTATATTTCCTCAATACTTGTCTAGTTTTTTTATCAAATGTCAACACACACACACACACACACATGATGGATGGTGTTATATGTAGTGATGATGGATGGTGTTATATGTAGTGATGATGGATGATGTTATATGTAGTGATGATGGGTGGTGTTATATGTAGTGATGATTAGACAATAAAATAATAACAGTTTAATACTAAAAATATATAATTTGCTGTGCCGTTGTAGTGAAAAACATGGTGGAACTTACATACACCGTTAATGAACGATTGATGGAATAAGAAGTTTTGGGGACTGAACTGTGTAACAATGTGGAGCCTCCCGGAGGGTGGCGTCCTACCGTTGCCTAGGGGATGAGCGATTCTGCTAGTATATATATAAATATATATATATATATATATATATATATATATATATATAAATATATATATATATATATATATATATATATTTCATGTAGATCCACAATGAAAACGTGGATAAGATAACTCTTGATAAAATCACACAAGGAAAAGGGAAACAATGGAGCACTTTAGCTTTCGTCTTTATTCAAGACATCTTCAGAGGCAACTGAAGATGTCTTGAATAAAGACGAAAGCTAAAGTGCTCCATTGTTTCCCTTTTCCTTGTGTGATTATATATATATATATATATGCTGATAACCACCAGGAAAGAAGAAAACACGAAGTTGTCTAGCTTGTACATACCGTTACTCAAATTCATGTTGAATGCTTCGGTATGTTTAATAAGACTAGATTCTATGATGTTCCTACTATCAATTGAATTACATGGTAATATTGAGGAGGCATTATCCCAGTCAATGCAATGCTTGTTATCCCTCAAATGAACAAACATTTGGTATGGCAATGGGTAATCCACTCTCACCTGTATTAAGCAACCTATATATGGAATTCTTTGAAAAGAAACTATTAAGTAATATTTTACCACCCTCAGCAGTCTGGTTTAGATATGTTGATGATGTATTATGTCTCTGGCCATGTAATGAGGACCTAAAAGTTTTCCTACCACAACTTAACAACTTAGCCCCCTCGATCAAATTCACTGTGGAATTAGAGCAAGACTGTAAATTGCCATTCCTAGACTGTCTGATACACAGAATAGGTAACACTTTTAAGTTCAGTATTTATAGAAAACCAACCAATGTGTGTTCATACATTCATTATTATTCTGCCCACCATAATAAAGTCAAACAGTCAGTATTTACAACAATGTTTTTACGTGCCTTGAGAATTTGCAGTCCGGAATTCATCGATGAGGAATACAAATATATATATAATATTGGCTCAAACCTTAAATACCCTAGATCTTTCATAGATAAATGCTTAAACATTACTAAGAAAACTTTTTATAGAACTGATCCCAAGCCCACCCATGACCATAAGAATATCTTAATATTACCATTTCACAAAAATTTCTCACACATTCCGGCACAGCTAAAATCTTGGAACGTCAATGTGGCATTTAAAAACTCATGCACTGTTAAACAAATGTTAATCAAGAACTCCCCCAACAACACAATTGGTTGCATTTATAAAGTTCCTTGCAAGGAATGCAATATGTTTTACTTAGGCCAGACAGGTAAAGATCTTGTAACTAGAATTAAACAACACAAATACAGTGTCAGGACAGGCCAGGAATCCAATGCTCTGTTTGTTCATTTGAGGGATAACAAGCATTGCATTGACTGGGATAATGCCTCCTCAATATTACCATGTAATTCAATTGATAGTAGGAACATCATAGAATCTAGTCTTATTAAACATACCGAAGCATTCAACATGAATTTGAGTAACGGTATGTACAAGCTAGACAACTTTGTAATTAAGAAGATTTGTGATCAGGTGAGAGGGCGGGTCACTGTCCCATCTGACCCAACCACCAACCGTTGTGTGCCATTTAAAGATTAGTAGGGTCATTACCTGACCATTGTGGACCTGGTCTCACCCTCCTCTGTATATATTCATCTTGTTCTGCATTACTCTATCTAGTCTGTACTCACCCGGACTTCTACATACAATCAACACCTCAACCCGCCAGGATTCGAACCCACGGCCGACTAGCCTATGACTGTGACCGGGGAACGCTAACCGCTGGACCACCAGGATACAAAAGCAGTCCTAGACTTTGTTATATTTCACACAAAGCCTGTTCAACGAGCTTATGGCGCCGTGAACCTCTTATGGGGACCACCCGTATCACGTAGGTGGTCAGAGTAACGTTTTACCAAATCCGGCTTCGAAACACGAGGATCCATATATATTTCATTAGCCCAATAAAGCACGCGGACTTGTACATACAATCAACACCTCAACCCGCCAGGATTCGAACCCACGGCCCACTAGCCTATGACTGTGACCGGGGAACGGTAACCGCTGGACCACCAGGACACAAAAGCAGTCCTAGACTTTGTTATATTTCACACAAAGCCTGTTCAACGAGCTTATGGCGCCGTGAACCTCTATAGACCACTATACTGAATGGCTTCAATACAAGAGAAGGCGAATTGTGTCCTCTGGTTAGCTGTAACAGCGGTGAGAAGAAAATTTACGGCTCATTACAAGAAGGAAGCACAGTACAGAAATTCAATTACAAGATGGATGAAGAAGTTTAAAGAGACTGTTCCGTTAATGACAAGCCATGAACTGGAAGACCGGGATGAAACGAAGAGACTGGCGTCTGTAGAGCAAGCTTTTATAGTAGTCCACGAAAATCACGATACGGGCTTCTCCGGAACGAGATGTTCCTGTTACAGACTTTAACTCAGCTAACCAGAGGATACAATTCACCTTCTCTTGTATTGAAGCCATTCAGTATAGTGTTGGGGCAGATTATCAGGAAAAACAGAAAGACAAAAATTAGAATAAATAAATTTCATAAATCATAAGAACATAAATAAATTATCTCTCCTATGGATTTTAAAGATTGTTTATGTCTCCTATAGAACCTAAATTATTACTACTTTAAACTGCACCAGAACTTTACGGACATCCTGATTTTATGTCATCTTTCCAATCGTATAAGCCAATCTACCTTTTCATGTTGTATCTATCTGTCTTTACTCTTCCTATCTATCATTCCCCTTTCTACCACGAGATACTTCCAGGATTCTTCTACCATATAAAGGCCTAATCCCATTCAATCGTCAAACTGCCTCTCATTTTCAACCTTCGATCTACCTCTTCTCTTCAACCTTCAATCTACCTTTCCTTTTCAACCGTCAATCTACTTCTCTTCAACCGTCAATCTACCTCTCCTCTTCAACCGTCAATCAACCTCTCCTTTTCAACCGACAATCTACTTCTCCTCTTCAACCGTTAATCTACCTCTCCTCTTCAACCGTTAATCTACCTCTCCTCTTCAACCGTTAATCTACCTCTCCTCTTCAACCGTTAATCTACCTCTCCTTTTCAACCGACAATCTACCTCTCCTCTTCAACCGTCAATCTACCTCTCCTCCTCAACCGCCAATCTACCTTTCCTCTTCAACCGTCAATCTACCGCTCCTCTTCAATCGCCAATCTACTTCTATTTAACCGTCAATCTACCTCTCCTCTTCAAACCGTCAATCAACCTCTCCTCTTCAACCGTCAATCTACCTCTCCTCTTCAACCGCCAATCTACCTTTCCTCTTAAACCGTCAATCTACCTCTCCTCTTCAACCGCCAATCTACTTCTATTTAACCGTCAATCTACCTCTCCTCTTCAACCGTCAATATACCTCTCCTCTTCAACCGTCAATCTACCTCTCCTCTTCAACCGTCAATCTACCTCTCCTCTTCAACTGTCAATCGACCTCTCCTCTTCAACATTAAATCTACCTCTCCTCTTTAACCGCCAATCTATCCCTCCTCTTCAACCGCCAATCTACCTTCCTCTTCAACCGCCATTCTACCTCTCCTCTTCAACCGTCAATCAACCTCTCCTCTTCAACCGTCAATCTACCTCTCCTCTTCAACCGACAATCTACTTCTCCTCTTCAACCGTTAATCTACCTCTCCTCTTCAACCGTTAATCTACCTCTCCTCTTCAGCCGCCAATCTACCTCTCATCTTGAACCGTCAATCTACCTCTCCTCTTCCACCGTCAATCTACCTCTCCTCTTCAACCGTCAATCTACCTCTCCTCATAAACCGTCAATCTACCTCTCCTCGTCAACCGCCAATCTACCTCTCCTCTTCAACCGTCAATCTACCTCTCCTCTTCAACCGCCAATCTACTTCTATTTGACCGTCAATCTACCTCTCCTCTTCAACCGTCAATATACCTCTCCTCTTCAACCGTCAATCTACCTCTCCTCTTCAACCGCCAAACTACTTCTTTTCAACAGTCAATCTACGCCTCCTCTTCAACCGTCAATCAACCTCTCGTCTTCAACCATCAAATCTGCCTCTCCTCTTCAACCGTTATTCTACTTCTTTTCAACCGTCAATCTACCTCTCCTCTTCAACCGCCAATCTTCCTCTCCTCTTCAACCGTCAATCTACCTCTCCTCTTGAACCGTCAATCTATCTCTCCTCTTAAACCGCCAATCTACTTCAATTTAACCGTCAATCTACCTCTCCTCTTCAACCGTCAATATACCTTTCCTCTTCAACCGTTAATCTATCTCTCCTCTTCAACCGCCAATCTACCTCTCCTCTTCAACCGCCAATCTACTTCTATTTAACCGTCAATCTACCTTTCCTCTTCAACCGTCAATATACCTCTCCCCTTCAACCGTCAATCTACCTCTCCTCTTCAACCGCCAAACTACTTCTTTTCAACAGTCAATCTACGCCTCCTCTTCAACCGTCAATCAACCTCTCGTCTTCAACCATCAAATCTGCCTCTCCTCTTCAACCGTTATTCTACTTCTTTTCAACCGTCAATCTACCTCTCCTCTTCAACCGCCAATCTTCCTCTCCTCTTCAACCGTCAATCTACCTCTCCTCTTGAACCGTCAATCTACCTCTCCTCTTCAACCGCCAATCTACTTCTATTTAACCGTCAATCAGCCTCTCCTCTTCAACCGTTAATCTACTTCTTTTCAACCGTCAATCTACCTCTCCTCTACAACCGCCAATCTTCCTCTCCTCTTCAACCGTCAATCTACCTCTCTTCTTCAACCGCCAATCTACCTCTCCTCTTCAACCGCCAATCTACCTTTCCTCTTCAACCGTCAATCTACCTCTCCTCTTCAACCGCCAATCTACTTCTATTTAACCGTCAATCTACCTCTCCTCCTCAACCGTCAATCTACCTCTCCTCTTCAACCGCCAAACTACTTCTTTTCAACAGTCAATCTACGTCTCCTCTTCAACCGTCAATCAACCTCTCGTCTTCAACCATCAATCTACCCCTCCTCTTCAAGCGTCAATCTACCTCTCCTCATAAACCGTCAATCTACCTCTCCTCTTCAACCGCCAATCTTCCTCTCCTCTTCAACCGTCAATCTACCCCTCCTCTTCAGCCGCCAATCTACTTCTATTTAATCGTTAATCTACCTCTCCTCTTCAACCGTCAATCTACCTCTCCTCCTCAACCGTCAATCTACCTCTCCTCTTCAACCGTCAATCAACCTCTCGTCTTCAACCGACAATCTGCCTCTCCTCTTCAACCGTTAATCTACTTCTTTTCAACCGTCAATCCACCTCTCCTCATCAACTGTCAATCTACCTTTCCTCTTCATCTTTTAATCTACCTTTCCTCTTCAACCGTCAATCTACCTCCCCCCCCTTAACCGTCAATCTACATCTCCTTTTCAACCGTCATTCTACCTCTCCTCTTCAACCCTCAATCTACCTCTCCTTTTCAACTGTTAATCTACCTCTCCTCTTCAACCGTCATTCTACCTCTCCTTTTCAACTGTTAATATACCTCTCCTCCTCAACCGTCATTCTACCTCTCCTCTTCAACATTTAATCTACCTTTCCTCATCAACAGTTAATCTACCTCTCCTCTTCAACCGTTAATCTACCTCTCTTCTTCAACCGTCAATCTACCTCCCCCCTCCATAACCGTCAATCTACATCTCCTTTTCAACCGTCATTCTACCTCTCCTCTTCAACCCTCAATCTACCTCTCCTTTTCTACTGTTAATCTACCTCTCCTCTTCAACCGCCAATTTTTTTTTTTTTTTTTTTTTTTTTTTATTGGGCACCCCCATACATCCTTGTGTAAGGTGAAGCGCAGGAGCGTTTACAGCGCCCAACAGGGAAACATGCTAAGTTCATGCTTGCCTTTATGTCTCACGAGTTAAGGGTGTTGAAGCCTGAAGAGTCAGTGGTTTATGTCATCAAGTTATTGGAAGCTCCAACAACTCCCTGAATACGAATTCGCAACTTTCGACTTACAACAGGTACCTACTTTACTGCTAGGTGAGCAGGGGCTAATGGGGGATAGGAAGTAAGTCCAAACAACTTCCACCGGCTCAACCGCCAATCTTCCTCTCCTCTTCAACCGTCAATCTTCCTCTACTTTTCAACCGTCGATCTATCTCTCCTCTTCGACCGTCAATCTTCCTCTCCTCTTCAACCGTCCATCTACCTCTCCTCTTCAACCGCCAATCTTCCTCTCCTCTTCAACCGCCAATCCTCTCCTCTTCAACCGTCAATCTACCTCTCCTTTTCAACTGTTAATCTACCTCTCCTCGTCAACCGTCAATCTACCTCTCCTCTTTAACAGTTAATCAACCTCTCCTCTTCGACCGTCAATCTACCTCTCCTCTTCAACCGTCAATCTACCTCTCCTCTTCAACCGTCAACCTTCCTCCTCTCTTCGACCGTCAATCTACCTCTTCTCTTCAACCGTCAATCTACCTCTCCTCTTCAACCGTTAATCTACCTCTCCTCTTCAACCGCCAATCTACCTTTCCTCATCAACCGTCAATATACTTCTCATCTTCAACCGCCAATCTACCTCTCCTCATAAACCGCCAATCTACCTCTCCTCTTCAACCGCCAATCTACCTCTCCTCTTCAACCGTCAATCTACCTCACCTCGTCAACCGTCAATCTACCTCTCCTCTTCAAACGCCAATCTACCTCTCCTCTTCAACGTCAATCTACTTCTTTTCAACCGCCAATCTACCTCTCCTCTTCAACCTTTAATTTACCTTTCCCCTTCAACCGTCAATCTACCTCTCCTCTTCAACCGCCAATCTACCTCTCCTCCTCAACCGTCAATCTACCTCTCCTCTTCAACCGCCAATCTACTTCTATTTGACCGTCAATCTACCTCTCCCCTTCAACCGTCAATATACCTCTCCTCTTCAACCGTCAATCTACCTCTCCTCTTCAACCGTCAATCAACCTCTCGTCTTCAACCATCAAATCTGCCTCTCCTCTTCAACCGTTATTCTACTTCTTTTCAACCGTCAATCTACCTCTCCTCTTCAACCGCCAATCTTCCTCTCCTCTTCAACCGTCAATCTACCTCTCCTCTTGAACCGTCAATCTATCTCTCCTCTTAAACCGCCAATCTACTTCAATTTAACCGTCAATCTACCTTTCCTCTTCAACCGTCAATATACCTCTCCCCTTCAACCGTCAATCTACCTCTCCTCTTCAACCGCCAATCTACCTCTCCTCTTCAACCGCCAATCTACTTCTATTTAACCGTCAATCTACCTTTCCTCTTCAACCGTCAATATACCTCTCCCCTTCAACCGTCAATCTACCTCTCCTCTTCAACCGCCAATCTTCCTCTCCTCTTCAACCGTCAATCTACCTCTCCTCTTGAACCGTCAATCTACCTCTCCTCTTCAACCGCCAATCTACTTCTATTTAACCGTCAATCTGCCTCTCCTCTTCAACCGTTAATCTACTTCTTTTCAACCGTCAATCTACCTCTCCTCTACAACCGTCAATCTTCCTCTCCTCTTCAACCGTCAATCTACCTCTCTTCTTCAACCGCCAATCTACCTCTCCTCTTCAACAGCCAATCTACTTCTATTTAAGTGTCAATCTACCTCTCCTCTTCAACCGTCAATCTACCTCTCCTCTTCAACCGTCAATCAACCTCTCTTCTTCAACCGTCAATATACCTCTCCTCTTCAACCGTCAATCTACTTCTTTTCAACAGTCAATCTACCTCTCCTCTTCAACCGTCAATCTACCTCTCCTCTTCAACCACCAATCTATCTCTCATCTTCAACCGCCACTCTACCTCTCTTCAACCGTCAATCTACCTCTCCTCTTCAACCGTCAATCTACCTCTCCTCTTCAACCGTCAATCAACCTCTCCTTTTCAACCGACAATATACCTCTCCTCTTCAACCGCTAATCTACCTCTCCTCTTCAACCGTTAATCTACCTCTCCGCTTCAACCGCCACTCTACCTTTCCTCTTCAACCGTCAATCTACCTCTCCTCTTCAACCGTCAATCTACCTCTCCTCTTCAACCGTCAATCAACCTCTCCTTTTCAACCGACAATATACCTCTCCTCGTCAACCGTTAATCTACCTTTCCTCTTCAACCGTCAATCTACCTCTCCTCTTCAACCGTCAATCTACCTCTCCTCTTCAACCGTCAATCAACCTCTCCTTTTCAACCGTCAATCTACCTCCCCTTTTCAACTGTTAATCTACCTCTCCTCGTCAACCGTCAATCTACCTCTCCTCTTTAACAGTTAATCAACCTCTCCTCTTCAACCGTCAATCTACCTCTCCTCTTCAACCGTCAATCTACCTCTCCTCTTCAACCGTCAACCTTCCTCCTCTCATCGACCGTCAATCTACCTCTTCTCTTCAACCGTCAATCTACCTCTCCTCTTCAACCGTTAATCTACCTCTCCTCTTCAACCGCCAATCTACCTTTCCTCTTCAACCGTCAATATACTTCTCATCTTCAACCGCCAATCTACCTTTCCTCTTCAACCGTCAATCTGCCTCTCCTCTTCAACCGTTAATCTAACTCTCCTCTTCAACCGTCAATCTACCTCTCCTCTTCGACCGCCATTCTACCTCTCCTCTTCAACCGTCAATCTACCTCTCATCTTCAACCGCCAATATTCCTCTCCTCTTCAACCGTCAATCTACCTCTCCTCTTCACCCGTTATTCTGCCTTTCCTCTTCAACCGTCAATCTACCTCTCCTTTTCAACTGTTAATCTACCTCTCCTCGTCAACCGTCAATCTACCTCTCCTCTTTAACAGTTAATCAACCTCTTCTCTTCGACCGCCATTCTACCTCTCCTCTTCAACCGTCAATCTACCTCTCATCTTCAACCGCCAATCTTCCTCTCCTCTTCAACCGTCAATCTACCTCTCCTCTTCGGCCGCCATTCTACCTCTCCTCTTCAACCGTCAATCTACCTCTCCTCTTCGACAGCCAATCTTCCTCTCCTCTTCAACCGTCAATATACCTCTCCTCTTCAACCGTCAATCTACTTCTTTTCAACAGTCAATCTACCTCTCCTCTTCAACCGTCAATCTACTTCTCCTCTTCAACCGTCAATCTACCTCTCCTCTTCAACCGTCAATCTACCTCTCCTCTTCAACCGTCAATCTACCTCTCCTCTTCAACCGTCAATCTACCTCTCCTCTTCAACTGTCAATCTACCTCTCCTCTTCAACGCCAATCTACCTCTCCTCTTCAACCGTCAATCTACCTCTCCTCTTCAACCGTCACTCTACCTCTCCTCTTCAACCGTCAATCTACCTCTCCTCTTCAACCGTCATTCTACCTCTCCTCATAAACCGCCAATCTACCTCTCCTCTTCAACCGTCAATCTACCTCTCCTCATAAACCGCCAATCTACATCTCCTCTTCAACCGTCAATCTACCTCTCCTCATAAACCGCCAATCTACCTCTCCTCTTCAACCGCCAATCTACCTCTCCTCTTCAACCGACAATCTACCTCTCCTCTTCAACCGCCAATCTGCCTCTCCTCTTCAACCGACAATCTACCTCTCCTCTTCAACCGCCAATCTACCTCTCCTCTTCAAACGCCAATCTACCTCTCCTCTTCAACCGTCAATCTACCTCTCCTCTTCAACCGCCAATCTACCTTTCCTTTTCAACCGCCAATCTACCTCTCCTCTTCAACCGTCAATCTACCTCTCATCTTCAACCGCCAATCTACCTCTCCTCTTCAACGTCAATCTACTTCTTTTCAACCGCCAATCTACCTCTCCTCTTCAACCGCCAATCTACCTCTCCTCTTCAACCGACAATCTACCATTCCTCTTCAACCGCCAATCTACCTCTCCTCTTCAACCGTCAATCTACCTCTCCTCATAAACCGCCAATCTACCTCTCCTCTTCAACCGCCAATCTACCTCTCCTCTTCAACCGACAATCTACCATTCCTCTTCAACCGCCAATCTACCTCTCCTCTTCAACCGTCAATCTACCTCTCATCTTCAACCGCCAATCTACCTCTCCTCTTCAACGTCAATCTACTTCTTTTCAACCGTCAATCTACCTCTCCTCTTCAACCGCCAATCTACCTCTCCTCTTCAACCGACAATCTACCATTCCTCTTCAACCGCCAATCTACCTCTCCTCTTCAACCGTCAATCTACCTCTCCTCATAAACCGCCAATCTACCTCTCCTCTTCAAACGCCAATCTACCTCTCCTCTTCAACCGTCAATCTACCTCACCTCGTCAACCGTCAATCTACCTCTCCTCTTCAAACGCCAATCTACCTCTCCTCTTCAACGTCAATCTACTTCTTTTCAACCGTCAATCTACCTCTCCTCTTCAACCTTTAATTTACCTTTCCCCTTCAACCGTCAATCTACCTCTCCTCTTCAACCGCCAATCTACCTCTCCTCCTCAACCGTCAATCTACCTCTCCTCTTCACCCGTTATTCTGCCTTTCCTCTTCAACCGTCAATCTACCTCTCCTTTTCAACTGTTAATCTACCTCTCCTCGTCAACCGTCAATCTACCTCTCCTCTTTAACAGTTAATCAACCTCTTCTCTTCGACCGCCATTCTACCTCTCCTCTTCAACCGTCAATCTACCTCTCATCTTCAACCGCCAATCTTCCTCTCCTCTTCAACCGTCAATCTACCTCTCCTCTTCGGCCGCCATTCTACCTCTCCTCTTCAACCGTCATTCTACCTCTCCTCATAAACCGCCAATCTACCTCTCCTCTTCAACCGTCAATCTACCTCTCCTCATAAACCGCCAATCTACATCTCCTCTTCAACCGTCAATCTACCTCTCCTCATAAACCGCCAATCTACCTCTCCTCTTCAACCGCCAATCTACCTCTCCTCTTCAACCGTCAATCTACCTCTCCTCTTCAACCGCCAATCTACCTTTCCTTTTCAACCGCCAATCTACCTCTCCTCTTCAACCGTCAATCTACCTCTCCTCTTCAACCGCCAATCTACCTTTCCTTTTCAACCGCCAATCTACCTCTCCTCTTCAACCGTCAATCTACCTCTCCTCATAAACCGCCAATCTACCTCTCCTCTTCAACCGCCAATCTACCTTTCCTCTTCAACCGCCAATCTGCCTCTCCTCTTCAACCGTCAATCTACCTCTCCTCATAAACCGCCAATCTACCTCTCCTCTTCAAACGCCAATCTACCTCTCCTCTTCAACCGTCAATCTACCTCTCCTCTTCAACCGCCAATCTACCTTTCCTTTTCAACCGCCAATCTACCTCTCCTCTTCAACCCTCAATCTACCTCACCTCGTCAACCGTCAATCTACCTCTCCTCTTCAAACGCCAATCTACCTCTCCTCTTCAACCGTCAATCTACCTCTCCTCTTCAAACGCCAATGTACCTCTCCTCTTCAACCGTCAATCTACTTCTTTTCAACCGCCAATCTACCTCTCCTCTTCAACCTTTAATTTACCTTTCCCCTTCAACCGTCAATCTACCTCTCCTCTTCAACCGTCAATCTACCTCTCCTCTTCAACCATCAATCTACCTCTCCTCTTCAACTGTCAATCTACCTTTCCTCTTCATCCTTTAATCTACCTTTCTTCTTCAACCGCCAATCTACCTCTCCTCTTCAACCGTCAATCTACCTCACCTCGTCAACCGTCAATCTACCTCTCCTCTTCAAACGCCAATCTACCTCTCCTCTTCAACCGTCAATCTACCTCTCCTCTTCAAACGCCAATCTACCTCTCCTCTTCAACCGTCAATCTACTTCTTTTCAACCGCCAATCTACCTCTCCTCTTCAACCATCAATCTACCTCTCCTCTTCAACCGTCTGTCTATCTCTCCTCTTCAACCGTCAATCTACCTATCCTCTTCAACCGTCAATCTACGTCTTTTCAACCGTCAATCTACCTCTCCTTTATAACAGTTAATCTACCTCTCCTCTTCAACCGTCAATCTTCCTCTCCTCTTCAACCGTCAATCTACCTCTCCTCTTCAACCGTCAATCTACCTCTCCTCTATAACAGCCAATTTTCCTCTCCTCTTCAACAGTTAATCAACCTCTCCTCTTCGACCGTCAATCTACCTCTCCTCTTCAACCGTCAATCTTCCTCTCCTCTTCAACCGTCAATCTACCTCTCCTTTTCAACCGTCAATCTACCTCTCATCTTCAACCGCCAATCTACCTCTCCTTTTCAACCGTCAATCTACCTCTCATCTTCAACCGCCAATCTTCCTCTCCTCTTCAACCATCAATCTACCTCTCCTCTTCGCCCGCCATTCTTCCTCTCCTCTTCGACCGTTAATCTTCCTCTCCTCTTCAACCCTCAATCTACCTCTTTTCTTCAAAAGTTAATATACCTCTCCTCTTCAACCGTTAATCTACCTCTCCTCTTCAACCGTTATTCTACCTCTCCTCGTCAACCGTCAATCTACCTCTCCTCTTTAGCAGTTAATCTATCTCTCCTCTTCAACGGTCATTCTCCGTCTCCTCTTCAACCATCAATCTACCTCTCCTCTTCAACCGTCAATCTACCTCTCCTCTTCAGCCGTCTATCTACCTCTCCTCTTCAACTGTCAATCTACCTCTCCTCTTCAACCGTCAATCTACCTCTGTTCTTCAAAAGTTAATATACCTCTCCTCTTCAACCGTTAATCTACCTCTCCTCTTCAACCGTCATTCTACATCTCCTCTTCAACCGTTAATCTACCTCTCCTCTTCAACCGTCATTCTACCGCTCCTCTTCAACCGTCATTCTACATCTCCTCTTCAACAGTTAATATACCTCTCCTCTTCAACCGTTTATCTACCTCTCCTCTTCAACCGTCATTCTACATCTCCTCTTCAACCGTTAATCTACCTCTCCTCTTCAACCGTCATTCTACCTCTCTTCTTCAACCGTTAATCTACCTCTCCGATCTCTACTATAAACAAATGTCCTGCTATTCTATCATCAGTTTAATTATTTATTAAGCTTGTGTTATGAATCGACTTACTAATTCTTTCTTTATTTTCCATGTAACTATGCAGCTTCTGTTATTAATGTACAATCTTGTTCAAGATTCTTAGAACACTGCTGGAGACAGCTGGCAACTCAAGGCCGTTTGTTTACTATAGCACGTAGTAAAAATTATTAATAAATGTAAAAGTGATCGGTGATTGGTTACTTAGTTCCCTGTTGTTTAAATTTATGTTTGGGCTTTGTTATTTCGTATTATATTATACTACGTACTATAGTAAAAAAACGGCCTTAAGTTGCCAGCTGTCTCCAGCAGTGTTGTAAGAATCTTGAACGGGACTACATTTTCTACTTGTACCATGAATCTAACTCTGGCTTGTCTACTCTCAATCTCCCATTCTCATAGCAACGTCTACCACTCCTTATCTTCTTTCATCTAACTCTCCCATTGAACTATCTCTCTACCCTCCCCTTATACTATATCGATGTAATTTGATCCCACCAGTTGTCACCAGTATATCGCCAGTGTGACCTCAATATCACACCAGCAGTTAGTTATCAGTATCGTGATTTATATATTGATGGTTACAAGTGTTCCCTGAAGAATGCAGTGATGGGTAGGGAAACACCGGGTAACACTGAAGTCCGTTTATTAAGGGATAGGAGAAATACAAGCGGTGACTAGAGTGTGCCATCCACGGCTCACACAGTCAGACTGAGACTGCCTTGCCATATGGCAGCCTCGGGGCAATGTTGCCACATAACACGTGCAGTGTTGCCACGTAATTATATATATAAATGCTACTCGGCACAGTAGCTTATTTACAAGGTTGCTACTCGGCACAATAGCTTAGATGCATAACCTACATCGCCCTCCCCCCTCACGCTCATAGTCTTTGTCTTGAGCGGACTTCTTAGTCCTAAGTCGCTCCGAGCGTCGAGGTGCATTGTGGGGCGGATCCTCGTGAGGTGTAGGTGACTCGTCCTCGGTCAGGGGGCCAGCAGCAGGGGGTGGGACTGGCCGGAGGAAGCGGCGGTTCCTCCACCAGACACGGCCGCTCGGCATCCTGACCTTGTAGTCCCGTGACCGGCCGACGCCCATCACTATGCCCACCTTGTCCCAACGTGTCGTCGTCGGGTCCTGGACGCGGACAAGGGCACCAATCTCCACTGGCTGAAGAGGGCGGGCACGGTCGTCATACCGAGCCTTGGCGTCCTGGGCACGTGTAGCGGCGCAGCTGTCGCAGCTCTCGGCTCTGGTCTGCCAGTCCTTCGCAAAGGCCTTGGTGTGTGCAGGAACGCAAGAGCGGAGAGGGTGACCATACAGGATCTGGGCAGGGGAGCGTCCTGTGTGGGTGGGAGTGGACGCGGGTTCTGGGCAGCTCTGTGTGGCAGCACCAGGCGCGTCGCTCGTTGATTCACGCACCCTGCTGGCGGTGTACCGAGCAGCTGGGATCTGCTCGGGAAAGTCTCTGGGCACCACGCCTAACTCCTTGCAGTGTTCCCACGACAACATGGGTGTAGCGAGAGTAGACTGCACGTCGATCCATCCGTGACACGACTTGTCGCCGTAGGTGATCTTAGCTTGAAAGGAGCCCACAGCGTCCGGCATCTGGAAACCGTCCGCATTGTAGTACTGCAGCTGCGGTGGTGGTCCCAGGTCGCGTTTGGTGAGGCCCAGTTTCTGGAGGTGCTTCAACTCAATCACCGTAGTATCAGCGCCGGTGTCCAGTATCACCTCGATGTGATCCGACACATCACCGTGTGTGACGGCGACGCGGATGGTAGGGGAAGGGGTAGCCCTGGGGCGTGTGGTAGAGTCCACCCTTCTGATGTGACTCAGCTGCTGCTTGGGGCTGCGTGGGCCATCTGAAGGGGACTGCGTGCGAACCACTCCGAGGGAAGTGCGCTGCTTTCCTCCTCGTCTCGGGCTTTTGGGCTTGGGTTGGCGGCAGCACTTGTCGTAGTGTCCATAGCGACCGCAGGCCTGACACTTGCGGCCTCGTGCAGGGCACCTGTCTGTGTTAGACCAGTGGCCCTTATGGTCACATCCACGATACAGTGCGCCGGCGGCCGGGCATGTCTTGGGGCCATGCTGCTTTCCACAGCTGCCACAGGAAGCACTAGGCGGAGGCGTGGAAGAACGTGCAGCAGCCTTCACGTTGTTGCCCGCCTTCTTATCCTTCTTGTATTGTGAGATAGCTCTCATAGCAGGTGGGGCCCGTAAGGCAGAGGTGGCGGACTTGGTGGCCTCGTGCGACCGACATTCAGTCACTACCACCTGGAGTGTGGAGGAAGCGTCCAGTGTGATGAGTCGCTGCACCAACTCTTCGTGCCTGACACCTGTCAAGATCCCGTGCTTGATCCAGGCTTCCTCACATTCCCGGCTGTGCGCCTTGCAGACGTCGATCTCCTCTGACAAACTCTTCAAGCGTGCAAAAAAGTCGTCAAAGGATTCGTTCTCCGCTTGCTTGCAGCTGGTGAAGGCGCGGCGACGCAAAGCCTCGTTATTCCGACCCTTAACATGCTCCTGTAAAAGGTCGAGCACATCCGTCACTGAAGAGGTAGAATCGGGAGGTACTTGCAATGTGTGCTCCAAAACTCTCTGGGTCTCCAGCGACAAACACATCCGCAGTTGGATGAGCTGTTTGTTTGGAGGCATGCTGTCAAGGTCCACCATCGTGGAGTAATCTGTCCAACGCCGCCTCCACTCACGAAAAAGCTGAAACGTGACGTCTGGTGAGAGGGTGGGTGGGGGTTGAACAGATGCCTTGGGAGCTGTTTGTTTGGAGGCAAGAGTACCTGGAGGACGCTGGTGTGGTGGAGGAGGGAGGATATTGGCGCCTTGGTGCGCGAGTGAGGGAGGGTGGGTTAGCGCCAGGGTCGCCAATAGTGCCTCAAAACGCAACTTTTCCTCCTCTCTTCGTGTCTCCTCCCTCTGAAGTTCCATCTCTCTGCGTCTCTCGTCCCGGTCGTCCATCCACCTCAGAATTGTGGCAATGTCCGTCACTGGAGGTGGAGGATGAGAGTCTGCGCCCGGTGGAGGGGAAGGTGGTGGGGAATTGTGTCTCCCATCTTGACGTTGTCCCTTCTTACCGCCCATCTTAGTGTGTGCGTGGACTGCACTGTTTAGTATATAAAGTGGCGCCTCAACAGCTTGAACCACATATATATGACATAAGCAGCGCAGAAATAGCGCATAGAGTCCACTGTTCTGTCCGTGAGTGAGTGCGTGCGTGTGTGCGTGTGTGTGTGTGTCTGAGAGAGCACTTCGTGGTGGCCTTAATGCCGGTGGCTAGAGACGCGGCGGGGGGGGGGGGGGGTGAGACCGTCAGTGTCTCCCGGGATGTCACACGATAAGGGTACCACTAAAAAACAGGCCAATGCTCAACTCTCAGCTCTAGACACACACTAATACACTGACACTAACACTGCCACCGTCACTAAAAAGCACTGTGACGGCTCAACACTGCACATCGCGGTGAAACACAGCGCAACACAACACAACACACTATGACTCAACGCGCATATCCCAGGCAGATGTAACCGTCGGCATTGTTCACACTTGTAAGTCCACAGATCCTACTCACTGTGCCATGATGGTTACAAGTGTTCCCTGAAGAATGCAGTGATGGGTAGGGAAACACCGGGTAACACTGAAGTCCGTTTATTAAGGGATAGGAGAAATACAAGCGGTGACTAGAGTGTGCCATGCACGGCTCACACAGTCAGACTGAGACTGCCTTGCCATATGGCAGCCTTGGGGCAATATTGCCTCGTAATTATATATATAAATGCTACTCGGCACAGTAGCTTAGATGCATAACCTACATCTATTATATACTTTTATCAGATCATTTGAGTATACTACTATATTTGAGCATTAGGTAATTGGTATGTTTTGATAGCACCAGCAAACAACAAGGGTGAAATCTGTAGTTAACCTTATCTAGACTCAAAGAAAAAAGAGTTATTATTTTAAGAAATTCGTTGTCAGTGAAGAGGAGATTATATGAATACCGAAATTAAATACACGTTTACAAAATAACAAAAATCAATAACAAGTAAATCCATAACAAAAAGAATAGACTGTATATGAAAGTTTCAGTTTCACCACAACATATGAGATTGAATCTTTCACAACTCCTACCACTATACAAATATAATAACAAAGACACACATTATATCGTAATAATTTCTCACTAAATATCTTTCTATGCATACTCAAACTGATTTATTAAACTTAGCTGTTACATAGTCCTTGTTCCAAGTTGTATCATCCAGTGTTCTTCCACATAGATGTTATAAAATATACTTGAGAACATCTTGGACAAATGCACTACTTCAACCTTAAACCTTAAACCTTAAAGCTTAGACAGCTACAAATTTAAACAGTTACCAAATTAAACTGCTGCAGATTTAAACAGCTCCATGTTTAAAATTGATGCACAATTAAACGGCTGCACAGTTAAACGCCTGAAAATAATAATTTGCAGTACCTGATATAAACAGCATAAATAATAATTCACTTTAAATCATTAAAGTTCACTTTACACAGGATTCATTTAAGTAGTTAATTCACATAAATAAACAATTTAAATAAATCATATTAAACAATCAACTAATAATTTAATCTTTCACTGTCCATAAAAAAACTATAATATCTTTCACATATTCACTGTTAAATAAAATATAACTAATTACTTACTGTATAAACATTAAAAGATTCATCGCACAATGACATCATAATAATAATAAAGGTTTATTTTGTTTATTAAAGATTATCATATAAATTTTACTGTTTCGGTTATAAAAATCACTTATCATATGTTAATTCTGCATTATACCACTGATCAAAATAATAGTTATCTTACCATCTCCTGGGTTTATCTAATACTTATTTACAAAAAAATACACTCCTTGATATCTTATGTTAGGTATTTCACTACATACAGTATATTCACATTGCAATTTTCTGCAACTTATTTCAATGTTTATAACTCTTAAAACTCTTAATGACTTAAGCATTCGAAAGATTGGTCGAATTGTCTCACTCTAATACAGGTCAACTATTCCTTCTCAGAATCTTACATTATATGAAGAAGTCTGAATTATTTGTAAGTGGTCCAGCATATCATCATGATCTTCAAACATTAATCTATTTGCAATTAACATTTACAAATATTATATTTCACATCTACTGAGAAAAGTAGTATGTAATACAATAACTTACAAACTTTTCACAAGATATTCACTTACTTCAACAAATATTCATTGAGTTACAAAATTTTAGAACTCACCAATCATTTGAAAATGATTATCAATCATTAATCTTCCTACAATATTTCAGATTAACGAACAATCAGGGACAATTTCACAATTTAAGTATTTACCATAATATTTGCTTAGAAGCTGAGATCAGCATAATATTACCATCCTCTATATGCCAATTCTCTTTCATTTTAGAGGGATAACTAAACGAATTCTATACTCATATTTTGGGACAACAGGAAATTCAGCTTTGATATAAATTTAGCAAAACGATTCAACCTCGATACACTACTGTTAATATGTCTTTGTCCTCTACAACTAAAATGCCTATTCCCTTTCTACTGTTATTCTTCCTCTCCTTGTACTTCAACTGTCAATCCACCACTCTCTCTCTTTTAATTTTAATCTACCTTTACCCATTTACTATGAATCTACCCATCATATTTCTACCAACAATCTTCCCCTTACCTTATACCATCTATATACCTTTCCCACTTATACAATGAATCTACCTACCACTTTTTACCATTACTCTACTTTTTTTTTTAAACGTAGCCTCCAGCCTCCCGCAATAGCCACACCTTCGCCGCCATTTTATTACCTTAATATTAGATATCCTAATACATAAGTAGCTATCCTATCTGTGTTGAATTAGTTGAGCCGCAGATCTATGCGGCATTCAGTGACTTATCACTTTATACTATCAAATCTACCCCTCCTTATGTCATCACTCTGTAATCTCTAGTACCATCAATCTACCTATTCCCTTATACTATCAATCTTCCTATCCCCATATATCATCAATATACCTATCCCATTATACCATCAATCTACATATCCCCTTATCCCCTTATACCATTAATCTACCTTTCCCCACATACCATAAATCTACCTATCCCCATATACCATTAATCTACCGATGCCCTTATACCATCAGTCTACACATTCCCTTATATCATCAGTCTACATATCCCCTTATACCATCAATCTACCTATCCTTTATACCATCAGTCTACATATTCCCATATACCATCAGTCTACATATCCCCTTATACAATCAATCTACCTATCCCTTATACCATCAGTCTACATATTCCCATATACCCTCAGTCTACATATCCCCTTATGCAATCAATCTACATATCCCCTTATACTATGAATATACCTATCCCCTTATACCATCACTCTACATATCCCCTGATCCCCTTATACCATCAATCTACATATCCCCCTTATCCCCTTATACCATCAATCAACATATCCCCTTTTCCCCTTATACCATCAGTCTACATATTTCCTTATACCATCAATCTACATATCCCCTTATCCCCTTATACCATCATTCTACATATTCCCTAATATCGTCAATCTACTGTACATATACCCTGATCCCCTTATACCCTCAATCTACATATCCCCTTATACCCTTATTCCATCAGTCTACATATCCCCTTATACCATCAATCCACATATCCCCTTATCCCCTTATACCATCAGTCTACATATCCCCTTATACCATCAGTCTACATATCCCCTTATACCATCAGCCTACATATCCCCTTATCCCCTAACACCATCAGCTTACATATCCCTTATACCACCAATCTGCCTATCCCCTTATACCATCAGTTTACTTTTTCCTCTACACCATCAATCTTCATATCCCTTTATCCCCTTATACCATCACTCTACTCATACCCTTATCCCCATATACCATCAGTCTACATATCCCCTTATAACACCAGTTTACAAATCCCATTATACCATCCGTCTACATATCCCCTTATACCATCAGTCCACATATCCCCTTATACCATCAATCTGCCTATCCCCTTATACCACCAATCTACCTATTCCCTTATACTGTCAATCTATGTATCCCCTTATACCATCAATCTACATATCTACTTATCCCTTTATACCACCAATCTACATATCCCCTTATCCCCTTATACCTTCGCTCTACATATTCCTTTATCCCCTTATGCCATCAATCTACTTATCTTCTTATGCCACCAATCTACCTATCCACTTCTACCTAGCCCCTTTTTCCATTAACCAACCGATCACCAAATGGGCCGCTGCAAATGTTTTGTATCAAGGTAGGAGCATGGCACTGTGTTGAGAAGTATTTTGACCATTTGTTTCTAAAGATTTCTTTCTTTACATATTTTGAACAACTTCATTGTGTATTCCACTCACGATCTTTAATCTACGTAATATTTTTCATTAATAATCTGATTTTGAAATGTGGATGGCAAAAGAGGACACAGAAGTTAGTAGAGAATATGCTATGTTTTACTGGACAACCATACTCAAGGTATATTTACATTTATCACACCAGAATGTCCTTTCTCTTCATCAGATCATCAGCAACCAGGCTCGATTTGATCAGGGTTCTTCTGGGCTGAGTCTCTCCCTGTTCAACTTGGAACCTCTGAGAGACTCCCTCGTCCACTTTTCCCTCTCTCACAATGCCATCTCCGCCTTCCCTGAGCAATTCTCCAGATCCTTCACAAGGCTTGCCATCCTTGACCTGTCCTTCAATAATATCTCAGGTTAGAGCTGATTCTGTTGTCTTATGATGCGTAGGGCACCTTCGACCGTTCAGTAGACTAACAAACTCGTGTCTTTTCTCGGGACTTTAAAGGATAGCTGTATTCTCGCTCAGTCACTTCTTAGAGATGTAAATGAATCCCCAGTAATAACGCAATAAAATTCTTTATTACTAGAACTGGCATAGTGAATATCTTTATTGAATATCTTAAGTCAAACATTTCTCAATAGCTGTATTAAAATTATAAGTTGAATTAAAAGTTGTGATCTCATTTTCTGAATACATTTACCTACTTTGATACATGAAAACAATCGTTAAAGTTTGATTATAGCTTCAAAATGATTTAATATGTTTAATTTATTCTTACACAGCAACGTATGGCCATTGTAAGCTTACTTTGCCACCATTGCCACCATTAAAGTTTCCATAATATTCACGGTGTATCACCCAGCTGTGTATACACGTTTTCGTTTAGCTGTTGTTTTTTGTATTTGTTATGACATTTTGGGTTTTTGTGAAATTGATCATCCCCATAAGTATTCTAACAAAAAGTGAAATTGGGATTCAGTTAGAACACTTTATAGTAGTTATTTATTTGTTTATCCATGTTAGTCAAATTTCACCATTCTACTACCTTGTGGTTACAGGCATCTTGAGTTGAGTCAATTAAGTATGCACCTAAGTATAGCGGATTACCTCCTGTACAAGTTACGGTACTCCTCTCTAGCGTGGATCTACTTGATCCTGCTACTGCAACTTCACCTCGTGTGACCTGTCAGGCTCCATTATCCGGTCGGAGAATCTAACAGTATAGACTCTAGACTGTGACTTAAAATGCATAATTTATCAGTCTAGCATTACAATTATAAATCCGTTTTTTAACTCAAGGAACTAACTATTGATAAGTTCACCTTGATTTACATTATGCGTAATATAAATACCCATTTTTGCATTATACTAACAGAATTCCATAGCACATAGACAATATCTTGCTTTATATAATTGCGTCGTAATCTTTAACATCAAATCAGTAAATAACTACTTTCCACCAGACTGCTCCGACAGCTTTGCAAAACATTCACCAACAGATCTTCAAAATATATAGAAGGTACGATTCTGTGTGACTTATGGTATTCGAAACTATAAAGCTCTAAAATAGTCGTTTGGCAACACGATACACAGTTGAGGAAATGTTCCTACACCCCATTGGAGCAACGTCACAAGTAGAGTTCCCCAAGGCTCAGCACTTGGACCACTATTATTTATTATATACATAAACGACATAGATATCGGAAACGGAAAACGGACACAAAAACGACATATGCCGCCATCACAGAGATGGAAAAACTAAATCCACTGGCCAAGTTCTCAGTGCGGCCCAACCTAAAGGGGGAGATGATTATTCACCACAAAGACAAGGACTCCGCAACCACCCTCGACACTTACCTGCAAAACACCACCACCGTTGCATCAACCAAGCTGGACCCCGCCCAGAAACTGATGAAGTCGGTAGTCCTCCGGTACCCAAAGGAACTACCCCTCGAACCTCTGGAGAACCACCCGAAGATCCTAAAAGCCGAGAGATGCTCTCCCCCGTCCGACAAGACGGCCACCACAAAACAAGTGCTCATAACGCACTACGGTTCACCTCCCAGCACCATAGACCTCAAAACCTGGGGCATCTACGAAGTGAGGCCCTTCGTCCCAGAGCCCCTGCGGTGCTTCAGATACCAGAAATACGGGCACCATCAGACAAGGTGCACGTACAAGGAAATCTGCGCAGTCTGCGCACAGAAGCACGGCACACACTCCTGCCTCACCAAGTTGAAAAATGGAGAAAAAATTGCCCCCCAAGTGTGCCAACTGCGTGGACAAACACCACGCCTGGGTCCAGGCAAACCGACCAGCAGCAGGACCGGCCCCCACCGCCTGCACACCAGCCCCACCAAGTACCTTCGTGTGGGGAATTCAAAGGCCAAAACAACAAAGCCAACCTCCTCAGCCGGTCAACACCCAAAGTGCAGCCCAGTTTCCTGGCCTCACTACGGCCACACCTCAGCCAACCAAGCAGCAGACAATGACAACCACGAAAAAGACAAAAGAAGCACACACCAAGGCACCAGAAGGAATGATACACGTATCAGACCTAGCCAAGGTACTGACAACCTTCGCGGAGGGCCTAGCCGGACTACTGGGCCACAAGATCCAACCCACACAGCTCCAAATACTCATGGGGAGCGTCCTCGGGCAAGTCGTCACAGCTCCAGCCACCTCAGTGGAGGAAGCCACGCCGGTCCTCACACGAGTGACAGCCGAGGTACACTCTACACCGAAAAAGGCCACCAGAGAACCCAAGATACCGACAGCTCCCAGAAAGAAATTGGACGTTTCAACTCCCCTGAACCGAACCACGGCCCAGAAGGCAAAAATCACAGAACAAGAAGATATGAACCTGATCCAGTCGGAATCGGACCTGAACATTTCCATCGAGGACCACCAGAAGTCCCCGATGAAACAGTGGTGGAAAACATCAGCACCCTGACCATCCTAACATGGAATGCTCAGGGCATTAAAAACAAGAAACACCTCCTGCAAGAAGCAGCAGCCAAGGACAAGCTTGACATTATACTGCTACAAGAAACATTTCTACAAGAACACCACTGTTTCAAATTCAGTGGTTACAAAACATACAGGAGGCATTTCACGCAGGCGTTAACAAGAGGGTGTATGATCTTGGTCAAGTCAAGCATACCCTCCTCAGAGGTCATGCAGCAATTTCCATGTGGGGAAAACATCGAGACACAGGCCGTCAAAGTAACCCTCCAAGAACGGGAATAAACTGTTCACAACTTCTACAAGAACCCAAGGGGCTCACTGGAGGTGACTCAATTATTCGCTTCGGCCGCTGACCACGCCACACTCATAGGAGGGGATTTCAACGCACATCATCTTAGGTTGGTTGGTTATACGGAGAGAAGAGAGCACTAACTCTGAGGGTGCAAGAAGGGTACAGTACAAGGTAAAGTTAAGAAGTGGGAAATAGAGGAGGAGGTTAACAGCAGGTGGGCTATCCACCTTGCGGAGAAGGGTTTTTTTTGTTTTCCGTCAACAGTGCTGCATTAGTGGCTCATGCGGTTAGGGAAGGCCGGTCTCAGCTAAGCTAAGCTAAGTTGTTCTATTTGATGTTTCCTTGGGGCATATTATGATAGGGGGGGGAGGGGTCCCTCCAGGTCCTTGTGGCACTGGAGGGATGATCCCCATCTTTTTCGTTTTTAGTTTTTTTTATTGTGGGTGTTTGTGAACTATTTAGGTTTTTGTTTATTTGTGGGGTCCCTCCAGGTCCTTGAGTGACTGGAGAGTTGTGCCCTGTATGTATATTATGTATGCTGGATTATATATCATGTATGTATATTATGTATGTGCTCCATTTATGTATTATTTATTCAGCCTAGCTAGCAGCGTGTGGCAATGTTATTACCATATCCCACACGCTTAATTAATGTGCCTGGCGACGTATGGAAGCTGCTAATGTATCACTTGCCATACGTCGCCTATAGCAGTTGACAAGGAGCCTAGCCAAGGGAGACCGCTGCTCTCCTCTGTGTACATACTCTTATCCAGTAAACCGAACCTACAAAACTATACAGGTGTTTGTGTTCTCTCCTGTATATAGAACTTATTATTCAGAACCTAACATGGCGCAGTAATCCGATCTTACTGGATAATTACGAGTGATAGCGCAAACTTTGTGGAAAGCCGGCTATGGCCTCTATGGACTCTCGCTTGGGTCAACTCCCGCGCCATCTCTCCTCGAAGAATTTCAGCAACTTTGAGCAGTGTCAGTGACAGTGATTTTCTGTGAAGTGTTTAGTGCATTGTGTGTTCGTGCCATTCATGTGTGACCTTGTTCTAAAGGATTCCCAAGGTATACGGCACGTTCTGGGCATTTGTAAGGAGTAAAGTTCAGTGCACCCGTCTCTGACCGCGTCCTGAGGGTAACTAGACTGACTGGGAGTCGCCGCGCCTCTCCCTCCACCCCCCTCACAGCGCCGCCTCCACCCCCCCCCTCACAGCTGGGGCGAGACGCTTTGCCGGCCCGGGACACACACTCACACACATACACGTACTAACACTCGCTGACCGCGCGGCTTCCTTATATATATTTTATATATATAACCTACTTATCTGTGTATTTAATTAATTTTTTGTCTGAAATCTTGGTGATACGACGGGCTGACCGGTCAACACTGATTTAAGACATAGTACACAGAGGAAGTAGTTATGTCTCACGCCTTACGTAGCCGTGGACCCAGCGTCTGGATGAGCCAGGCGGGTGATAGCCCCGCAGAGATGGATGACCAGGCCGGCCACGACGCTCCAGCCCCCACATCGCGCAGTCCCTCACCTCAATATTCAGCGTTGTCTCCAGAGATAATTGCTTTACTGAAGTTTATGAGAGATGAGAAACGCGAGGATGAAGCCCACAGACGTTTGGCGGATGAGCACAGAAGGCAAGCAGAGGCAGAACGAGACAACCAACGGAGATTGGAAGACAGTGAACGGTTTGAAGCCTTGATATCTCGCCTCACTGTTAACCAAGCCCCTGGCTCTAACACTGCCTCGGTACTGACTGGTTCAGATACCTCATCCATGCTTCCTTCACGCCCCCCAGCCCCACCTAAAGCAGCAGCTCAAACGCCGCCCATCTTGAAGCCTGATGAGACTTTCCAGATTTTTCGTGAATGGCGGCGACGGTGGACTGATTATTCTACAATGGTGGATCTCCAGAGTTTGTCACAGCCTAAACAACTCATCCAGCTGCGTATGTGCCTGTCCTTGGAAATTCAGCGTGTCTTGGAACATACATTGCAGGTACCCCCAACCTCTTTGCTGTCTGTAGAGGAGGTACTGGACGTTCTACAACGGCACATCAAAGGACAGCAGAATGAAGCTCTGCGCAGGAGGGAATTGTTTAGCTGCAGACAGATGGAGGGTGAGTCTTTTGATGCCTTTTACGTGCGTCTTAAGAGAGCCTCGGAAGAGGTAGATATATGTCCAGGCCACCACCAGCAGTGCGAGGAGACCCAGTTGAGGCAGGTGATCCTGATGGGTGTAAAGGACGAGGAACTTGTCCAACGCCTCACCTCCCTCGACTCTTCCTCTTCTCTTAAGGATGTGTTGACGATATGTCGCTCCTATGAGGCTGCCAGGTGTGCCACCTCTGCCATCCGCGCTCCCCCTACAGCTGTACGCGCTGTGTCCCGGTACAAGAAGGACAAGAAGTCTGTTCCTACGCCTTCGCCCACCACGTCCACGCCCGGTTTATTTTGCATCAACTGTGGTAAGCAGCACGGAACACAGGTGTGTCCAGCTGCTCAGTCTACCTGCAACAGTTGTGACCGTAAGGGCCACTGGTCACTCACAGTACGGTGCCCAGCCAAACGCGTCCAGTGCAATGTGTGCGGTCGTCTGGGCCACTATGACAAGTGTTGCCCTTCCAACATACCCAAGGGACCGCGTCGGCGGAAGCTTCAGCCCCCTTCCACCAGAGAGGGCCGCCCACAGTCTTCCAATCAGAGGCACGACGACTCCTGACAACGCTCGAGCCACATTAGGAATGTGTGCTCCCCCCCGCGTCCCAGGACTAAAGTCCCCCAGTACATCAGCGTCATCGTGACCTACGGCGGTGTGTCATCCCGTCTTCAGATGTTGCCCGACACCGGCGCTGATGCTACAGTCATCGGTCCCCAGCATTTGCAATGCTTGGGGCTCTCTCCAAGTGATCTAGGACCGCCCCCCAAGGATCTCCGCTTTATGGCAGTCGGTTCACAGATGACCCCGGCCCTGGGTTCACTCCAAGCACAAGTCACCTTTGGCAACAGGTCGTGTCAAGCCTGGATTGATGTGCATAACGGTGTCCAGACTCCTTTGCTGTCCTACAGACATTGTCAGGAGTTGGCCATCATCTCCCAGGACTTCCCCAAACCTATTCTTGAGGTAAAACACGCCAACAGGGTGCAAAAAGGGAGCAGCAACGACCCTGCTGCCGCCCTACCCCTGCCTCTTGCCAGTGACACCTCTCCTTCGGATGCTCGGAAGTACTTCCTGAAGGAATTCAGCGACGTTCTGGTGACCAAGTCCGCTCTGGAATCCAAGCCTCTCAAGAAGATGGCAGGCCCCCCCATGAGGATCCACCTGAGGGACGACGCGAAGCCATTCGCTATTTACACCCCTCGACTGGTTCCCCTGGCCTTCCGCGAGGCGGTCAAAAACGAGCTGGACTCCATGGTCGCCCAAGAAATTATTGTACCAACCGGCGATGACCCGTCTCCATGGTGTCACCCGATGGTTGTCGTCGCAAAACCTAAAGGTGGTGTTCGGATCACCACTGACCTTTCCAAGCTCAACAACCAGGTGTCTCGTCCTGCGCACCCTTCTCCCACGCCCTTTGCAGCTATACGCAGTGTGAACCCGAAGGCGCGCTTCTTCACGACGATGGACGCCCTGTGTGGATACTGGCAGATAGAGCTTGCTGAAGAAGACCGACCACTCACAACTTTCATCACCCCGCATGGACGTTACAGTTATTGCCGTGGCCCCATGGGATTCGCCGCTACAGGAGACGCTTTCTGTCTTCGAGGTGATATGGCTCTACAAGGTCTGGCAAACTGCGTGAAAGTGGTCGACGACATACTCGTGTACGACGAGGATTATATGGATCACCTCTGCCGTATCTACGAGGTACTCAACAGGTGCCGGAAGCACGGCATTACCCTAAATGCCGACAAGTTTGTTCTGGCCAGCTCTTCAGTTGACTTTTGTGGGTACACCCTCTCAGGGAATGGTATCGCAGCTGACCCGGAAAAGGTCCGCGCCATTACGGATTTTCCCACCCCTGCTAACCTGACCGACTTGAGGTCCTTCATAGGTCTCGTCAACCAGTTAGCAGAGTTTTCGTCGGACATCTCCGCAGCTGCTCAACCACTTCGCCCCCTGATGAGCCCCAAGAGGACATTCCTGTGGACCCCCGACCACGACAAGGCCTTCCAGCAAGTGAAACAGGCCCTGTCTCGCCCACCTGTCCTCGCCACGTTTGACCCAGCCTTGCCGACAGTTCTGCAGACGGATGCCTCACGCTTGTATGGCGTGGGATACGCCCTACTGCAGGATCATGGTGGAGGGCAGTTCCGGCTCGTCCAGTGTGGCTCGCGTTTCCTCTCTGACACTGAGACGCACTACGCCACTATTGAGTTGGAGCTGTTGGCTGCGGTTTGGGCGATGTCCAAGTGTAGGTTTTACCTCATAGGCCTGCAATACTTTCACCTAGTGACCGACCATCGCCCGCTTGTCCCGATCCTCAACCACTACACGCTAGACGCCGTTGAGAACCCTCGCCTCCAGCGTCTGAAAGAGAAGCTCTCGGCGTACATCTTCACTGCAGTGTGGCGTGCTGGTAAGGAGCTCTGCATCCCTGATGCCTTATCCCGCTCTCCTGTCAGCCGCCCTACTCCAGAAGACTATGTACTCGACGCCGACCTCGCTCTTTCCGTCAGGACTGTGGTCACTCTCCATGCCGTCCAATCCCTTCGTTCGGACCTGTCACCAGATGACGACAAGGCAATGGAGGACCTTCGAACAGCGGCCCGAGATGACCCTTCCTATGTCCGACTCGTCGAGTGTGTGAGGAATGGATTTCCTAGCAACCGCTACGATCTTCACAACACCCTGCTCCCGTATTGGAAACTCCGCGATGAACTCTACTGCGACGGAGACCTTGTTCTGTACGGAGCACGTGTAGTTGTCCCTGCTGCATCACGTCCCCACGCCTTGGCTCGCCTCCACGACAGTCACTGTGGAGCCGAGGCCACCAAACGGCGTGCAAGACAGACTGTGTTCCGGCCTGGCATCGACCCCGACATCTCCAATGCTGTCCGGGTGTGTAAGCCCCGCCGCGTATTACAACCCAGCCAGCAGCAGGAATCCTTTATGAGTGACGACAACCCCACCCGCCCCTTTGAGTCTGTGTCGGCCGACTTTTTCTGTGTGTCAGGAAAGTCCTTCCTCGTTATCGTCGACCGTCTCTCTGGTTGGCCGGTTGTCATCAAGTGCGGTAATGACACGACGTCTGCCGCCACCATCAGCAAGTTCCGCCACTACTTCCGTGACGTGGGCGTTCCTGTACGCCTGCGAACCGACGGAGGGCCTCAGTTCACAAGCCGGGACTTTGCTGCGTTCCTTGACCGATGGGGAGTCCGGCATGTGTTGTCATCGCCCCATTACCCGCAGTCCAACGGCCACGCTGAGGCTGCTGTCAAATCCCTGAAGCACCTCATCCTTAAGGTGGCCGCTTCTGGGAACATTGACTGTGAGGCCTTCGACAGGGGTCTTCTTGAACTCCGCAACACACCTAACTACACCGGACGCTCCCCTGCCCAGGTTTTGTATGGACGCCCCCTCCGTTCTTGTGTCCCTGCTCACCCTCAATCCTTCTCCAAGGAGTGGCAGGCCAAGACAGAGGATTGTGATCGCCGAGCCGCCGAACGTGCTCAGGACGTCGTCGCCCGCTACAATGACCACGCCCGTTCTCTCCCCAGGTTGAGTGTCGGCACCCAAGTCCGTGTTCAGGACCCGACCTCCCTACGTTGGGACAAAGAAGGCGTAGTCATGGGTCTCGGCAGGTCACGGGACTACCAGGTGCGGCTACCCAGTGGTCGTGTGTGGTGGAGGAACCGCCGTTTTCTCCGACCCGTAACAATGCCTTCTGCTGGCCCCGCCACCAGTGTTGAGTCCCATACCCTTCCCAGTGATGAAGTCCCTCGACGCTCAGAACGGATCCAAAAGAAAAGGTCCGCTCAAGACTTTGCTATGAGCGTATAGGGGGGAGGGAGGTGTATGTATATTATGTATGCTGGATTATATATCATGTATGTATATTATGTTTGTGCTCCATTTATGTATTATTTATTCAGCCTAGCTAGCAGCGTGTGGCAATGTTATTACCATATCCCACACGCTTAATTAATGTGCCTGGCGACGTATGGAAGCTGCTAATGTATCACTTGCCATACGTCGCCTATAGCAGTTGACAAGGAGCCTAGCCAAGGGAGACCGCTGCTCTCCTCTGTGTACATACTCTTATCCAGTAAACCGAACCTACAAAACTATACAGGTGTTTGTGTTCTCTCCTGTATATAGAACTTATTATTCAGAACCTAACATGCCCATCTTTTGGTTCTTTTTTATTGTGTATATAGAGGCTCTGGTTCTTCGTCATCATTTTTCCTGCTTCTAAGCCACCATCTGTGCGATGTGTTGTTGTTTTCCTCAATTAGTTGGTTTAGTATGGGATCCTGTTCTTGCTGGATTTTTTCCCATATTGCATTTGCTTGGGTGTGTATTCTGGTGTTGAGTGGGTCTATGCCGTGTTCTGTGTGTATGTCTTGTGCTGTTTGTGTGTATGGTGGTTGGTGTTTTGCCGCTCTTCTGAGGGCTATATTTTGCACTGCTTGAAATTTAAGTTGATTTGTTCTTGCGATTGTGTTCAGAGGTATCGGAGGGTATTCTAAGTGTGGTCTGATCAGTGCTTTGTATAGGTGCAATTGCGTGTTGGTGTTTAATTGGCGGAATCTTCTGAGCTTTGTTAGTTGTGATTTTGCCATAGCTATTCTTTCGTTAATGTGGGGGATTATTCCGTTTCTGGATATCTTGAGTCCTAATATTTTTCCGTTGGCAGCATATGGTATTTGTTGGTTGTTGACAATAATAGGGTAGGGGTTTGTTTTTGCGATGTGAATTATTTTGAGTTTTTGGACATTGGTTTTTATCTTCCATTTTCGTTCATAGTTATTTATTATCTCTATTTCTCTGCTTGTTCTAATGGCCATCATTTGTTTGGATTTTCCGGGGTACCTGACTATCTGTGTGACATCATCTGCGTATGCTATATATTCTGATTGCCGTGGTTGCGGCATGTCTGCTGTGTATACAGTGTATAATGTCAGCGATATATTACTGCCTTGGGGAACTCCACTATGAAGGTTAAAAGTTTGTCCTAGATGGTTGTCGATGATTAATTTGGCCTTTCTGTTGTCTAAGAAATTGCCTAGTAGTGTTGTGATATTGGTAGGTGTTATATATATGTATGCTTATATGCTGCATTTATTGAATGTATATATTATATATTATGTTACTTCTTACGAAATGTGTTAGGCACGTAGTAACCAAGAACAGAGAATAAACAGCCAGCCAGACAGACCATGTGACTCTTCATTCTCCCATTAAATAACGCAAGATACTACACTGGCGACGAGGATGGGATTCTCAAAGTGTTGGTGAAGTCCTTGAAGAGAGGATAGTGACCACTTAAGGGAAGGCTACTCTGAACCTGGAGAATTTAAGTGAAGAGAGCAACCATGGCTGGCGTCAGTGGATACATCGGACGAGTGGGGGAGTATGATGCAGACAAGGAAGATTTCACATCATATTGTGAGAGAATGGACTTCTTCTTTCTGGCAAATGAATTAATGGACGACGGTGGTGATGCTGAGAAGAAAAAAGTCCTTGAAGAGAAAAGGAAGGCAATCTTTTTGACAGAGGTAGGAGCTAATGTTTATTCTACTCTGGTCAATCTGCTTACTCCAGACAAACCCAAAGACTCCTCACTGATTCAGATTACCAAGATTCTGAAGCAACATTTTGATCCTGCTCCACTTGAGATCGCTGAAAGTTACAGATTTGGCACCAGAGATAGAGGTAAAGATGAATTAGTAAGTAATTATATAGTAGCTTTGAAGAAGCTATCCATTCACTGTAACTTTGGACAGTTCTTGAACCGAGCTCTAAGAGACAGGTTTGTAATAGGCCTGAATTATGAAAAAATACAGAATAAGTTAATGAACACCACTAATTTAACTTTTGAAAGTGCATGTCAGATAGCTACAAGCATGGAATTGGCCGAGAAAAACACCAGAGAATTTGTTCCCAATGCTGGTAGTGAAACAGTTGGTGGTAGTGGCTCAGTGTGTAAAGTAACTGTGGCTAAAAGGAATAAGTATGCCACAAAACAAGGAACACATGCTGATTTAAAATGTAAGAGGTGCCGAGGGAAACATGAAAGCTTTCAGTGTAAGTTCAAGAATTCAAAATGTTACAATTGTCAACGTATTGGACATATTGCTCCTGCCTGTAGAAGTGATAGAGGTAGAGTATATGCAGTTGAAGGTGGAGAGAAGGAAATGAAAAACAGTATTCATGAGAGTGTTAGTAATTTTGGATCTGATAATGATGAGAGTGCCCATGTGTTTACTATTTACACCAGTCGTGAAGAGAAAGTTAAACATAGGTATAATGTGGACTTGTGTATTAATGACACACCTGTAACCATGGAAATGGATACTGCAGCTGATTTCTCCATAATGAGTAAAGATATGTATGAGAAACTATTTGCGCATGTGCCTTTAGAAGACTCAGGTGTCAAGTTGAGAACTTATACTGGAGAGATTTTGAACACAAAAGGTAAATTAGAGTGTGAGGTAAAGTACAAAAATCAGAATTTAAAGTTGCCATTAATTATAGCTAGTTATGTGAATAGACCAACTTTGTTAGGTGAGAACTGGTTGTGTGAACTTGAGATGGACTGGGAGATATTTAGTGTTAGAATGTGTAACAGTATTCCAGGTCTTGAGAAACTGCTTGAAAAATACAAGATTTTATTTGTAAAGGGACAGGGTGGTATAAAGGATTATGGAGCTCATATCACCATTGACAAAGATGTTACACCCATATATGCTAAGTCCAGACCTGTTCCTTATGCATTGAAAGGTGAGGTTGAGAAGGAATTAGACAGACTTGTGAGTGAGGGAATTATTGTGAAAACCGCCAAGAGCAATTGGGCTGCTCCAATAGTAATTTTACCTAAAGCTGATAAATCTGTTAGACTATGTGGTGATTATAAAGTTGCCATTAACCAAGCGGTTGAGGATGAGCGATATCCCTTACCCACATCTCAAGATTTATTTGCTGCACTAACAGGTGGAACCATTTTCACTAGGTTAGACTTGTCCCAAGCATATGCTCAGGTCTGTGTTGATGCTGAAAGTCAACAGTGCCTTACCATCAACACTCATAAAGGATTGTATAAGTTCAAAAGGTTGCCTTATGGTGTTAAGAGTGCACCAAAGTTATTTCAGTGCATCATGGACAAAATTCTTGTGGGTCTTCCCAATGTGTTATGTTTTCAGCATGATGTCTTTATTGTTGACAGTGACATCCAAAATCATGTCAAAACCCTAGCCACAGTATTCGAAAGATTGTTGGCACACAATGTCAGGCTCAACAAGAGCAAATGTTCATTCCTAGCTTAAGAAGTAACTTATCTTGGCTACAAAGTGAATGCAGAAGGGCTGAGACCTGTAGAAGATAAAGTAGGAGCCATAGTAAATTTACCTGCTCCAAAAAATGTCAGTGAATTGAAAGCTTTCCTGGGTATGATACAGTATTATTCAAGGTTCTTGAGTGGACTTTCATCAGTTTTAGCCCCTCTGCATGAACTATTAAAGAAAGGGATACCATGGAAATGGAACAGTGCAACTCAGAAGTCATTTGAAGATTGTAAAGCTGCTCTGTCTAGTACTGATGTTTTGGTCCACTATGATACCAGTAGAACACTAAAGCTTGCTTGTGATGCATCGGGCTATGGATTAGGTGCTGTCATAAGTCACATAATGGATAACAGTGAAGAAAGACCCATTGCATATGCCTCGAGAACTCTTACCCAAAGCGAGAAAAATTATGCACAAATAGAGAAAGAGGCTTTGTCTATCATATTTGAAGTAAAGAAATTTCACCAGTATCTATATGGGAGGAATTTTGTTTTATTAACTGATCACAAGCCTCTCTTGGCAATTTTGGGTCCTAAATCACCTGTTCCCACACTTGCTGCACAAGAATGCAGAGATGGGCTTTGATATTGTCGGCATATGACTATGAGATACAGTACAGACGTTCAGATGATCATTCCAATGCAGATGCTTTGTCAAGGTTGCCATGTAGTGGATCAAATGATGGAGTAGAGCCTAAGGTTTATGCTGTAACCATGATAGCAGAAGATTTTCCAGTCACCTCCGGAATGATTGCTCGTGAAACTAGGAAAGATGTTGTATTAGGAAGAGCCCTGGAGTATACACTAAATGGATGGCCAGAGATTTGTCCATCCTTAGACTTTCAACCGTATCATTTAAGGAGATGTCAATTATCAGTAGAACAGGGATGTGTGTTGTGGGGTATGAGGGTGTTAATTCCACAGTGTTTTAGAGGGCAAATTTTGAATGAACTGCATTTTGAACATCCAGGTATATGTGCTATGAAAGCACTGGCCAGAAGTTTTGTGTGGTGGCCTAAACTGGATGGTGAAATAGAAATGATGGTACGTGAGTGCTCTGTTTGTCAGAATGTTAGGAGTATGCCACCCAGCACACCTTTGAAAACCTGGAAATGGCCTACCCGTCCCTTCCAAAGAGTACACATTGACTTCTGTGATAAGGGAACAGACAAATTTCTTGTATTAATTGATAGTCATTCAAAGTGGATTGATGTTAAGCACATGTACAGTACTAATGCTGGTAGCACCATTGATGAATTAAGATTAATGTTTGCCGAATATGGAATACCAGAAGAGGTAGTTTCTGACAATGGTCCTCCATTCCAATCATCAGAGTTTAAAAACTTCATGAGATTCAACGGTGTAAAGCATGTACTGACCCCACCCTATCATCCTGCCTCTAATGGTGCAGCTGAGAGATCAGTTTGAATTGTAAAGGAAGCACTTTCCAAGCAGGTAATTCAAGGAACTGTAGGAAAATCAATGAAACACAGACTAGCAAATTTCTTACTCAGATACAGAACCACGCCACATAGTGTGACAGGATGTACTCCTGCAGAGTTAATGGTGAAGAGACAGTTGAGAACAAGATTAAGTTTAGTTAAGCCAAGTCTGTTTGAAGTTGTAGAGAGGAAACAAGTTCAACAAAAAATGTATCATGATAAGAGTTCCAGTGAAAGAGTGTCCAAGGTAAATGATAGGGTGAGAGTTAGGAACATGGCTAAAGGTTATGGTACTGTACATGCAAAGTGGATAACTGGTGTCATTGACAAGGTATGTGGATCTAGGACATATTTAGTGAAATGTGGTAACTCTTTGAGGTATGTTCATGTGGATCACATCATTCAGGCACATGACGAGATGAATGTAGCACCAGGACATGATGATAAACTTGACACAGTTGCAGATGATCATCATCATGATGATGTCAAAGATGATGTTTCCCAGCATCCACTCACTGTGTCAACTGATTGTAGTGATGATATGTCTGTCGCTGATAATGCACAGAGTGCAAGTGAAACCCCTGTAAAACTTGATGGAGGGAATAGTCCTAGAAGATCAAACAGAGTTAGGAGACCTGTAATTAAATTAGACCTCTAATTATCTGAATTGTGAACAGGCCTTTCAAAACTGTTTAGTTAGGAAGTTATATTTGTTGTGTTCTATTCTCTTCTTCCCTGCCATATGTAATTCTGTAAGTTTTGTTTATTTAGGATTTGTAGCAGCCATGCTCTCTTTTGAAAGGGAAAAATAGTGTTATATATATGTATGTTTATATGCTGCCTTTATTGAATGTATATATTATATATTATGTTACTTCTTACGAAATGTGTTAGGCACGTAGTAACCAAGAACAGAGAATAAACAGCCAGCCAGACAGACCATGTGACTCTTCCTTCTCCCATTAAATATCCCAAGATACTACAGTAGGCATGTCCAATTTGATTATTTTCAACTTCAGTCCTTCATGCCAGACTTTATCAAATGCTTTTGACACATCTCTTAGAATTATATTACATTGGTCTCTGTTGCTTGCAGCATTTGCAATTGATTCGTATGTTAGTGCTATTGCTGTGTTGGTTCCTAGATTTTTCCGAAAGCCGTGCTGTCTCGGGTTATATTTGTTTTCTTGGTCTAGAAAATTTCTAAGTCTGTGGTTGACTATTTTTTCCAATATTTTACCGGGTGTTTCCAGTAGTGAGATGGGTCTGTAGTTCTCTGCTTGGGTATGGTTCTTTCCTGCTTTCGGGATGAGTCTGATTTTGGCTATTTTAAATTTGGTAGGGAAGAAGCCAGTTGCAAGTGAGGCATTGTTTATATTTTTAAGCTGTTCGATCATAGACTGAGGAATGTTTTGTAGTACGATTTTATTAATTTGGCTTATGTCAGGTGCTTTGTTCTTGAAGCTTGCTATTGTTTTTTCAATATCATTTTGAGTTAATGGAACAATTATTGGGTTATTGATGTTTTATGAATTGAGGTTGATTTTCCTGGTAGGTTTCCATTTTTCTGTGTTCTGGCTCAAATATGTTCTAGCTGCCTGTTCTGTTTCTTGGCAGAAGCTTCTATTGTCTTCGTCGTTGATTCTGAATATGTCTTTCCAGTACTCTCTAAATAGTGATTCTTTATCGTGTGGTTCTGTTGCCTTTCTACCGTTTTTGTCCTTTATGTAGCTAGTTTCTTCCGAATTAGTTCCCATTAGGTTTTTTATTTTTTTCCAGAATGCTTTTGGGTTTCTGTAATCTGCTTGTGTATCATGGATCAGCTTGTTCCATGTTTCATTGTGTTTGTTCTTGCTTATGTCTTTCAGTTCTTCTTTTATATTCCTGTATAATATTCTGTTGTCATTGCTCCACCCGTGTGTTTTTGTGTATTCATATAGATTGGTGAATCTAGTTTGGATCATTTTTTCTTCATATGTTAATTGTGCATGTGGTAATGTACGGTATGTTGTTTTTGGGATGTTGTTTTTCATTGCTGTTATTACTTCATTGTACCATGTGTCCAGTGTTTTGTCAATCTCTGTTGTGTCTTTGTTGTGTAGGAGTGTTGGTTCGTTGTTGCTAAGATCCGATTTAAATTTTTCCCAATTTGCTCTATTGAGTGAAAATCATGGGATTGATGGAATTTATATCGGGGATGTGGATAAAGTTGCTATTATGGGCAGATGATCACCGGTTGTTGTGGGTCCAGCTTTTAGATGTACGTTTAGATGGTGATGCCTATTGGTTAAAACAATGTCTGGTTTCCCAGAGTTACCGGCTGATACAGAAGTTGCGAAGTCGGGCCCGAGGTGTGTTATTGTCCTGTGTTCGATGAGAGCATGGAGGATTTTTCCTCCCGGGTTTCTAATATTGTTTTCTAAGGTTGTGTGTTTAGCATTGGGGTCTCCTATGAAGTATGCTGGATTGTTTTGCCTCATTAGTCTTAAGATGTCTCCTGTAGGGAATATTGGCCTTCTGAATGTTAAATATGAGGTTCCGATAGTTATTGGGCCTCTTGTTGTATTTATTTCGGCTGCAAGAAAGTTACTTTGAAAGTTGTCAATGATTTTGTATTGTATGTTGCGTTTTATAGCTATTGCTATTCCGTCATGTGGTTCGTCGTGTATGTTCATTTGATGTACATGGTAGTTAAAGATCTTGATTTTGTCACTGTTTTTCCGACCATGTGCGTTGATAAGGATGATGTCTGGGTCTATTGTGCTGTATATGTTGGTAAGTTCTGATTTCCTCGTCAGATTTCAGGCAAGGACGTTGTGCTGAATTATCTTTAATAATTTGTTTTGAGTAGTCGTGGATCCCGAGAACTTGGTGTAGGGTGTTTGCTGGCTCGTGTATCTCCTGGCGAGTGTCTACTCCTTTCCTCCTTCAATCCCGTTCTGATTTTCTTAAACTTAGTTATATCTACTCTTTCAATTTTATTGTATTTGGTGTTTATAAGTCCTGCATTTATCAACTGGTCTACGTATGTAGGATTCTTCTACCCTATCATCTTCGTAGGTGAATTTTACAGTGCCTTCCTTGATTTCCTGCAGAAGTCTGTCATTTGTTATTGTAGGTGGTGTGTTGACTGAGTAGAAGCGGATGCCGATCTCATTGCCTAGGTCTGCTGGCTGCACATCGCTTGGTGAAGATGGGGGGGGCACGATGGCCAGAGTGGGATTCTTTTCTTGATTTCGCTTTGGTTGGGTCAGCTTTTGCAGGTTGTGGTTTCTCTGTTGTTGTTGTTGTTGAGATTGTCGGACCGTAGTCCGACACCGGCCTTTGCTTATAGGCGGCCCGCTTGGTGGTTCTGGCTGGAGCTCCTGGAGCAGCCAGACCGGATTGGGATTGGAGGTGGTCCTACCTGCAGATTTGGAAGGATACTGCAGGTTGCAAGTGTGAGCGGACCCCCGATCAGTGGACGCTTACCACCAACCCCCACTCTTGGACATGGTCAGTTTCGGAGTGGCGCGCTCCCCGAACTGGGGTCCGCACTTGCTGGGAGAGGATACTTTCTAAGCTTTCTGGGTGGTGGGTATCGTGTGATGACCCGGAGAAGTTGGTGAATGTGGTTTGTTTGGGCCTTTCGGGTTAGAGTGGCCGCTGGTGTTGTGTGTGCTTCTTGGGATTTTTGAGTTCTGTTTCGGAGGCTTTGTGTGACTTCGCAGTCAAGGGGATAGTGTTCAAGTGGATTGGCTGCTGGCTCCTGACAGTAGGTGCATTCCATGACGTCATTTCCGATTGAGTAAGTAGCAGAGAAATTTCAGCACTCCCCACAGGCAATGATGGCCGGGTGGTGGTCGTAGAGTGGTTCCTGAGCTTCTCTCCCGGAGCCCCGTTGGGGAAACCTACTTCCTAGTGTATGTGACTGCTCACTTATAGACGTGAGCTAAGTGTGCCTATTGGGGAAGGATGAAGATTGCTACCCTCTTTCCAGGTGGACCCGCACGATCACGGTTTTCCTGGAAAGACTCGGCTGGGATGGGTTCTTGCTCCAACCCCCTTTCGTGTTCACAATCTCCTGGGAGGGAGGTGAACAGTTACAGGGGGGACCGAAGGACGAATACACTTTTTGAGGGTGCAGGTCCCTAGGCCAGAGCGAAAAAAGGAAAAATAGCAGTAGAAGGAAAAGCGCTCAAACCACGTCGGGAATATCGTGCTATAGCTGCTCTCCAGCTGGAGTGTGGGTCACTCACACCACCAGTGGGGAGGGCAAGCTAATGCTCGATAAACCGAAAACGCTCGCGAGTTGTTGTCGACGATGTCAGTGGTGGATGGTCCGGTCCGGGAAGATGGTCAACAGTGGCACCAGAGAGAGAGCGGTCTTCACAGTTCCGGGTCCAGCAGGAGGTCTTGTTGACTGGTCTTCTTAGTTCAGGAGCGATGTGTGAAGTGGGGTTTCTCTGTTGTTGTTGTTGAGATTGTCGGACCGTAGTGAGCTGATTGGCTGATTGGCTGAGGTGAAAGGCGGTAACTGGCCAATCACCACGCAGTCCGAAAGGAAGGCTTGGTCTGAGAAACTTGCCGCGAGGTCGGCTGGTAAGCATCAAATCGGCAGTTCGAAGGGAGAGTATCCACTACAGAAGAAAAGAGATGCTTGAAAAGTAATCTTTTTCTTCTAAAATTAGAAATACGGTTGGGAACTTAAATAGTTAAAAATTATGTGTAACCGAGAAACGTAAGTTGTGGTGTAAATGTAAAATATAAATGAAAAATGAGAAGAGATCAAGCAAAATTAGCATTTACTAATCGTAAAGAAGCACGGAATAGCTAACGCTTTAGCTTTCCCGGACTGCCATTAAAAAATACGACATTGTACTGCGTCTTGGGAATAACTGTTGTACAACACAGACTTCAGTAAACAATAAAATTAGGAGAACTATTATTTGGACACAATACAGAAAGAAATAATGAAGAAAATGTATTGAAAATTATGGAAAGAAAGACAAAAATGGAAAAAAGTCAGTCAACAATAAATAAGAATAACACAAAAAATCGGGCCCATTGTAAAGGTGGGTGGTCCCCGACTCCGGGAGTCAGGGGTGGGAGCTTCTCTTTTTTTTTTTTTTTAGTTTATTGGGCAACCCCCCCCCCCCCCCCTACATCCTGTGCAAGGTGAAGGGCAGAGGCGCTTACAGCGCCCACCTGGGAAGCATGCTAAGTTCATGCTTGCTTTTATGTCTCATGAGTTAAGGGCATAGAAGCCTGAAGGGTCATAGGTTTTTTGTCAAGGGCGTAGAAGCCTGAAGAGTCATAGGTTTTTGTCAGCAAGTTATTGGAAGCTCCAACAACTTTCCCTGAATGCGAATTCGCAACTTTTCGATTTAAAACAGGTACCTACTTTACTGCTAGGTGAACAGGGACCAAGGGGGGCTAGGAAGTGTGTCCAAACAACTTTTCACAGGCCCGGGAATCAAACCAGTGACATCTCGTTTGCGAGGCAAGAGCGGTACCGCTCTACCACCGGCGCCCCGGTGGGAGCTTTAACCCACACTACATGCTGTTGTCTTCCTGCAGCTGTTCGCATACATAAACACACAAAACAACTAATTTAAGGTTCGTTTTAAGTATTAATTTTTTCATTTACAGAACTGTAATCAACTTGTTAATTCTTATTTAAAGTATCTTATGAGTAATGATATTAAAGTTTTAGTCATTTTTGAGTAATTATCAATATTGTTACACCAAAGTCACCAGCGGTTAATGAAATCGGACAGAACTGAAGTAAAATGGGCGGAGCCTAAGCAGGTTTCAACTAGGCGCAATTCTTTTCAATTCTTTCATGCCTTATGCTTTGTTTTAGGTCCTATCCAATATACTACCGTATATAGAATTATTTTTATTATTGTATCACAGTTTTTTATTGTCTTAAATACCTCCAACTTTTCAATATTAATAAAAAAATTCTCCATAAGTGGCCATGATCCGCGTTATTTTCACCAGGAGAAACCGCTGATTGGTTGTTAGCTATTTGTGCCTATTGGGCCCTGAGAAAAGGCTAATGCCTCATCGAGGTGTTAGCTAAAGTGTCATGCGCACAAATCAAAATCGGCGTCTGCGCATACTGAATAGCTAACGTGTTAACTATTTCGTGCATCGAAAACGCCTTACAATAACCGCCTTTATATTAGTACAAGAAAAAGGCTCCTGAAATATTTTGTATGGTCAGTACTCTTGCACTGGTCAGCAGACATCAGAGGGAGGTTAGAGACCTTCGAAATGTGGTGCTATAGGAAAAGGTCAGAGATATGTTACAAAGATAGAAAAAATGAAGACCTACTAAGATTGAGTATACTATTATAACGAGAAAATACAGAAAATACTAGTTAATTTGATAATAGAAGTAGAGATGAGGGATGAAGATACAGATATAAAGAGGTAAAATGGCTAATTTTTTAGCTGAGAGAATGTCATAAAATCGGTTAATAATTGTAGTACTGTGATGACTTTCTGTGAGATTATTATGCGTACATTAGTTTATGATTGTAAAAGTTAGAATGTAGTGACCACTTTCA
Source organism: Homarus gammarus (assembly GCA_958450375.1). Classification (NCBI taxonomy): domain Eukaryota; kingdom Metazoa; phylum Arthropoda; class Malacostraca; order Decapoda; family Nephropidae; genus Homarus; species Homarus gammarus. The sequence continues at coordinate 126,777 of CAUDMG010000349.1, forward strand.
GTGACCTTAACCTTAATCTTCAACCAATTTTGACTTAGATTTACAAGTGCCTACCTGTTGCTTAGACCTGTAGGGTTTCGTGATAATATGTTGTCTAGCACTCAGGATGGATGGAAACTCTAAGGTGGTTTTTTTATATAATATAAGTTATATGGTAGACAGTTCTGGTGCTGGAGGTGCCGTGTGGTGAGGAGCTGCTCAGTAGACACGTTCGATGAGTAGCTTGTTGAAGGAGGTAGATGTGCAGGAGCTTCGTTAGAGAAGATGTTGCCTGTTGCTGGCCTCCAGGTTGAATGAGAACGGGACAGCGAGGAGCTTGCTTGGAGGAGGTGTTGCGTGTTCAGGAAACGAGAGCAGAATGAATCTCAATGGAGAGACAGAGCTTATATACACAGCAGCCGTGAGTCACACGTGAGTCACCCGTGGGAAACCCCGGTCTTTTGACTCCGTTGCTAGGATACTGTGGCATCTGGTGACGCCCCCCCCCCCCTGGGCCGCTCGTTTGGTTGCTAGGGAAGACGTAGCAGGTGGCATGCGGCTACGCAGTTGTAGGGGAGACGTCCACTACAGACAGATCAGGAAATAACAACCCCACACGCCATCTGGGAAATCGTAGATTTTGCTCTAAATTTTTTTATGCAGTAAAATCAATTATTGTGGACCCGTGGAAGAATGACTGAAATTTTTACATTGATTACGAAATTCTGCCTGCTCAGTTGATATATCTTGAACTTAAGTATATTGATAAGATTCTAATCTACACACAGAGGTAGGAATTTTTCATTCCTTTTATAATTGGAATAATAATCTCAATATTTTATAATTTTTGTGAAAAATTGATATAATGTAACAGAATGTATCGCTTAAGTAAATAGCATTGAATAAGAGAATTAATCTCTACAGATGTGCTAGTTGGTGGGTTCAGAGACATGCCGCGTCTACAACATCTGGACTTAAGCAACAACCTTCTTCACTCCTTCATCTCGAGGACATTCACCACCCCGCTCCTCTACCTCAACCTCGCAGGTCAGTTCCACAGAGATGGATCCAAGAGGGCGTCCTGGGGATCCGGACCCCCGTTTTCATCAGAAAATTCCAGTACTTTATCTTAAATGCAGTATTGTACTCAGGCGTTTTTGCATAGTAAAAAGTAATTGTTATTGACTTGAGAATATCTTCTAATATCAAGTGCACATGACTTCAAAATAGACTCATAAAGCACATGATATTGGACTCGCTGTGCTTGCCTTGTTCCCCAACCCACCCACAACTTCTTGGACCCCCCCCCCCCCCTTTTATTTGACATTTCTGGATCCGCTCCTGTTCCACCACTTTCTTAGCGGTCGGAGGAAAAGAAGAACATAAGAATGGAGGGAACTTCAGAGGGCCTATTGGCCCATACTAGGCAGTCTCGTTTACACCTATTCCTATAGCTCATATATCCGTCCAACCTATATATGAAGCTATCCAGAGTGTTCGAGTTAATGATATTGTTTGGTAACTTGTTCCACCCATCCACTACTGTACAGTATTTCCAAACCTAAATCTAAATTTGTCTAATTTCAAACCATTGCTACGATCATATCGCCCCTCACTCTACCTTTTTCGAGGGAGTGCAATTTCAGATGCTCTAATCTGTCTCTGAAGTCATGGTTCCTAATACCAGGTATTATTCTTGTCATCCTACTCTGTATGCTTTCTAGGGATTCGATATCGATTCTGTAGTACGGTGAAAAAACTTGAACTTCATAATCCAAGTGAGGTCTCACAAATTCAAGATATAGTTTTAGGATAACCTCGCTAGTCTTGTAACTAACACTCCTTTTTATGAACCCAAGTACTTTGTCAGCTTTGTTTCGAGTAAATACGCATTGCTGTCTTGGTTTACGATTCCTACTTATCATTACACCTAAATCTTTCTCACAGTTGGATTTCTCTATATCAACGTTGCTCAGCTGATATCTGGTTTACATTTCGTAGGCGAAATAATTTACATTAGTCCACATCAAATTTTAACTACCATTTTTCAGACCATACGAAAATTTGATTAGATCTTCCCGTAGTTTTGCGGAGTCCTCGTCAGATTTAATTGCACGCCCTATTTTAGTGTCGTCAGCAAATTTACTTATGTTGCTGTCTACACCTATATCTATGTCGTTTTTGTATATAATGGATAGTAATGGTCCTTGGGGTACTCCAATAGTGACGTCACCCCAATCTGATTTAGTGCCATTAATGCTTAATCACTGTTTCCTGTTCTGTATCCACGCCCTAATCCAGTTTAGAACATCTCCAATTCCATGTGCCTCCACTTTACGTATTTGTCATTCGTGGGGGACCCTGCTGAAGGCTTTGCTAAAGTAGAGGTAAACCACATCATACAATAATCGTGTCCGTCATTCACTGATTCGAAAACAGCTGAAAAGAATTATATTATCAGACTTGAACTCCCATTTGTGAAGCCATGTTGGGATTTGTTGATTAATTTGTGTTTCTCGGTTGTGATTTCGAATTGAGTTTGAAATTATTGCTTCCAGTAATTTCCCTGCAATTAATGTTAAACTAATTGGACGGTAGTTAGAGGATAGTGATCTATCTCCCTTCTTGAAAATTAGTATCACATTCACTATCCTCCAGGATTCTGGTACTACACAGGTTTCTAAGGACATGATGAATATCTCGTCGGGACCTGGTGACTTATTAGGTTTTAGTTTATCTATTTGTTTACTAACATCGTTACTTGTCACTACTATCTCACTTAATCTATTTCTTCACTATCTTCGTATATAGTTGGTGCCTTGGGAATCATGTTTATATTTTCGGTGATGAAAACTGTTGAAAAATATCTATTCAGATTAATGATCATTTATCCGTCGTAATCAATTAATTTGCCGGTATCCGACTGTATTGGTCCAATCTCGTCTCGAGCTTTTGTTTGATATATTTGAAAAAAACCTTTAGGAATTAGTCATGATGCTCAGGTTACCAGATATCTTCCTCCAATGCCTTTTACAATTCGCCCAAGTCAATTATTATTATTATTATTATTATTATTATTATTATTATTATTATTATTATTATTGTTATTATTATTATTATTATTATTATTATTATTATTATTATTATTATTATTATTATTATTATTAGTAGTAGTAGTAGTAGTAGTATTTTTTTGTGTGCTGAGGTTGTTACAACAAAATTTGTGGAGCCCTGAAGGGACACATGACTTTTATAGAAATACCATAGACTACAAGGGAAATGTTTGTATTTAGAAAAAATGAATATATGATTAGACTGAGTATGGAGACGCATTTAATGTTGGACACAAAAAAGACTAAAGATTCAGATACTAACTATAGAAGAATTTACCTGCTCCGGCTTGATATAAGATACCATATGTATACATAGAATGTAACTCGAGTACACGTTTCAGTTTTTTCTTAAGTAATTTCATTAACAAAACGTGAGCAAATTTTATGTCCACATACCTATATACTGTATTGGACACAAGACAGTTTCACGGCACCATTTCAAAATCAGATTGGCGGCGCGCGCATTACAACACAGTTATACATCACCAATAAAAGGCATAGATCTTTTAACTGAAATCAGGATTAAGATTAATGAAAAGAGTAAAATGTATCGTATGAAATTTATTACAATTCTAAAAAAAAAAAAAAGCTCCAAAGACTTACAAATCAACACAAATAAATTGCTATAGATTTATGTCATGTCACATTCTGCTATGAGAAATATAGCTAACAAATAGAAAATTCGAATTTGAACTATAGAAATTCTGTACTATGAAAACAGGAGAGAAAAAAAAAGACATGACAAATGTAAACAATAGGAAACAATCTTTATTTACTGCAAAAAAGTAATAATGAAATAAAAAAAATACAATAGATACAATTGCACGACTTAATGGACATTACACATATCTTCTTTTGTCCTTTTCAATTTAAATTTGAATTAATTTTAATACATAAAAATAATGTGATAAATGTGGTAAATAATATTCTAACACCATGTGGCAGTGTTGTAACCCACCAAGATGGTCCTTATTCTCACTTGACTCAGCCATGTCAATAGCGATTTTTTTTACTTGTTTGTTTCTGGCTAAATAAACTGTTTCAATATCAATATCAGCGCTCCATATGTACTAGCTTTTGCTGACTCTGCCCCCCCCCCCCAAAAAAAAATGGTCACGGCCTTGCAACATTGTCTCCACAGCAGCAGTAGCATTTGTGATCTGTTAATGTTTAAACTTTGCGCTATGATTTCTTTTCTTCTTTGATCGAGGGCACCATTGATCACGATCATTGGGAGAAATAGAAGATCGTCTTACTCTCGCTTGTTGTTTCCATTCGTGAATGTTTTGTTTACAATTGCCGCGCTTACAATTAACCCATAATGCTCAGCAAGGGGTGCCGTATTACCAACCTAGGCTTTCTACCAGCTCCATATAATATAATATTTACGTTTTATCCGTAAGATCAACTTTGATAAGAGAAGATCATTTTTATCTTAGCCTTCCTTGCCCGTCTTTCAAACTCAGTCATCTCCCAATCAGGTAACACATTGCTATGCCCTCAGGTAACCCTTGGAACTGTACTTGTGATTCCCAATGGATACTGAAGATTGTTCACCATAATGCCTCCATCACAGCTACATCCGGCACCATCACTATAAACACTCCCACATGTTCCTCTCCGCTTCACCTGCGACATCGAGAATTGATTTCCTTAACAGGTGTGTAATTATGTTATTATCTTTCTCTTTATTTATTTTTTGCTTCAGGAGTCAGATACAAAAATCCTCAAACTAACTTATCCATCAGGATTCCGGCCAAGTCCTAAGAGGCCTGTCCTTAAGAGTCCCAGTCCTACATAGTTCCAATCCTCATGAAACTCATTCCTATTGGATCCCAATTCTCATGGTTAAGTTAGGTTGGGGCTAGTAGGGGGGCCCTGTCAAGATTGTGGCTCATTTGACCTACAACCTCTTGGCGTTGTAAAAATGATGTGTACTGTAAATATGCATATTATCTAAGATTGATTTTTTTTTTTAGTATATCACCGTCATTTTAAGCTGTCACACTAACCAAATTTTCCAATTTCAATTTCTAGAGTCCGAAATTTGTCTGTCTAAAGTTTCGGCAACAGACAGTCAAGTCGTGTATGTTGGCGATGACGTGGATGGTTTGCTGAAAGAATCTTTCGCTTTCCTCCACCTACTGAATGTGACTGCCCTCAATCATCAGACACTCATCATCTCCTGGAGGGTTGATGCTGAGTTCTACTCCCTCTCTAAACCTTCTTTTGAGCCTCTGTCATGGGCCGTCACCCTGCGAGAAACACGAGAGGACCCTAGAATGGCCGCAGCCACCAGGATTAAGTTAGAAAAGTACAAGGAAGAGCGACATGGTAGGAGGCCAAGCGACTCACTTTTCACGGACATGTTGCATGGTCTTGAGCCTGAAACACAGTACACACTTTGCCTAACGCCTGTTCAAGGGCAACACCTCTTTACTCGCCCAGATAATTGCCGTCAAGCTACAACCCTCGCCAAAATATTCTTTACCACTACAACTGCAACTACGACTGAAGCCCCGAGGATGGTGCCCTTTGTAACCACAGAGAACTACTCTGTTAAGACTGAGAGAGTGAGTTTAGTACAAGAGTCTCGGCGCGTAAACTTGTCATGGAATGTCACCGTCTCTTACCATCGCAAGTCCAACACGCCAGTTATATTACTTCATCCTCTGGGTTGGAAGATTTCGTATCGTCGCTTCGGTGAGGAGAATGATATGGAGGTTATCCTGGTTAGCCGAGGTCGTGAACCAGTTCAGAACTTCACCAACCATTATTTCATCGAGGGTCTTGAACCTGGCACTGGTTACACTGTTTGTTTCCGTCCCATGTCTAACCAGGAAGTGAGTGAGTCATTGGCCATTAACACAAGCGGGTTAGGTGATGTGATTCCTCAAGCACAATCTCAAGTCTCCAGGAACTCCGAGTTTTTCATCGAGACTACAAGAGGCCGCAGTATACAATCACATATCGAATACCAATTTGTCGACACTTACGTTAACAAGGGTCTACCGTCATCGCTACCGGACAACTCCGAAATTCATACACGAAAATCTTCCAAGAAAAACTTTCAGTCAAAATCATCAACGCTTCAGTCACAAGGAAACAACTCAACATTCTCATCACAAGGAAACACTACAACATTCTCATCACAAGGAAACAACCCAACATTCTCATCACAAGGAAACAATACAACATTCTCATCACAAGAAAACAACCCAACATTCTCATCACAAGGAAACAATCCAACATTCTCATCACAAGGAAGCAACCTAACATTCCCATCACAAGGAAGCAACCCAACATTCTCATCACAAGGAAACAATCCAACATTTTCACCACAAGGAAGCAACCCAACTTTTTCATCAGAGGATGCAGGTCGATCACCTCCTCGGAACATACCACAAATTCCAAATTTTCCATCCTCAGGATCATTTGTACCAATCTCATCGAACATCACACCAGCGCCGCGCCTGCAAACTTCTCCCAATCCACTTCGAACCCGGTCTGGAGGAAACTTTGTTTACACCAGCACTGGAGAAAGGATTGCTCTTCCAGCGACGTCTTCTGGGTCTGTTTCCCCCTTCAGCTTGCCATCTATTGTTGGGCCGAGTGTAAACATTGGATCCAGAAGTCCACCGATCTCTTCACCATTGCCCATTAACTCGAGACAGAGATTCATATATGAATTTGATGAAAAAAAAAATGAAAATCTCTTTCAACAAACTTTTCCATATGATTTGACGACAGAAGCTCCTAGCACCACGATTCAAAGGCGCCAATTGCATACGTACGAAATAAAAAGTAAGAGATCAATTACAGAAGACTTCGATACTCGATACGAAAAGACTTTAGAGTCTGGGATCATTCAGTACTGTCAAGAAATTGTCACCGCTAATGAAAATGACATAATAGCACCAGTCGCTATCGCTTCTGTTGCGTCCAGCTTGAGCACTATGTTGCTGGTGATAATCTTTTGTTGGTGCTGCCAGAAGAAGTGCCGTCACAGGAAAAGTGAGAGGAGCGACAACACCCAAAAGATCAACACCATCTCTGCCCCAACACCTGTTAGCCTTTATTCTGGTCACAACTCCATCATCACAGGATCTGTCATCGGCAAAAGTGATGGAGATCTAAAATCCACTTCGTCTTCCAGGACGATGTACCTAGATTGTGGAGGCAATAGCAACCCGGGGAAGACGGTGCGCTCAGTGTCGATAACTTCAAGCTCCGGTTATCTGACGCCTCTACAGATACCCAGTGGAGTTGCTAATGACCCTGGGCAAATGCTCAGGAATGATCAGATAAAATATTTGGCTTCTATGAATGATCGTCTCCCCCATCAACACAAGGACTTACAGGACTTTCATCCGGGCTATGACATTCCACCAACGTCATATCACAAGTCGCTCTATGGATATGATTATCCTCATCCGACTCCTGTTAATCCAATAGGGACTCACAACAGCCAATGTGACAAACCAGAAACTCTTAATGAATTAAAAATTTCCTCACAGGAAAACAGTGTCGCCAATTACAATTACCGAGAATCTAGAACAATGCATCCAGAAATGAACTTGAATATTCCTTTTGATCATAACAAGAGCTCTGATTTAAGCAAGAGCATTGACTTGAACAAGAGCCTAGAGTCCAACAACAGCCTTGACCATAATTATGTATCCCCTAAGGATTTGGGCAACAAGCCTCGTACTTACATCAAAAACGCACCAACAAATTTTCGCCATCGCAAGTTTAGCTTTCCACAACAAGTAACCGTTGAACAGTTGTCATCAGATGCTTCGTCGAGTTCACAAAGCCAAGAATATAGTCACCATCCCTTATCGGTACCTAGACTGCTCAGCAACTCAGCCCCTGATTTAGCTAACGTTGAAGAAATTCCCACATCCCTTCACGATGCCCAGGTATTAGAAAAAACAGCTTCAGCACGGCTCAGCTACTATATCAGTAATGAAAAAAACAATTCTCTTCCGCGACTCTCCAAAGAGGAGCCAAAAGAGGTAAAATCCCTGCCGTCCATACACCCATTGCCACCAAAAAGTCTATCTAAATCTAAGACACCAACTAAGCCCAATGAGATGAATGGCTATACAAACCTCCATCCGTCTGATGGTGACCCTAGTCAACAACGAAATGCAAGATCCAAAAAGGATGGCGACGTGTACAGCACATGGACCAGCACGCATCCGAGTCATACGAGAGGGCTGTCCAGCTTGGGTGAGGTGGTGCTCACCGGCGGGACCCTTATAGAGGTGCCTGAGGGGTATGTCGTTCCAAAACCTCCTAAACCAGCACGCTCCCTCAGGCTGCTTGTTCAGAGCCAACAAAGAGTTGAAAATTCTGATATGAATAAAAAAGAAACACCGGAGACTGTGTCGTCTCTTGCACCCCAGGGAAACCCACCGAGAAGACTTGCTCCCCTCGTAATCCCTAATGATACCAAGGGAGAGAAAAGCCAGATAACCCACATCATCACTCCCGAAATAGATTCAAATCGATTAGTAATCAGGACAGGGATGCCGATATAGTCAAAGAGATTTTCTGTAGTTATGGATTTATAGGTGAAGAGTTCTTATGTACATAAGAAAATATATCTTAATCCTTGTAAATAAAACTTCACAATGAATAATAATATCCAAACATCATAAGCACAACTTTACATTGTGTTTGACATTTAATATGTTTATTTTAGAGGCTTGGGTTTCAGGTACAGTAGTGTACGGTACATTGCTACCGGTGTCACCAAGCAGCCTCCTTCCTCCTAGGTGCTGTCGTTCCACATTGGTTACGTTCTCTGCCTCAGAAATTTAAATTGGAAGCGCCCCCTGCAGACGTTCCACTCCCACCTCTATTAGAGGATCCCAACGCTTTTACTCAAAACTGGAAGAGAAGGACCTTCATCCACTTGTTCCCTCCACACAGCAGCAAGCTCCTTCTCAAAGTGTGCTACAGGACGGGTCTGACTAAACGCTCCCCTGTGACCGTGGTGCATGAAGCCTCTCTGGAGGTTCCCCAACCTCCTGTTTTTTTGAGTCACACTGTCTGGTAGGACAAAATCTTGGACAAATGGGGAAATCCTTACGCTTACACGAGTGGCATTTCTCCATTCCTGCCTGAAGGACCGCATCTCTGCGCGTGGTGGAAGACGTCCTCATAGGGCTAAGGCCCTCAACCACAGTACCAGTCGTGCTGGAAGGCATCCCAGAACCTTCTCAGGGAGAAAATGTTGTAGGATCTGAAGGGGTTAGTTGTCTTGCAGTTCATATCTCCCTCTTTAACGAGAAAAGACGGATGGCACTTACCATCTCTTCACTCATAACAGTGCCCCAGCGATCGGTTCAACTTCTCAAGAGGAGCTTCTTTATTCAACGCTCTCCACCACACCCGGAATGTCCCTTCTGGTCGGTCCAAAAAGTCCTCTCCTTTAAGGGGCACAGTCTCGGAGTGATTCCACAGTAGCTGACAGAATACTGTTCTTCACAGCACTTGCAACGGGACTGCGGGCCTCCCAACTGGTAGCTTTAATTCGCTACCCCAGCTGGCAGCTTTAATTATCAAGTGAGGCTGACGAAGGAATCCGAAAGAATTACTGCCTTCGTCACTCCTGATGGGCTTTGGCAGTACAAAATCCTCCCCTTTGGGCTTCGCAATGCCCCTGGGACATTCGAGAGGGCTATGAATGTGGTGAAGTCTGGGCTTCCTGGTGTCTGTGCTTACTTGGATGACCTGCTAGTGACAGCAGCTACTTGGGAGGAGCACACGGGGCGACTTAGTGCCCTTTTTGCCCGCCTGTCGGAGTACAAATTTAATGTCAACCTGGCTAAAAGTGAGTTTGGCCATGCAGCCCTCACCTACCTTGGCCATGTGGTGGGCCAAAGGAGGGTGATTTGAGTCAATGCAAAAATAGAGGCTCTAAAGCGAATCCCGCCTCGTGCTCATCGAAAAGCTCTGCATAGATATGGCAGGATTCTACCAAAGATTTTGTAAGAACTTTGCACAAGTGTCTGATCCTTTGACAGACTTAGTCAGCCCCAAAAGAAGGGATTTGTGGACAAAGGCATGCCAGGTTGCATTTGAAACCCTTAAATGCCTGTTAACCTCAAGTCCAATGTTGAAAGTGACAGACTTTGACAAGCCTTTTGTGGTTCAAGTTGATGCCTGTAATGTAGGTGTGGGTGCTGTATTGCTACAGTTTGAAAACGATATACTACACACAGTTTGCTTCCACAGTGTGAAACTAAAACCACATCAGCGTGGTTATGCCACAATAGAAAGGGAAGCTTTGGGGCTTTTGTTGGCATTAGAAAAATTTGCAGTGTATATTGAGGGTTGACCATATACCGTACAGGTGTACACAATTCACAATCCCTTACAATTTGTACAGAGGATGAAAAATAAAAATCCAAGGATACTGAGGTGGGCTTTAGCACTACAGCCCTCCAATTTTTAAGTAAAACATATTAAAGGGAAACACAATCTTTTAGCAGACACCCTGTCTCGTGACATATAAAAGTTTTCTTCTTTTGTTAGTAAACTTTTTAGATAAGGAGGGAGATGTTCCGAGTGTCCTCCATAAGTTTAATTTCTTAGTATGAAATACGTTGGTTCGGATGGTGTGTGTGTTTAGCTCGTCCACATTGAATGATTCATGATTTAAGTATTAACTTTGCTTATTACTTTGTGTAGTTACTATATTATGTTTGAGTATATTATATTTTATTGTCTTAGGTTTGTATATAGGTTAGATAAGTGGAACTAATGTCAATAGGTAATTTAGATAAAGTTTATGTTTTGGCCAATCAGGATATAGTACGTCAGTATTTGGTAGTAGAGAGGTGACGTCGGTGACCAAATGGTACACTCTAGTCAGTCTAGGCACAGCTGTCTTAAGTTAAGTTGTATACCCTCTCTCTGGTGTTTTGGGAGTTGGCATTTAATTATTGAGAATTGTTTTGCTTGATATTGATTTTGTGTGATCTTGTTGGACCTTCAGTCCTGACTCAGCCACTTCCAAACATCTTGTCGTATTATTATTGTTAGTGATTTTATTCTATGTATATTATGTGGTGGTGGGAATAAGTTAATAAATGTTTATATGTTTATTGACTTGTTTAGGTTTTGACCTGTTAACTTCTCCTTTGTTGGGGGAACTTGGGATTAAGAATATAATAATAAATACTGATATATTTGAAAGACTTGAACACTTTGTGTTTATGTAACGACCTACCCTAGGGTCATAACAGTATTCAACCTGAACGAAGGGTTCAAAGTCATTTACCAAAATGAAAATGATGCAGACAAACTGTTACCCACCAAGGCAAAACAAATCCTTGCCAAGAAAGGATTAAATGTGGTCATGCCTCACGAGCTAAGAGCCAGGAGATCAGTTTTCGTAAGGAAACTAGATTTTCAAGTAGGAGGACAAACGGCAGACTTTCTGAATGCAGACATTGAGAATAACAATGAAGGACTTAAAGTAGAAGAGATAATCAAGATAAAAGACTACACGCACGTAATGAAGATTTGTTTCGAAGAAACGGCTATGGCAGACAAGGTCCTCTAGTGCGGCTTCTTAGCATGCAACATGTCGATATCCCCTCACCAAATAAAAAGGGAAAAATACATCAGTCTCCTGACATGTTTCACATGGTATAAATATGAAGAGCATACCACAAGGGACTGCCCTGAAAAGGAAAAGAAATTCTGCGCCAAGTGTGTAGAGGAAGGACCTGTTTACATGCAGTGCAACAACACCAACAAAGGCTACGTAAACTGTAAAAGGAACGGGGACGTGCACCACACACGCCCAACCATGGCCATGTCCTGCCCCATCAAAAAGACCCTCATCAAGTACAAGCAAGAGCAGGAAAACCAACGAGAAAGGATGAAAGACCAGAGCACATATGCTGAAATAGCAAAGAGGGCCGTGAAAGAGGCAACAAAGCCAACTACTGATACCATAATCAAATTAAGTAACACTGATCATTACAAGGTAATGGTGAGCATGCTACATGCTCAACTTCATAACATCATAGCCCCAGGATAATATGCCGACGAGTTCAATAGGATGCTTAAAATAAAAACATGCCGCCAATGAATTTTCGTGCAAACCCAAACTCAGCAAACTTGTTACACGCCACCAGCACCCCAGAGCTTAATGAACACTTCAGACAACGATTAACCACGCCCAAGGACACAATACCACCGACAGACCAGGATAACATAAGGGAAAATGCTGAACGACCTGGAGACTTGACTGAGAAGGCGAGAGGCCCAAGACTGACACAAGGAACGGGAACAAAAAGGAAATCAGCGGCCAAGAAGAATGAAAATGAAATGGAAATCGACTTCCTAACAACAAAAGCTCCCCCCCCCCCCCCAATGCCTGAGGAAGCAGCAGATAGAGGACTAAGGTTTTATCAAACCACAAGAATACCATAACCACCACACAGAAAACCCACTGGAAAAGTCATTGAAGACTTAGTAACAGCAAACGAAATAGTTTACCAATACACAGACGAACGGCATGACAAAGAAACTGTATTGAACATGATTAAAAAAGACAAATAAAATTCGGCACAAAAGAAATTTTTGTAATCACGGAAGCTGACTTCAAAAGGAAGTCATAGGGTCTCAACGAAATGAGATCCCCACTCAATTCCAAACCCCCAAAGAAAAAGAAATAATGGACCATCTAAAACTGAAAACACTTAAAATTCTACAACACAATGGAGAAAACGTGACGGAGTTGCCGTAGCGGTGAAGAAAGGTATCAAACACATATTAATAGACAACTTTAACAGCGAATTCCTTGCCATTAAAGTACAGACAACACAGGGTGATATATTAATCGCAGCAACATACCTACCCTCAAGAAGACCATCCCTCCCTATAGAAGACCTACTGAAACTAACAAATTATAATATCCCAATGTACAGTCTCGTTCAAGATTCTTCGAACACTGCTGGAGACAGCTGGCAACTCAAGGCCGTTTGTTTACTATACTACGTAGTAAAAATTATGAATGAATGTAAAAGTGATCGGTGATTGGTTACTTAGTTCCCCGTTGCTTAATTAATGGTTGGGCTTTGTTGTTTCGCATTATATTATGCCTTTCTGCTTGTATATACCGTTAATTTGATTTTAAAATGGATAGAGCAATGAGCCAACCTATATGAATTTATATTTAGATAAATAAACATAAGTAAAAATCGGTAAGTATGTTAAAGAACATCATGCATCGGGCACAACTGTGTGCAGGCTGTTTATGAGGTTGCCTGTTTATCATTAATTTATACTAATATTGTCTTCAAACGTTTAATTCCTTTATGGTAGTAAATCCAATTGTATCTAACCGATGCTAAACAAAACTTCTTTCTAAAGATGCTGATTTCTTGCAACACAAACTGCTGTTTTACTTCCCTGTGTGTGCGTGTGCGCATGTGGAGTGTTTGTGTGTGTGCGCATGTGGAGTGTGTGTGTGTGTGTGTGTGTGTCTGTATTTAATAATGACGTTGTTCAATTGAAGGTGATGGTAATTAATCTTAGGAACCATCCGTCTGATGGTGTGAATTAGTACTGTAGCATATGCCTAATTCTTTTACAAGCCATTATCTAGCAATATCATTGTCATTCCAAGAATATGAATATTACAAGCAGCAAATGGCATTTCTTTCGTTGAGTGACTCTTTGCCCTGTTTGGGCCGGGGTTTGATATCAAACGATCTCACTTGTTAACACTTGCCTGAATGAGTGTAGAGTAGTCGCTGGTACCTTTGATGAAGCTGGGTGAGATAATAGGTCGTCTCACGGCGTGTCACCTTTGATACAGTCGTAGTTTTGAGTCGTTGAGTTGAGTCGTTGAGTCGTCCAAGCCCACCTGGGTTACACTTGTAATTATCTTAGCTTGTAAGTATACACAAGTGTACACAGGTTCTGTTATCTTCATTTGTGGTTCCTTGGTTTAATGTAAACACACTTGGTGATTTTCTAGTTATATTGGATGCTCTGGTAGTTACAGAATTGTTTGTTGACAGACTACTGAGCATTAGCTATTAGCTTGTAATTAGTTTATATAATTAGAGAGAGATACAGCCTTGGGAGCTATGCTCACACACGTCTCTTTGGTACGGTGTCTGGCTGTGAACTGGTGAACTGTGTGAAACTGTGAACGAGGCGAACCTCTCTCTGTCTGCTTGTAAGGGGGTATGTAATCTATACGACAACACAGATAAGAGGCTACACTCCACAGGCCTACTCTCACGGAGGCCTGGGGACATATATTTATGGGTTGTAACCTGAATCTTTGTGAAACTACAAATGTTTGTGTGCTGTCCACCCTAGGAGGTGTGACAAAATAAATGCTTATGTAGCTTTATGCTCAATAGTCTGGGTGATAGAATGTTTATAATGAATATATGTCCTTAGTCCAAATTTATATAATACTGATTGATAGGGGCTAGAACATCCCTGGGCTACCACCCACCGAGTTCCACACGGTGTAAATCCATGCAGATAAGCCCTTTGTGTACCTAACCTTGTTATAATGGTGTGTGTCCTTTAGCTAGGCTGAGATCTACAACCTTATGTAAATGGTGGTTGAGATTCAAAGAACTTGCCTACAGTGCCTTTCTAAAATGTTTCTGCTCGAAAAAAATACTCTTACACTGAATAACAGAAATGGTAAAGGTTGGTATCACAGGGCTTGATTTCACAAATCTTAAGATATTAAAAATGAATAATAATTGCTAAGTATACAAAAATGTTTCACTTATATTAGAAATTGTTTTTTAATATTTTGTATTTATTTTTATTAGAACTTATAATGAGTTTACTGAACATTGACTATTGGTTTTATGTATTTATAAAATCATAAATTCAAATTCACAAAGGAAGGAAAAATGTTCATGGGTTGGCAACGTTTTTTCGGGAAATGGCTAGTAACTTGTTAATTGTCTGGCTTCATCTAGTAACCCTTAACTTGCTCTTATCCTGACACAGCAAAATTAATCTGTTCTGTGTAGGAAAAATTAAAATACCAAAATACTGAACATTATGATCTAGGTGTGAAGATATTGATGAATGTGCTGAGCTTAATAGTATATGCTAGTGTCAATATGACGACCTACAGTGTATCAGCATTTCCTGATCATCTGCAGCTATTAAGATTAGTCATTCACTACTAGAAAAAGTTCAGTTTGTTTAACCAATGTCAAAATTGTCAGTCGATTTTATTAGGATTAGTCCCATATCTCATGCATTAAACTTAGAAGTAGAAAACAATAGGATATGCATACAAGAATAACATAATAGATAAGGGTTAATTACAGATCTCTCTTGGCTATCTGCAAAGCGACAAGGAGATTAATAACAGCTTGTGTTATACAATATTCATATTTCTGAGCCTGTAGGGTACAGACGTGCATCTATCTACGCTTAATCTGTACGTGCAGAACGTAGTTTCATGCGATACTCATTGAATACAGCTTGTGTATTTGTAGTGTCTACGACCTGCATAGGTACGTCTTGGGCGTTTTTGTTTTCATTTTGTGCAGACGTAGAGTCTGCTGTAGGAACGTCGTGTACAATGGTGGGAAGCAAGTCAGGGCTCACCTTTTTTTAATCTATCCACGTGTACTACGTCGGTAATTTGAGTATCTGGTTAAAGTATTTTGAATTTGTTACCGTGCTCTTTGGCAATTATCAGGAAGGGTCCTGAAAATGTCGGCGAAAGTTTAGAGATTCTTTCAGGTTCTCTTATGATGACAGCGTCGCCTATTTGAAGCTTCATAGGCTTAGCATGTTTATGTTGTGTGTAAATCATTTCAGCGCGCGATGCTGGTAATTGTTTACGCACTTTTCCATGGATGTCAATGAAGGTATTTATTTGCTTCTTTGCATAATCATCTATGTTATATACAGGTTGTTTAGGTCCTGTAAGTATGTCATAGGGTAATCTTTTATTGGTCCCATATATGATATAGTAGGGTGCTTTGCCTGTGAAGCTATTTACTGACCCATTTATTGACGCTGATACTTGAGGTAACCAATCCTCCCATGCTACCTGCATTGGATTCACTATGTCTGAGAATCTCTAAGATTTTGCGATTGGTCCGCTCAACTAGGCCATTTGATTGCGGGTGATAAGCTGCTGTGAAGCTTTGTTGAATGCCATATTGTTGGCATATGGTTGCAAGAAGTTGATTCTTAAATTATGATCCGTTGTGGGATAGAATAACCTTAGGTGTCGTGAACGGTCATATGAGATGCGTCACTGACGCGTGTGCCACAGTCTCCGCGGATTTATCCTTCAAGGGAACTAGAATCACGAATCTGGAGAAGTGATCAACACACACAAGTATGTAGGTAGAGCCTTGATGGCTTTTTGGCAGTTGCAATAAGTCGATTGCGAATGTGTCGAATGGACGTTCGGGCGTCGGGTATTCGAGAATTGGAGCAGGGTGCATCGTAGTTCCTTTGTGTTGAGCACAAGATAAGCAATTAGCAATGTGTCGCTCAATGTCCCTTTTCATTGTACTCCAATAGTAAGATTTTCTTATTTCTGCAAGGCATTTGTCACGCCATGCATGGCCTGCTTGAGGTGTATTGTGGTACAGAGTGAGTACCGTGTCTCGTAGGTTGTCAGGTACAACAATTTGTGTGAAAGTATCCTGCACCGTTTTTGTTGTACGGTGCAGTATGTCTTGTTGCAGTTCAAACTGTTTGAACGGAAGAGGTAACTTTGGTAGATTGTCCTCCTCACCTGATTCTAGAGCATAAATTACTTGAGACCACATTGGATCTTGCCGTTGTTCCTCCCTTAATTTTTGTGGAGTGAACAAAGGTATTTGTATGACTGGAGCTATGTGTTTAGACAGTGCGTCGGCAACCACATTCGCGCGTCCCGGTAAGTGTTGAAAGACGGGTTCGAATGCTTGAATGGTCAAGTACCAACGTGCAAGTCTGCCAGAGAGGTTCTTTCCATGGAATAACTCCGTTACTGCTGCATGATCCGTATAGACTGTTATTTGATAACCAAATATCACATCTTTGAACTTCTTTCATGACCAGACAACCGCTAACGCCTCTAGATGAGTTACTGAATAGCGTGTTTCTGCATTATTAAGTTTACGGCTTGCATAAGCAATTACTCTATTTTTCCCTCTAGTGTCTAGCTGCATGAGAACAGCTCCTAGCCCTTGTCCGGAGACGTCGGTGCACAGGGTGAAAGGTTGAGTGTAATCAGGAAATGCCAATACTGGTGCATTGGTCAATGCTTCCTTTAATGCATTAAAACTGTTTTCCTGTTCATTGTTCCAAACAAATGTTGCATCTTTTTTTAGTAATTTTGTCAGCGGGGCGGCTAACTTAGCATACCCGTGAATGAATGAGCGATAGTAGCCGGAAAGTCCGAGGAAACTACGCACTTTGTCTACATTTGTAGGACAGGGAAATCGTTCAACTGCTTTAACCATGCAGTCCATAGTATGGATGCTGTTCCCATCAACTACGTGTCCAAGGAATTGAACTTTAGATTTGAGAAATTCGCATTTAGAGAGATTAATTTTCAAACCTGCCTTATGAAGATTTTTAAACACTTCACGTAATTTGACAAGATGACTGTTTAAATCTTTGCTTACAATAATCAAATCATCAAGATAGGCATAAACTGTATTGCCAATCATTCCTGCAAACAGTGTATTAATCATTCGTTGAAATGTTAATGGCGCATTTCGTAGTCCAAATGGCATTCTTAAAAACTCAAAATGTCCCAAGGGAGTACTGAATGCAGTCACCTCGCGGGATCTCTCGTTAAGAGGAATTTGCCAATACCCGCTAAGAAGATCGAGGTTACTAAAAACTGCGTTGTCTTTTCCCAAGGATTGCAACAAATCACTCAGAACAGGCATCGGGTACCTATCCGGTATAGTTGCTTCATTGACTCGTCGAAAGTCAATAACAGGTCGCCATCCTCCATCTTTCTTCGGAACTAGAAAAAGAGGAGAATTCCAAGGAGATGACGAATGTGTGATTACTTTCTGTTCAATCATATCTTTAACCATAACCTCAACTATGGGCCGTTGGCTATGAGGTTATCTATAAGCTGGTATGTAGACAGGGTTAGTGTCTGGTTTTAAAGACATGTGATGTGAGGTTAATTTTGTTTGACCTAGCGGTTCCCCAGGTAATGCTACTATGTCACGATAGTCAGCTGGTAACTCTAGGAGTTCACTTTTGCCTTGGAGATAGTCAATCACCTTGACCTGTGGAGTAATTTGTTCCAACTTCTCCTGCCTGGTTTGTTCCTGCGTTGGTGCAACGCTAGCAATTGGCAACTGAGTAGGCTGTGCAACCACATTAGTATGGTACACCAGGAAATTACAAAGACAACATCCCTTTTTCAATATTTTGGGACCGCCAGTTCTATTAAGAACAAGAATATCTGTTAAACCACCTGGTCTAATTGTGCTCAAGGTAGACTCTAATGACAAACCTTTAATCTTGGCGCTTTCGCTAAGACAGACTACGTCAGTACCAGTGTTGACATCTGGCAACCGGACAGTAGCTCTGGTTATTTCCTCATTCTAAAAATGTTGAGTACCTGTTAGGATTGCAGATACTATGCTCCAATCTTTAGTAAGTTTGGGCTCGTGGACAACCTTCCTCGTATCTGTTGAGTTAGTTATCACTTTCACATTTGTTCTGAGCATTGGATGTGAATTTTGCATAACATGGTATGTAGTGCTATTAAATGTTATAGTATGTCGACTAGGTTGGACATCTATATTATTTTGTTTTAGTGTTTGAAGACCTAATAATCCATCAGCTGGTAGAGAAAAATCTTTTACTATATAAAACTCAGCTAGAAAGATTTCACTGGAATCACAAAAACCTTTAGGTAATGTAATGACTCCCATAACATCTAAATGTTGGCCTGATACTCCGGAGAGATCGACATCAGTAGGTCTTATTTGCCAAGTATTGTCAGGAGAACGTCGATTCAATTCAGTAAATGACGTTAACGAGATAACATTAATGCACGCTCCCGTATCTATGTCTAAAGAGAGCTTGGTGTTACCTACACTCACTGGTATTGTCAATACTTCTACTTTACTTAGTGCAGCGATCAATGACGCTGTCATGGAAGCATTGTTAGTTATATGTGATCTTATCCCTGGTCGTGTTGGACATGGCGCAAATCTTCCCCCGACGGATTTTGAATTTGCCGCCGTTGATTGCGCTCTAAATAATCCTGCCTGCATTGCTGCAGAGTTACACAATCCTCTGAACTGTGTGATGTAGAATGATGTAGCAAACACCACTGGTCACTTTTGGGTTCAGAAGCATTGTATGTCTTGCTTACTGTACTTGGATTTAACTTTTGGTTTTGATTTTTGAAGTTGCCTTTCTTGACTTTGTTAAACTGATAGGTATTACCGTTTTGTGGTGCATAGAAACAGTCTTCAGTCTTATGATTCTGCTTCTTGCAAATTTTACAAACAGTTTTTTGTTTTGGCTTGGTACCACCGGTGCAATGGTACTATCACGAGGTATGTATGGGGTTCTTTGTATTATCTTTTCTGCATAATCTGTGTGTTTCGCTGACTAGGGGTAATTTTCCCTTTTAGCTTGTTTAAACTCTTTTTCTTGAATAAGAAATATAAATTGGATTTACTCAATAAGACGATACACGTTTTCTTCCGTCATGGTACGGTTGTTTTCCCACCAATCAGAAGCGGAGAAGTGTGTTTTCGCGTCGTCATAAGCTTGTCTCGCCATGGACTGTGCCATGAAGAGGTCCTGTGTTTGGATCCGCGTCAATGTTCTGCTTACCATTCTAAAAACCCATGTAAGATGACTGTCGCCTCCTCCCTGATCAAAAAATCGTATCAAATTTCTTTTGAACTCATCATATGTTGATCTAGTAAAGGCTGAAGCATTCATTAGGTTACTTGCGCGACACGCTGGTTTAATGTGACCACGGACGAATGCTTTACGGTCCTCGTCATCTTGGACATTATTATGTCTCATCGCATCCTCACATGCTCGGAGAAATGCAAATACATTATAGTTAGGTTCTTCCCCTGTGAAGTCTCGTATTCGATTATGCTGTGGTACTATTTTCCACACATTAGTTGCTTGCGTCACTGGGTTAGTCATGTTAGTGGTTATGGGTTTACTAGTTAATGACAATGCTGGTAAATTACTCGTGCATTGATCAGAAGATGTCAATACACTGTCAGAGGTAGGTTCACTATACAGAGGTGTAGTGTCGTAAGAACGTCCTGACCTAAGTTGTATAAATAATAATTCGTTATTTGTTTTATCTATGATTGCTTCACTAACTTCTATTGAAGTGTTTACTGTTAGTTCAGGTTCAATGACTTGTAATGCATGCGCACCTTCGAGTTCACATGTGTCAGTGGTAAAAGTGTCATGAGGTACAGTGTCACTTGAATCACCATCTAAGTCTTCATTAAGTTGATCGTTAACAATATATGAATGATCCATAAATGTTTCTTAGATCTAAATGTTTAATAACTGTGCCAATCCATTCACAATAAAGTAATGTGAAATGTAATTTTAGTGATAATTAATTGTATAAGTTATTTTTCTATTACACTGCCCTGCATAGTTTTTGAGATGTGTGTATTATTAAGCTTTTCTGGGTGTATTTTGCATGCTGATCTCAAAAATGTTATCCATTTTGCTCAATCAGGTCAGAATTTTGTGCTATAGCATTTTAAGCGGAGATTCAGGTAAAATATTGGCATTTTTCGCTCAAAATGGGGTCCTCATATTCGTTCATTAAAAAAATCATCCGAGACATTGGCAAGCCTCACAGAAAAGATTTCGGTTAGTTTTAACGCCCTTACGATGCATTTAAATACACCCACGTGCTCGCCGGCCATTTAAATGTCCGCCGTGACGCAAAGGAAAAGAGTATATGTCCGTGTTTTTTTGCATATATTTTTTCACAATTAAATTTCTTTTTCATCTGGTGGTACATGGCATGTTTCCTCTGTCTGTGGGATAGTCGAGCAGACAAGCAGCACTACATGCAACGTGACTGGCCTGCAAGAAGTGGACTTACTCCAGGTTCTCACAATGTTGTTGCCCATGCTCTGGTGAATCTTCAGAACATTCTTCTTCCGCCACTGCACATCAAACTCGGCCTGTTCAAAAACTTTGTAAAGGCACTGGACAAAAAAGGCCAGGATGTAAATGAGAAGAAAGCCTGGCATGCCTTTAAGTCTATTGTCTCCAATTTTCTTGGCAACTACAGAAGTCCAGAGTATGAACGAGTTGTTGAGGACCTACTTCTGAGCTACAAAGTTCTTGGTGCACGCATGTCCATCAAGGTGCACTTCCTCAGCTCCCACTTGGACTACTTTCCAGAGAACTGTGGTGATGTGAGTGAGGAACAAGGAGAACGCTTCCATCAAGATATCCGTGTAATGGAGGAGCGGTACCAGGGTCGCTGGGATATCAACATGCCCGCCGACTACTGTTGGTGTCTGAAACGGGACGCCCCAGACACCAACCACCAAAGAAATTCTCTGCGCAAGCCATTTATGCATGTCTAACTGTAAAGGCATCTATGTAGTTGACATATTTTGGTCCTATGTGTTGTGGTTGCATTTCTTATGATATATTTTGCATAAAAATTTTGACATCATATTTAAGAATTTCGATTTTTTCCTAATTCCCATAGAATAAAAATCTGACCTGATTGGGCAAAATGAATGGCATTTTTGGAATCAGCACGCAAAATACATCAAGAATCAGCTAAGAAACCCCGCACCTCATGAATTTTTTTTTCAAATGCAGCCCAGTATGTTACAAGGCACTTGATAATTAATAATCTATCACGATGTCTACCGTGTGAAGATATGTTTTAAATTATATATAATATTTGTATATATAACTAATGATTGTTTGTGAAATACCTAATACTGTAGAGTTGATTGTAGTATCTCGGAGAAATCCTCTTGTTTACATCTGGTCAGCTGGGCTGGGTGTATGACGTAGTGGACCAGATGTCGCCGCTCTCGATGACGTCATCTGTTGGAGGTTCTCTACCCACATCATGTGTTCTGGTCGAGGTCGATGAGGGTTAGGTCGATAGGTCGATGAGGGTGATGAGTCGACAGGTCGATGAGGGTTAGGTCGATACTTGATATCCTGAGAAGGTACCACTGGGTCTCTGCTTATCGCCTTCCTGTCAAGGTGACTAATGGCTCTTGTAAACCACACACATCTGCTCTGTCTTGAGGGTTTTCTATAGGTTAAGTGTTTGTGTAACCACTTAAGAGTTAGTGTTACCACTTACAAGTTATTGTTACCACTTGTATTGGTACACAGTTAAAGTAACTTGTTATTTGTTACTTGTAGTAGTCACTTATTTGTTGTGTTACTTTGTAAGTATTTTTCTTTTGGTACTTATAAAGTTTTCTCTCTAATTCATTAGAAATCACTGGAACTTGAAGCACTGATAAGTTGTTTTAAGATTCGTAACCGCTGCCACCATTGTTTGGGCCGGGGTTTGATATCAAACGATCTCACTTGTTAACACTTGCCTGAATGAGTGTAGAGTAGTCGCTGGTACCTTTGATGAAGCTGGGTGAGATAATAGGTCGTCTCACGGCGTGTCACCTTTGATACAGTCGTAGTTTTGAGTCGTTGAGTTGAGTCGTTGAGTCGTCCAAGCCCACCTGGGTTACACTTGTAATTATCTTAGCTTGTAAGTATACACAAGTGTACACAGGTTCTGTTATCTTCATTTGTGGTTCCTTGGTTTAATGTAAACACACTTGGTGATTTTCTAGTTATATTGGATGCTCTGGTAGTTACAGAATTGTTTGTTGACAGACTACTGAGCATTAGCTATTAGCTTGTAATTAGCTGATATAATTAGAGAGATATACAGCCTTGGGAGCTATGCTCACACACGTCTCTTTGGTACGGTGTCTGGCTGTGAACTGGTGAACTGTGTGAAACTGTGAACGAGGCGAACCTCTCTCTGTCTGCTTGTAAGGGGGTATGTAATCTATACGACAACACAGATAAGAGGCTACACTCCACAGGCCTACTCTCACGGAGGCCTGGGGACATATATTTATGGGTTATAACCTGAATCTGTGTGAAACTATAAATGTTTATGTGTGCTGTCCATCCTAGGAGGTGTGACAGAACAAATGCTTATGTAGCTTTATGCTCAATAGTCTGGGTGATAGAATGTATATAATGAATATATGTCCTTAGCCCATATTTATAAAATACTGATTGATAGGGGCTAGAACAGCGCCCCCCCCCCCCTAAATCCTTGTTTCTGACTTGTGTTGGTTACGTCACGTTTCGTCTGGTGTCTTTAAAAAAAAATATTCAATTTTTTCCAAAAATGTGTATGGTGTATTATAAATTTTTATCTTAATTATTTATTTATTCGTTTATTTTTTATAAATGCATAATAAATATAAATATAACGCTGACGTTAGGTTAGGTTAGGTTAGGTAGGGTTAGGTTAGTTTAGATGCCTTCAAGAGCCGGATCGGACAGCTGTGATCGGACCATTACATATTGTAGGAATTGTGTCGTTATACAGTTGGATTTTGTCTCCGTCTCCCTCTCTGATTTTTTCCGTGGTTGACCTTTGTAATTACTACATTGAATCGGGGGTGCTTGAGTACATTCTTGCTGTTTATCCCAAATTTGCTAGCCCACACTGATTTGTCTTCAATTAGAATATGACGTCTAATGTATGTGAACCACTGACCTATATATACTGTTAATAAATATGATGTATTTCTTTCTTTCTTTGTGTACAAACCTCTGTCCTGCATGGCAGTGAACAGTGACATTACCCACATGAATCTGACCTATATATATATATATATATATATATATATATATATATATATATATATATATATATATATATATATATATATATATATATATATAGCTGTTAATGAATATGTTGTATTTCTTTGTGTATGAACCTCTGTCCTGAGTGGCAGTGAGAAGTGAGACCACCCTGGGTGTCAAAACCTCACTGAATTACTCAGAATAGGCAAACTGTACTACATTGTAGTACTACTACAAGCTTTGTCAATAAATTTGTTAAACTAAGAACTAACGTGGTCGATATAGTAATTATTTCACATGCAATATATTTATCATATATGATACTGTACTCTTTCATCATAATTATAAGTATAATGCTAGGATTTGTTTGACTTAAATCATCCTGAATACAAACTGCACAAGTGGGGATATTAAAAGAGGATTGTTTCCTTTACATTTATTATACAATTTGACAGATATTCAGATGCATTCAGTATGTGACTTTGATTACATAGGAAAATTATTTCTGACACATTAATATTTAGTCCAGTCACCTTCATTCTCGATTACTTGCTGCAGCCTGTTGGGAACGGAGGCGACGTGATTGTGTATCAGTTGCGGTGTCCGACTCAGGACCTCCCACTCACGGTGTGTATTAGGGAGTGACAGTTTTGCAAAAGTTTTCAAAATCTAATTGCTTGGGTTGGATTATTTGTCTATCGGCCACGCTAATTCCGAATATGTTTGAGTTTTTTACATCATTGCATTAGAAGGTTTGTGGATACTTTTGGGTTTGGCATGAAAAACGCGAAAAAACTGTAAATAATAAACGGACTGGCAATGTGGCACAACCTGTTAAAATCAAGTTATTGAATTGAATTATTCGACTACTGTGTACACTGGTTCATAATATGCTATTGTTTTACAACTCAATGCGCTACAAATTATGCCGATATTTTTGCTGCAAGTCACCACATACGTATATTTCGAAAACCAGGGCCCAATATTACCAACGGCGTGGATAGATTCCGTGGAATGAATTCAGGACATTCCCGCTCATGGAACATTACCAAACTCCGTATATGTGCCAATGGCAGGCCAATGGCAATATTTACAGAGTTTGTTGAGGCTCCCTGGACGGGAATGCCCTGAATTTATTCCACGGAATCTATTCACGCCGTTGGTAATATTCGTCCCAGGACTGATCAACGAATTCAGCCCAAGTAGCTTGACTTGGACAGTTAAGGACAAAATCTCAGTCCGTACTTTTGAATAAAACATTGTTCAATAGGTGGTGATATTGAAGTGCTGAAAGTTGTTTTTTCTGTGTTGTTTTGCAGTTAGTTCAAAGGGCCGCCACCAAGATGGGTTGTCCTAAGATTAGCAACACTCAGCTGCGCCAGGGTAACGATAAGGTGTTCGGGGTTCGGATGCCTCTGCCATCTAACAAGTTGCCTCTGAACAAGGAAGTTGGAAGTGCCCTGGCTTATGAAGCAGAAAACGAGAGGTTAAGGAGAAGAACAAATGTTTTTGATTATATGGATGCCACCAACAAGGTGACTGAGAAGGTACTGGATGTGTATAGGAAGGCCACTGTCCCCACTATCTCTGAAATCAGGGTGAAAATGAGAGTCCACGACCTGTGGAGGATGCGGAGGGAGACGATGATGATGAAGGGAAATGGACAGAAACAGAAAAGGAAGACAACGAAGAACGGGAAGCTGAAGATGAGCCTCGAACCTCATCTTCAGCTTCCCGTTCTTCGTTGTCTTCCTTTTCTGTTTCTGTCCATTTCCCTTCATCATCATCGTCTCCCTCCGCATCCTCCACAGGTCGTGGACTCTCATTTTCACCCTGATTTCAGAGATAGTGGGGACAGTGGCCTTCCTATACACATCCAGTACCTTCTCAGTCACCTTGTTGGTGGCATCCATATAATCAAAAGCATTTGTTCTTCTCCTTAACCTCTCGTTTTCTGCTTCATAAGCCAGGGCACTTCCAACTTCCTTGTTCAGAGGCAACTTGTTAGATTGCAGAGGCATCCGAACCCCGAACACTTTATCGTTACCCTGGCGCAGCTGAGTGTTGCTAATCTTAGGACGACCCATCTTGGTGGCGGCCATTTGAACTAACTGCAAAACAACACAGAAAAAAACAACTTTCAGCACTTCAATATCACCACCTATTGAACAATATTTTATTCAAAAGTACGGACTGAGATTTTGTCCTTAACTGTCCAAGTCAAGCTACTTGGGCTGAATTGGTTGATCAGTCCTGGGACGAATATTACCAACGGCGTGAATAGATTCCGTGGAATAAATTCAGGGCATTCCCGTCCAGGGAGCCTCAACAAACTCTGTAAATATTGCCATTGGCCTGCCATTGGCACATATACGGAGTTTGGTAATGTTCCATGAGCGGGAATGTCCTGAATTCATTCCACGGAATCTATCCACGCCGTTGGTAATATTGGGCCCTGGTTTTCGAAATATACGTATGTGGTGACTTGCAGCAAAAATATCGGCATAATTTGTAGCGCATTAAGTTGTAAAACAATAGCATATTATGAACCAGTGTACACAGTAGTCGAATAATCCAATTCAATAACTTGATTTTAACAGGTTGTGCCACATTGCCAGTCCCTTTATTATTTACAGTTTTTTCGCGTTTTTCATGCCAAACCCAAAAGTATCCACAAACCTTCTAATGCAATGATGTAAAAAACTCAAACATATTCGGAATTAGCGTGGCCGATAGACAAATAATCCAACCCAAGCAATTAGATTTTGAAAACTTTTGCAAAACTGTCACTCCCTAGTGTGTATGCTCCTGTAGCTGCACCCTGGTTCTCTCTTCAGCTGGCTCCCACACGTTCACAATATTGCCCCAAACGTTCTCTATAGGTTTCATGTCACAACCTTTACTTGGCCAGTCTAAAACGTGCACATTTCTTTGTTCTGCAAACCACCGCGTTACAATCCGTGCGGTATGGATAGGACACCTATCGTGCATGAAAATGATGTTTTCGGGAAACGGGAAAGCATATGCACGCACCGAGGGAAGCATAACTTCTTCGAGTATTTCTAAATACTGTTCAGCTGTGAATCTTCCTTCTATGTCAGTCAGCTCTCCAACTCCGTGCAAATATATCCATCCCCAAACATCGCAAGTCACATGCCCACTCCTTGCTTCCTCATAAATATGCTGTCTAGCATATCGGGTGTTGTTCCTCCTCCAGCAATGCAACCTTCCGTGAGAGGTAGATGAGAAAGTTTTTTCGTCAGTGAATAATATTCTTCCCCAGAAATCTAAGCCTTCTTCAGCATACCGTCGAGCAAACTGCAACCTGCCCTCGCGATGTCGCTCATTTAACTTCTCCTTGGTGGCGGGAGTTCTATGGTGAATGCCTCCTTCGTGAAGTCTTCGCCTGATTGTTAAAGGGGAAATATTTAATTGTAGATCCTCTCTTATTGAAAATTAAGTCTTGAAGGGGTTGGCCTCAGCGAAATTCCGGATGGCTTCAACTTGTGCAGGTGTTGTTCTGCGAGCCATTCCCGTTCTGTGGTGGTCCTTTAAACTTCCCTCCTCTTCCCATCGCTTAATCCAATAATATACAGTTGACCGAGAAAAACCCAATTCTCGTGCAATTTCAGTGAGAGAAAACCCAGCCTCTTTCATGGCGATTATTCTTCCACGTTCAGTGATTTTCTGCGTGTGGTATTCCATGTTGGCAGTCCTTCTACAATTGAGGGAGTGGAAGGGTAGTCAGCACGGAAAACACCTCTGTCTCCCCCACCTTCCCGCCAATAACGTCAGCGTTATATTTATATTTATTATGCATTTATAAAAAATAAACGAAAAAATAAAAAAATAAATAAGATACAAATTTATAATACATCATACACATTTTTGAAAAAAAATGAATATTTTTTTTAAAGACACCAGACAAAACGTGACGTAATCAACGTCAGAAACAAGGATTTAGGGGGGGGGGAGGCGCAAAGAGTCACTCAACGAAAGAAATGCCATTTGCTGCTTACAATATTCATAGTCTTGGAATGACAATGATATTGCTAGATAATGGCTTGTAAAAGTATTAGGCATATGCTACAGTACTAATTCACACCATCAGACGGATGGTTCGTAAGATTAATTACCATCACCTTCAATTGAAGAACGTCATTATTAAATACAGACACAGACTGACACACACACACACACACACACACACACACAAATTGCAAGAATGTATGAACCATGGGACTACTGAGCCTAAATGGATCCAAACTACAGCTACACATATGAAGATGTTTGGACTAGCCCACCTGTACAAAGTTGATACACAACAGCGCTTCCTGCCACCTTGGCGGACAGTTCCCTTCGATATCACAATACCGACGTATCCGCCTAAAAAATTAATTATACAAAGCATTTATCTCCAACGCACTGCCAAATTGAGAGCTCTTGAACACATACACACTCTACAGACTGATGATAATATCACTCAGACCATCTACACTGATGGATCTCTAAACACCGCCTGTGGGAGGGCTGGAAGTGCTATTGTTGTGACTCAACCTGACGGTAATATAATTGAGAAAGGAGTTAGAATTAACAACTGGGCATCCACTCTACAAACTGAATTAGTTGCCATACTCACAGCTATTAAGTTCATTGAAACCACTGTTACTGACAGTCTCATCATCACTGACTCTCTATCCTCACTACTTGCCCTTGGCACCCTCGACTCAGGTTGTCACGCTCTTGTCTCTGAAGCCAGACACAAATATGCGTGTCTTGTTGACCGGGGTGTCAAGGTCAAACTGTTGTGGATCCCCTCTCACATAGGCCTCATAAAACATGACAGAGCTGATGCCCTCCCCAAACTCGCGTCTAACAAAGACACCGTTGAATACAATTTGGGTCTGTCAAAAGAACCCTTAAAACTGTAATTAGGAAAGAACTTATTGATAAGTTTGACGCAAGTACACAAGTGCAAACAGGCACTAGTCGATCCATAGGTTACCATGATGAGATGTATCAAGTGAAACATGTATATGGAGCAAGTAACAAGATCACTAGATTACAAGATGTTGTAACCGCTAGATTAAGGTTAGGATATAAGTACCTTTGGCAGTATGTTCCTCAAGCAGATGTAAACAAAACTAAATGTAAAGTGTGTGGCCATACATATGGCCACACACTTGAACACTACGTCCTCGACTGTGTGAAGATAGAACCTTTTAGGGACAGGTCCAAGCACACTGTGTGTGAAATGGCACAACACTTCATCTCTAATGGCAAGATAGCCGACATATTAAGACTGTATCCACTTTTTTGCACTTAGTAACTATATCAATTCTCATGTACAGAACCAAATACGCAATGTGCTTGAATACCACTCACGCAAAATGTGAATAACAAAGTGTGAGGCCAGACATACTGCCTCACACGCCTGTACTCACGCATTTGTGAATAAGTTACCCTCTATGTATAGAACTAAACAAATAATGTAAATGAAATACTGTGTAACATTCAGTGCCATAATATCCTGACAACGGAGGTTAATTATTATGACCCTTTGTAAACCCTACTCTGTAATCCTTTTGCGCTACCGCTCACAGGATGAGTGTGGGGTGCACAATAAAGTAGCCGCTGTAAGCGGCAAAATCTAAATCAAAATCAATCACACACTCCACATGCGCGCACACACACACAGGAAAGTAAAACAGCAGTTTGTGTTGCAAGAAATCAGCGTCTTTAGAAAGAAGTTTTGTTTAGTATCGGTTAGATACAATTGGATTAATTACCATAAAGGGATTAAGCGTTTGAAGACAATATTAGTATAAATTAATGATAAACAGGCAACCTCATAAACAGCCTGCACACAGCTGTGCCCGATGCATGATGTTCTTTAACATACTTACCGATTTTTACTTATGTTTATTTATCTAAATATAAATTCATATAGGTTGGCTCATTGCTCTATCCATTTTAAAATCAAATTAACAGTATATACTAGCAGAAAGGCATAATATAATGCGAAACAACAAAGCCCAACCATTAATTAAGCAACGGGGAACTAAGTAACCAATCACCGATCACTTTTACATTCATTCATAATTTTTACTACGTAGTATAGTAAACAAACGGCCTTGAGTTGCCAGCTGTCTCCAGCAGTGTTCGAAGAATCTTGAACGTGACTGTACATCCTGGGAGATTTCAATGCAAGACACCGCATTTTTAGCAACGGCAACAATAACCAGATAGGCACAGCATTGGAACGTATAATCAACACTGGCAGACTACTTTACCTTGGCCTGCACTTCACCACCTGGATGGGACCAAACGGCGTTTCAACGCCAGACAAAATCTTCTGCAACAACAAAGCATTCCTAAAATACCACATAGGTTAAGACCCCATCACCCCAAGACTCCAGATGAGCAAAACAGACTGGATGAAATATAAGGATTTATTGGAAAACTACCCACAAATAAATCTAAGAGATACAACACTCGAGGAAATTTACGAACAGGTAGACAAGCTACACAACACAATAAAACAAGCAATCAACCAGACAACCCCAATAACGTCCTACAGAACCATCCCGAGTAACAAACCCAACGAAGAATTAAAGAGACTACAAGTACAATATAATAACATAAGGACATTTATAGATCAAACAGGGCCCACTAGAGAACGACTCCGTAATATAAGATAAATCTAACAAGGCTTACAAGAAAAGTACAGACAAATTAATAACGGGGGGGGGGGGGGGGCGTCGATGGTAGAACGGTACCGCTCTTGCCTCGCAAGCGAGATGTCACTGGTTTGATTCCCGGGCCGGTGGAAAAGTTGTTTGGGCATACTTCCTAGCCCTTATTGGTCCCTGTTCACCTAGCAGTAAAGTAGGTACCTGTTGTAAATCGAAAGTTGCGAATTCGTATTCAGGGAAAGTTGTTGGAGCTTCCAATAACTTGATGACATAAAACCATTGACTCAATGACTCATTGACTCTTCAGGCTTCTACGCCCTTGACTCTTCAGGCTTCTACTCCCTAAACTCATGAGACACAAAGGCAAGCATGAACTTAGCATGCTTCCCTGTTGGGCGCTGTAAACGCTTCTGCGCTTCACCTTACACAAGTATGTAGGGGGGTGCCAAAAAAAAAAAAATAATAATAATAACGAAAAATGGAACAATCTAATAAAAATAACATAAACACCACAATGGACTCAAAAAACTTCTGGCAAAACATCAACAAAATACTTGGCACGAAAAAAAAGACAGTAAACTACATTAAAAATCAAAACGGACAAAAACTCTATACAGACCACGAAAAAGAAGAGGCCTTCAGAAGAGAATGAAAGAAGATCTTCAGAATATCAGAAGAAGAAAATTAAAGTATTGACGTAGAACACGAAGAATTAATTAAAATCTGACTAAGACAACAAAGCAATATCCCTACCACACAGGAAACCCAGAAGGACTAAGACCTAATAAATTCATAAATCACGACGAACTATTACACTGCCTATGCAAATTTAAAGAAAAATCCCCTGGAATGAGCAGCATAACTCAAAACATGGTATTAAACCTGCCCAACAGACCAATGGAAGCGCTGACAAATATTTACAACTCAACCTTATCCGCTGGTTACTTTCCCGACGCCCTCAAGTGGGCAAAGATCTTCATTCCCAAATAAGGTAAGAATTCAAAACGTATAATAAACTACAGACCTATATCCTTACTGGAAATAACAGGGGAAACTCTTGGAACGCTTACTAAATAACAGACAAGAAAAGTTCCTGGCTAACTACAACAAACTCAACCCAAGACAACACGGCTTTAGAAGAGGTAGAGGAACAAACGGCAATTGCAGTAATAACAGAAATCATAACAAAAGAAAAACAGCAAGGACACCGAGTAAACATAGTCTTAAGAGATGTAGCAAAGGCATTTGATAAAGTGTGGCACAACGGACTAACAAATAAGATATAAAATTAGACCTACCTGCAGAAAAAGAAAGAATCCTATGTGACTACCTCCAAAACAGGACAGAACAGCCACAAATTGGCAACCATTTAGGTCCACCTTTCGACTTCGAAAACGGAGTGCCCCAGGGATGCGTCCTATCCCCAACACCATTCTCCATGTATACGAGCAACTTACCTGAACCAACTCAACATAGCGAACACATTATCTTTGCCGATGACATCACACAAACCATATCATATCCCGGAAAATCAGAAGGACTGATGGCACGCCATATGGCCTTAGCAATAAATATCATAAATGACTACGAAAAGAAAAGGAAAATACGGACAAACATCGACAAATTTAAAATCATACCAATTGCCAAGAAAAAGGTCGAACCAGTAATAGTAGATGGAGAAATTTACCCATACACCAACAAAGGCAGCCAAGGTCGTCCCTAGGAGGGTGCGGGGCCCCAGATTATGCGGTCAGAGGAACCCACCCCCACCAACCCCCATGGGACTGTCGCTATAGAGTATAGATGATAAGGTCACGGTTGCGATGGTGGCGTAAGCCGTCAAGTCAGATTAACCAGTCAACAGGTAATGTGTCTGAGGTCACTGGGTCTAGTGCTGGGCCCCGCGGGGCCCCCACACGCGCGGGGCCCCGGGTGGTCGTCCCTGTTCGCCCCCCTTAAAGGACGGGCCTGAAGGCAGCATCCTGTTACTGAAAATCACAAAAAAAAATGGTTACCAGAGCTTCATCAACGAAAAAGTCCACAAACTACGTAGCAAACCCTCGAAAATAAGAAGATTAAAAAACTTGAACATGCCAAACACTAATAACAGCAGTATTGTACTACCCGTCTGTACCAACCAACTCATTCAGCGCAACGAGAATCAAGAAACTTCAAACGGTACAAAATAAAAGCCTAAGATTTATATATAATATCAGTTACGAAGAAAGAGTAACAAACGAAGAACTCCATAGAAGAACCAACATCAACGCCGTAAACGTAGACATCTACAACCAAGTAAAAAAAAACATGGGAACAAGTTCGAAAGTTAGACTCAGAAATTGTAGTTAATACAACGAACCTGTAAGAAGAGCAAGAGAAGAACACGCTTGGTTCAGATTAAGCAGAATAAGAGTGAACAATCCACCACCAATATCAAAATACGTCTAAAAATTATCAAATTTAATACAAAAACAAAAAGAGCTGTATAGCCAATAAATACTGTACCTTCAAGTCAAGCTTCAATCTTTCAATTAAACCAAAAAGATAGGACCACCTCTTTGTGAACAAAAGTAGTAAGTTGGATCCTGCACCTCTTCTTAGAAATTAAACCTCACTACTATAAACAAAAAGCTTCGATTCTCTAAAACAGAACAATGTTTCATTAAAAAGATGAGAGTGACCCAAGGACACTATCCTTTGCCTTTCCAACACTTGTCTTCTTGCCCCTTCCCTCCACTCTTATTAAAACAAAAGATACGTTGCTCAGCCAGCTCCACAAGAACCTGGCTAGAGGTCGTCACCCCTTCCTTGGAACAATGGCTACTGCAAAAATAAACATATTTATAACAAAATGAAAAAGGCTTGAGAGCTAGAACCTAAATACGCAATATGTAAGTTCAAATATATTTATTATAACCTCAGCGTATCTGGTTGAACCAGGATACTGTTTATCTCTTACTGTCCTTCAATTTTCTTCCCTCTTTTACGTTACTCCTAAACCAATCCCCTCCCTCCCCTTAATTGTCACCAATGTACTTCCAATCCTAATCCCTGCCCTCTCACCCATCATTGCAAGCAATTGACCCTCTACCTTAACTACTGACGTCAAGTCAAGTCAAGACCAGTCAATCGCCGTTTCTGCTTAGATTGTACAGTACAACAAGCCTAGTAAGACAACTGAAGTATTTTGTTGTGCAAGTATGTGGAATTTTTGTGAGCAATATAAAGAGAAAAGACTAAGGAATTTTACACCGGTAGTGTACCGACTATATATTCGAAGTGGGAAGTCCAGCTGTGAAGACATTACCCTGTGAACAGTGTTGTGAAGAATTAGTAATTATTAAAGTAGCCTACAGTGCACAAGTGTGCATCTGTGGGAAATCCGCCAGCCTCGCTGCTCGTCTGTACACTGATACCAATCGTCGGGAAATTACCGGAGATAGGCGGGAAAGCCAGTGGTAATTCGACGACACTTGTGATATATCTACTGCATCTGTACATACGACCCTGGCCGCTTGTAACTAGTGGTGGAAGCTGGGTAAGTGGTGAAAGGAGGGTCGTAACACTGGCGTCAGGAGTAGGGATAGCCTAGCAGTGAGATATTAGGCAAGATGGATGGTGAAGATATCAGGACCAGAAGCCAGGTAAGGGAGATTTCCATGGCTGATCTGATGCAATTCCTACAATCACATAGAAGAGAACAGAAACATCTACCGCAAGAAAAACGAGAAGAACACAAAGAACTATTGCAGGAACAGAGAGAAGAGCAGAAGCAACAGCTACTGCAGCTACAGGAAGAGATCGACAAGAAAATTCATGAATGGGATGAGGCTCTGCAAGTGATCTTTAACAGATGGGATGATGCGTTTCACGAGGTACAAGTTGAACTGGGCGAAAAATTGAAACAGCACAAACAAAAAGTGAGTGAGATCACAGAGGTACGAGAGGAGTTAACAGTGGTGAACAGTGAGCTACAGAAAGTCAGTAGCAGGATGGAAGTTCTGGAGAATTTTCTAACAGCAGGGTTTTAGCCAAGATCTAGTGACCTCTATAATTGTGGTGTGCGTGAAACGTCGTTTCTGCACGCTCAGGGTTGAGTGAAGAGTGTTGAAAATGCTGGAAAATATGATGAGAGTGTAGAAAAAGGGAAGTGCTGAGCTTAGTTACACAGCACCTGAGTTCAGACCCTATGCTGCGTCAAGTGAAGTGGTGACCTATCCAAGAGTGCCAGTGAAGAAGAAACCACAGGAATTCGATGGCAAGGTCTCATGGGAAGTATTCCAAGCTCAGGTTGAGTTACTAGCCGAACAAAACAGGTGGGACGACAAGCAGTGTGCAGTACAATTAGCCACGAGTCTTAAGGCTATGGAGGTTCTTAGCCTGTTGGCAGGAGAAGAGCAAATCAATTACACGTTACTGGTGGGGGAACTAGAACGAAAGTATGGAACCAAGCACCAAAATGAGGTTTACATGGCCAGATTCCGTACTTGTACGAGTAATCGAGGTGAAACGCTGCAACAGCTTGCTCAACATCAGGAAAGTATGGCTCAAAGGGAGTACCCTGGGTCATCACCTGATCTGTTAGCCATTTTGTTGTAGGACCAGTGTGTGGACGCATTGGACATCACGCAGCTCAAGATTCTGGTGAAGCTGTCCCAACTGGTAACTCTACAGGAAACTTTGACTAGAGCACACGGCGTTTGAATCTTACGTGAGGTCAAGGTTACCGAGCTTCACGACGGAGTCTAGCGCTGGGTTTAAAGCACGAAAGGATCAAGTACAAGAGACTGAGAGATTTAAATCAACCTACTGGTAGTGTGAAAAATATGGGCACAAACTGGAGTACTGCTACAAGCGGAAAAGAGAGCGAATGAAGGGCAATACAGATAAAAAGTGGAGAAGAAAGGATGTTGGATGTGTGGAGAAGATGAATACTTCAAGACTAAGTGCCCACAAAATTACAAGAGGGAAAGAAGAGCAGCCCACTAAGACAGAAAACTAGAGTCGGCTGGTGCTGAGGGGCTACGACCAGCCTGTCTCACCAGACCCCCACTATTGACAAAATGCATCCGAGCCACTATAAGCAGTGTCCAGGTTGAAGGTAAGATCGATGGCGTAAGGTATCCATTAGTGATCGACAGCCTCGGAGCAGACTTTTGTGAGGCTGGACGCGATTAGTCATCGAAAACTACCTGAGACATAGAGGCAGCTGTGTGGGATAACTGAACACTGCACAGTGCAAAAGAGACCAGTGAATATCAGTAGTAAGCTAGGAAAGGAGGAAGAAACCTTACAGGTTAGTCGTGATCCCAATATCCTTTATACCTGGGGAGTGAAACCTACCCCAAGTTATCATCAAATAAAGGAACAAACAGGGAACACGGCAATAGTTATCCCCACAAAAACCGACTCAACTGAATGTACTTGAATAAATAAGAATAAGTTGGAGTAAGTGAGTCACAAATGGGAAGATAAATAAATAATTCAATTTATGTTCTTAAAGGAATCATGGAATTTAAGGGAATAAGTGATTGTATATTAAAATAAGAGTGATGCCGGAAGGGTGAAAATATACCGTTAAGGAGTTAGATTAAATGAATACTACTTAACATTAACTATATTAAACACAGACATTCCAATATATATACAGCAATCACAACCAACTGGTTATTTCCTACCAAATAGGAGATTCCCTAACACCAGGATCCCTTCCTAGGCCTAACTTAACACGCCACTAATTACCAGATACCACTAGGGTATTGTAGATGACTGAACAAGGCAAGTCTGTACCGGGCAAGTGTCGAGGCTAGAGTCGGTGTGGACACGTCCTGCCTATACCACGGTTTACTAGAGAGAGAGTCTCTGGCCACACAGAATATGAGTGAGAAGCGTCTTAGCTCACGTGACCCAGGACAGTTGCCAAATAGTCTATAACTAATTAATACTACTCTTGGTTTGACTTAACAGAGTAACACAAATGATGCATATTAATGACATAGATAGATATACAATTAACCTAAGTAACTAAGAACAACAATAAGATAACAGTAAAAATAACAAGTTATTAATTGCTTGTGTGGAGTGGAGGCGTAAACAGATACCACATGACATGTGTGTTCCTAAGAGTTACAGGCACGTGACACCTCCCCCCAAAAAGTGAGCTTACAACTGACAGGAAGCGAAAATGGATATACAGCTACAAAGTGAAAGTAATAACTAACACAATCAGTTTAAATCAATATGAAGCAAAATAATTCATAATATAAACACAAGGTACTCAATGACAGAATAAAACAAAGAAATAATTTACATACAGACATAGTTTCTAGATAATCACACTCGAGAAAGTGCATCAGCCAACACGTTCTCTTTTCCGCGGATATGGGAAATGTTCAAGTTATAGTGCTGAAGTGATAGAGGCCACCTCAAAAGTCTTTGGTTGGTATGTTTCATCCTGTCAACAAAAGTAAGTGGGTTATGATCAGTAAACACTAGAACGGGATAAGCAGTGCTGCCAACATATACTTTGAAGTTTTCTAGTACCATGATCAGTGATAAAGCCTCCTTTTCACTGGTGGCATAGTTTTTTTGATATTTGTTAAATTTTCCAGAAAAATAACACAGTGGATGAAGCACTTGATCACTCTCACCCTCTTGCAGAAGCACAGCACCGAGTGAACTGTTTCTGGAGGTCAGGGGCAAGTAGTACAGGAGCATTTGCTAGCAGGGATTTTAGATTCTCAAAACATTCCTGGCAAGCCGTAGTCTACTTGAAGGTTTTCTTGCCACTCAGCAGGTCAGTCATGGGAGAGACAACGGAGGAGAAGTTTGGGCAAAAAAGGTGGTAGTACCCCGCCATACCCAGCAACCTCATCACACTCTTCTTATCGCCTGGCACTGGATACTGTTGAATTGCCTCAATTTTGGCTGCTATAGGCTGGACTTCCCCTTGTCCGACCACGTGCCCCAAGAAAGTGACGTGTGCATGGCCGAACTCACTTTTGACGAGGTTCACCGTCAGCTTGCTTGCAGCCAGAACGGAAAAGAGGGCTTGTAGACTGTAGGTTATGTATCTGAGCTACTGTGCCGAGTAGCAACCTTGTATATAAGCTACTGTGCCGAGTAGACTCTATGTATGTAATTACATGGCAACACTGCACGTGTTATGTGGCAACATTGCCCCGAGGCTGCCATATGGCAATGCAGCCTCAGTCTGACTCCGTGGGTCGTGCAAGGCACACTCTAGTCACTACTTGTATTTCTCCTATCCGTTAATAAATGGACTTCAGTGTTACCCGGTGTTTCCCTACCCATCACTGCCTTCTTCAGGGAACACTTGGAACCTTCATGGCGCAGTGAGTAGGATCTGTGGACTTACAAGTGTTGTGAACAATGCCGAGACAGTTACGTCTGCTGGTGATGTCTAGTGTGTTGTGTTGTGTTGCACTGTGTTTCGCCTTGATGTGCAGTGTTGCGCCGTCACAGTGCGTTTTAGTGACGGTGGCAGTGTTAGTGTCAGTGTATTAGTGTGTCTGGAGTTGAGAGTTGAGCATTGGCCTGTTTTTTGTGGTACCCAGGGAGCACGCAGGCGTACACCCTTCTCGAGTGGCATCCGGGGAGACACTAATGTTCTTACCTCCGCGGCGGCTCTAGCCACCCGCATTAAGGCCACAACGATCTGCACTCTCAGACACACACACACACACACACGCACGCATGCACGCACTCATGGACAGAACAGTGGACTCTATGCGTTATTTCTGCGCTGTTTACGTCATATATATGTGGATCGAGCTGATGAGGCACCACTTTATATACTAAACAGTGCAGTTCAAGCATACTAAGATGGGCGGTAAGAAGGGACACCGTCAATATTGGAGACACGACTCCCCACCTTCCCCTCTACCGGGTGTAGATGGAGTTTCTGCGCCCACCGCCTCTCATCCTCCACCTCCAGCGATGGACATTGCCACAATTCTGAGGTGGATGGAAGACAAGGAAAAGAGACGCAGAGAGATGTAACTTCAGAGGGAGGAGATACGAAGAGAGGAGGAAAAGGCGCTCTTTGATGCAATATTGGCAGCCCTGGCGCTAACCCACCCTCCCTCACTCGCAGGTAGCACGCACCAAGGTGCCAGTACCCTCCCTCCTCCACCACACCAGCGTCCACCAGGTACTCTTGCTACTCCAACAGCTCCCAAGGCATCTGTTCAATCCCCACCCGCCCTCTCACCAGACGTCAAGTTTCAGCTTTTTCGTGAGTGGAGGCGGTAGTGGACAGATTACTCCACGATGGTGGACCTTGATAGCATGCCTCCAAACAAACAGCTCATCTAACTGCGGATGTGTTTGTCGCTGGAGACCCAGAGAGTTTTGGAGCCCACGTTGCAAGTGCCTCCCGATTCTACGTCTTCAGTGACGGATGTGCTCGACCTTTTACAGGAGCACGTTAAGGGTCGGAATAACGAGGATTTGCATCGCCGCGCCTTCACCAGCTGCAAGCAGGCGGAGAATGAACACTTTGACGACTTTTTTGTACGTTTGAAGAGTTTGTCGGAGGAGATCGACGTCTGCAAGGCGCACAACCGGGAATGTGAGGAAACCTGGATCAAGCACGGGATCTTGACAGGTGTCAGGCAAGAAGAGTTGGTGCAGCGACTCATCCCCCTGGACGCTTCCTCCACACTCCAGGTGGTAGTGACTGAATGTCGGTCATACGAGGCCACCAAGTCCGCCACCTCTGCCTTACGGGCCCCACCTGCTGTGAGAGCTATCTCACAGTGCAACAAGGGTAAGAAGGCGGCCAACAACGTGAAGGCTGCCGCACATTCTTCCACGCCTCGGCCTAGTGCTTCCTGTGGCAGCTGTGGAAAGCAGCATGGCCCCAAGACATGCCCGGCCGCCGACGCACTTTGTCGTGGATGTGACCGTAAGGGCCACTGGTCTAACACAGACAGGTGCCCTGCACGAGGCCACAAGTGTCAGGCCTATGGTCGCTATGGACACTACGACAAGTGCTGCCGCCAACCCAAGCCCAAAAGCCCGAGACGAGGAGGAAAGCAGCGCACTTCCCTCGGGGTGGTTTGCACGCAGCCCCCTTCAGATGGCCCACGCAGCCCCAAGCAGCAGCTGAGTCACATGAGGAGGGTGAAATTGACAACACGCCCCAGGGCTACCCCTTGCCCTACCATCCGCGTCGCCGTCACACACGGTGATGTGTCGGGTCACATCGAGGTGATACCCGACACCGGCGTTGATACTACGGTGATAAGCCTGAAGCACCTCCAGAAACTGGGCCTCACCAAACGCAACCTGGGACCACCGTGGCAGCTGCTGTACTACAATGCGGACGGTTCCCAAATGCCGGACTCTCTGGGCTCCTTTCAAGCGGAGGTCACCTACGGCGACAGGTCGTGTCACGGATGGATGGACGTGCAGCCTACTCTCGCTACACCCTTGTTGTCTTGGGAGCACTGCAAGGAGTTA
The DNA here is from genome assembly GCA_958450375.1 of Homarus gammarus. Lineage (NCBI taxonomy): Eukaryota > Metazoa > Arthropoda > Malacostraca > Decapoda > Nephropidae > Homarus > Homarus gammarus. The sequence goes on from CAUDMG010000349.1 coordinate 166,936, forward strand.
GGAGTGGTGCCCAGAGACTTTCCTGAGCAGATCCCAGTTGCTCGGTACACGGCCAGCAGGGTGCGTGAGTCAATGAGCGACGCGCCTGGTGCTGCCGCACAGAGCTGCTCAGAACCCGCGTCCACTCCCGCCCCGCCTCCACCCAAGTCACGGCTACTTCCTCTTCACAGTGAGACGTCTCCTTCAGCCGCAAGGGCCTACGTCCTAAAGGAGTACTCGGAAGTGCTGGTGACGAAGGAGGCCCTAGGGACCGCGCCACTGAAGGATATGGCGGGTCTGCCTATGAGGATACACCTGTGGGAAGATGCGCACCCGTTTGCCATACATACTCCCCGGTTGATCCCTCTCGCCTTCAGGGATTCAGTCAAGAAGGAACTGGATTCCATGGTGGCCCAGGGTGTCATCGTACCCGTTGGTTGTGACCCGTCCCCTTGGTGCCACCCTCTAGTCGCTGTGGCTAAGACTAACGGTGGAGTGCGGATTACTACCGACTTGTCTAAGCTTAACAGCCAGGTGTCCCGTCCCGCCCATCCTTCACCCACACCTTTTGCAGCTATACGGAGTGTGGACCCGAAGGTACGGCACTTTTCGACAATCGACGCCCTCTGTGGTTACTGGCAGATCCCAATGAAGAAGGAGGATCAGCCACTGACCACTTTCATCACGCCTTACGGACGCTTCCGCTACTGCCGTGGCCCTATGGGATTCGCTGCTACGGGGGACGCCTTCTGTCTCCGTGGTGACATGGCACTTCAAGGTGTGACCAACTGCGTGAAGGTAGTGGATGACGTCCTCCTCTACGATGAGGACTACCTGACGCATCTTCGCCGCATCGACGAGGTACTGACCAGGTGTAGGGCGCACAGCATCACTCTGAATGCCGAGAAGTTCGTCTTGGCCGCACCTGCAGTGTCTTTCTGTGGCTACTGACTCTCAAGGGATGGCATTGCTGCAGACCTGGAGAAAGTTCGCGCCATAGCGCACTTTGCCAAACCTGCCAACCTTACGGATCTCAGGTCTTTCATGGGCCTGGTGAACCAGCTGGCAGAATTTTTCTTGATGTCTCCGCCGCTGCCGGGCCTCTCTGCCCCCTGATGAGCCCCAAGAGGACTTTCACGTGGACCCCTGATAACGACCTCGCCTTTCATAAGGTGAAGGAGGCCCTGTCAAGTCCACCTATCCTCGCTACTTTCGACCCAGCGCTCCCCACCGTCCTCCAGACAGGCGCCTCGCGCTTGTACAGGTTTGGTTACGCCCTTCTCCAGGATCATGGTGGAGGAAAGTACCGGCTCCTACAGTGTGGCTCTCACTTTCTCACCGATGCTGAGTCTCGCTACGCTACCATCGAGCTGGAGCTGCTGGCAGTGGTATGGGCCTTATCGAAGTGCAAGTTTTACTTGATTGGCCTACAGCACTTCGACCTCATCACAGATCACAGGCCCTTGGTCCCCATTCTTAACCACTATTCGCTGGATGCCATCGAGAATCCCCACCTCCAGCGCCTGAAGGAGAAGATTTTGGCCTTTGTCTTCACCGCGGCTTAGCGCGCAGGTAAGGAGTTGTGCATCCCGGATGCCCTCTCCTGCTCCCCAGTCAGCCGCCCGACACCTGAAGACGAGATGCTCAGCACCGAGGCCGGTTTCTCCGTCAGCAACATCGTCACTTTGCAGGCCATACAGTCTCTCGCCAGCACCCAGGCCTCAGTGTCGTCACCCGACAGCGATCTGGCCCTTGAGGAACTACGGACCGCGGCACGCGACGACCCCTCCTACACATAGCTCTTGGAGAGTGTGAGGACTGGGTTCCCTCGCGACCGTTTTGACCTCCACAATGCTCTACGCCCATATTGGAAGATCACGTGAAGACCTGTGTGGTCGTCCCTGCAGCTCTCCGTCGTCGCGTTCTGGCCCGCTTACACAACAGCCATTGTGGAGCAGAGGCCACCAAGCGCCGCGAAAGGCAGGCTGTGTACTGGCCCGGCATTGACGCGGATATCGTTAATATGGTCATTGCCTGTGAGCCGAGCCAGATCATGCAGCCCAGTCAACAGCAGCAGCCCCTCTTGTGTGACGACGAACCCACCAGGCCCTTCGAGTCCGTGTCAGCTGATTTCTTCAGCACAGCTGGGAAACATTTCCTAGTTGTCGCCGACCGACTCTCTGGCTGGCTTGTGGTGGTAATCTGTGGCTCGGACACGACGTCCGCGGTCACCATTCGCCACTTCCGGCACCTCTTTCGTGACCTGGGCGTCCTCGTATGTCTGCGGACGGACGATGGGCCACAGTTCACCAGCCGGGACTTCACAGGATTCCTGGAGCGTTGGGGAGTCCGCCACATTGTGTCAACACCCCACTACCCACAGTCAAACGGCCATGCTGAGGCTGCGGTCAAGACAGTCACGCACCTCATTCTCAAGGTGGCCCCTTCAGGCAACATAGACTGTGAGGCGTTTGACAAAGGACTCCTCGAGTTACGTAATACTCCCACCCACACAGGACGCTCCCCTGCCCAGATCCTGTATGGTCACCCTCTCCGCTCTTGCGTTTCTGCACATGCCAAGGCCTTTGCAAAGGAGTGGCAGACCAGAGCCGAGAGCTTCGGCCGCCGCGGCGCTACACGTGCCCAGGACGCCAAGGCTCGGTATGACGACCATGCCCGCCCTCTTCAGCCGCTGGAGATTGGTGCCCTTGTCCGCGTCCAGGACCCGACGACGACATGTTGGGACAAGGTGGGCATAGTGATGAGCGTCAGCCGGTCGTGGGACTACAAGGTCAGGATGCCGAGCAGTCGTGTCTGGTGGAGGAACCGCCGCTTCCTCCGGCCAGTCCCACCCCCTGCTGCTGGCCCCCTGACCGAGGACGAGTCCCCTACACCTCACGAGAATCCGCAGGACAGTGCACCTCGACGCTCGGAGCGACTTAGGACTAAAAAGTCCGCTCATGACAAAGACTATGAGCGTGAGAGGGGGAGGGAGATGAAGGTTATGTATATAAGCTACTGTGCCGAGTAGCAACCTTGTATATAAGCTACTGTGCCGAGTAGCAACCTTGTATATAAGCTACTGTGCCGAGTTGCATCTATGTATGTAATTTCGTGGCAACACTGCACGTGTTATGTGGCAACATTGCCCTGAGGCTGCCATATGGCAAGGCAGCCTCAGTTTGACTCCGTGGGTCGTGCAAGGCACACGCTAGTCACTACTTGTATTTCTCCTATCCGTTAATAAATGGACTTCAGTTTTACCCGGTGTTTCCCTACCCATCACTGCCTTCTTCAGGGAACACTTGGAACCTTCATAGATGACTCATGTGATCTTCCTTGGAACTGCTGAAGACGATGAGGTCGTCTAGGTAACAGCGGACACCTTCCAGACCAGGCGTGATGTAATTCATGAGGCATTGAGAGGTTGTAGGGGCGTTCCGCATACCAAACGGAAGGACTGTGAATTGGTACAACCCCTCAGGAGTGACAAAAGCAGAGATGGCCCTGGAGCGTTCAGTCAGTCTTATCTGGTAGTAGCCCTGGAGGAGATCCAATTTGGTCACGTACCTTGCCTGTCCAAGATCGTCGATCACGTCGTCGATGCGTGGCAAGGGACAACCGTCTGGTTCAGTGACAGCATTCTCCTTGCGATAATCCACACACAGCCGCATCGACCCATTCGGTCTTGGAACAACAGGGGATGCCCAAGAACTGATGCTGGGCTCCACGAGGCCCAGCTCTTGAAGACGCTGCACTTCGGCTGGCACACACTCCCGCTTGAAGGCATTAAGACAGTAGGGACGCTGTCGGATTGGCGTGGCTCCCCTGGTCTCAACGTCATGCTCCAGCACCGAACAGGAGTGTGGGTGATCACCAATTATAATAAGATACTCCTGTAATAGAGACTTTATATTATTGGCTTGGTCACTAGAAAGATGGCACAACTTAGCACTGGGGTCCTCCAAGATAGTCGAGTTTTCCACTTTTACGCTATACCCATTCATTATTTCAGAAAAGCACTGATCTTTACCATCCTTACACTCTGGCACATTGATACAAGTTGGCAAGGATTGATCAACACAAGCAACTGGTTTTCCCAGGGTTTCGTCACGAACATGATACGACTTTAAAAGATTGACATGGATAAGGCGTTTTTTCTTACGCCGTTCAGGGGTGCTAATTACATAATTCACGGCCCCCTGTTTTTCTAGTACTTCATATGGACCACTGTATTTGGATTTAAAAGGGTGATCATGTAAGGGCAGGAAGGCCAACACCTGCTCCCCCACTTGGAATTCTCTAACGTTTTGCCTGATGGCCCTTATCAAAATGGAGTTTCATTCTCACCTGAGCACACCTTAAGTTGGACTGGGCAAGTTCTACAGCCAGACGCAACTTCTCCTTGAATTGGACCACATATGAAGCTAAGGGCGTCGCCCTCTGGTCACTCAACCAGCACTCTTTTAACACCTTAAGAGGCCCTCGCGCCTCATGTCCATAGACGAGCTGGAAGGGTGAGAATCCTAGCGACTCTTTTTTACTGTCCGGAACAGCAAACAAAAGCAGGTCAACTCCCTCGTCCCAATCCTTCCCAGTCTCCAGACAGAAGGTGCGCAACATGAGTTTTAGTGTCTGGTGAAACCTCTCTACCACCCCCTGTGACTGAGGGTGATAGGCCGAAGACCTCGACTGCCGGACTCCCAGGGTTTGCATTACCTGATTAAACAACCGGGAAGTAAAATTGGAACCCTGATCTGACTGAACCACTGTAGGAAGGCCTACTTGAGTGAAGAAGTGGGTTAAGGCTTTGATAACATTCTTCGCTGTGATGCGGCGCAAGGGAATGGCTTCAGTATAATGGGTTGCACAATCAATAATGGTTAGCAAGAACTGATGACCACAAGGGGTCTTAGGTAAGGGACCGATACAATCTATGACCACCTTACTAAAGGGCTCTTCAATGACTGGGATAGGCTGCAGAGGGAATGGTTTGACACTGGGGTTCGGTTTCCCGGCTACCTGACAATCATGGCAAGGCCAAAAGAACTGGGATAAAATTTTTGCATAGGTCTTTCTAACTCCTAAATGACCACCCACCCCATCATGAGCTATACTAAGTACGTCCTGCCACAAAGGTTTGGGAATAACAACTTGATGATGAACTAACCAAGGGTGATTGGCAGGAGAATTGGAGGGATGGAACTTCCGCATTAATACCCCAGACCTAGTGTAGTAGCAATTTGATTCTTGCTCAGTTTCTGACTCAGAAACTGACCTATTGAGAAAACCTACTAGCTCAGGATCCCCTGCTTGTAGCTCAATAAATTTACTCCTAGTGATGGGAGAGGAACCAAAACTAGTGACATCTGGGTTCCTATCTCCATCAGAACTAATCTGGAGGTTATCTGGTTGTGGGGAGTCCTCAAAAAATTCACTGAGACCAAGATCAGTATGGTCCGGCTGGATAAGATTATCCTCGGGCTTCTCACACTCCTGGAGGGAAACTCCATCAACTTCACTAGCCTCTTCTACCTCTGTACTGCGGCTCATGCTACGGGTCACAGCACACGCAGGGAACTACCCTGGAAAGTCTACTTCTAACTACATAGTATTATTCTCGGCAGTGGGACAAGATGAGACCATAACACTAGGGAACATCATGTCCCCGACGAGGTTATTTCCTATCAATAGAGAGACCCCTTCTACAGGTAAGCTATCTACTACTCCGAACGTGACATAGCCTGACTTTATGGATGACCGCAGGTACACTTGGCAAAGGGGAATACGCGACCCACTGGTGAAACCGTTCACAAGCTACCAGTATAGCATGAATCCAGGAATGGAGCAGCTTCTTTTGTAAAAAGAGATAAAGCTGAGCCTGTGTATCTCAAGAGTTTAACAGAAATGGGTTGACTAAATTGATCCAGAGCTAAGGAACCAGGAGAACAAAATGGTTCAAAGGTTGATATCATAGAAGAGGGGGAATCATCCAGGGCAACAGTCTGACTGAGGGCAGTGACACAGGGCTCCAATAATTTCTCCGATTGCTCGGCCACCCTGACCAAAAGAGAGGGGGATCCTTGGTGAGAGGAATTTCTTTCCTTTAACTTGAGACAGTCACTGATGACATGTCCTGGCTTCTTACAGTACCTACAACCAAAGTTTTTCTCACCAGTAAGGGTAGATCCACCTGTTCCATGGACCATGGGCTCACCTGGGGTAGATGGTGCAGAACCTGAGGGTCGGGTCGGTATGACAAGAGGCAAGGACCCCAGTGTAGATGTTGGTGTAGGCCGCTTGAAGGAAGTGAAGGACTGGGACATGGGAGTATAAGACCTGGAATTTACATTTCTATTAGTTAAGGAATAATGGTCAGCCACTGGACCAGCATCAGCCAGGGTACGGATACCTCTCTGATCCAAGTGTGCTCGAATGTCGCCTGGGATACATTTTCTAACATCCTCAAGCAGGATTAGTTCAACAAGCTTGCCATGTTCTACATGGGCAGACTCACTTTCAATCCACCTCCGACAAAGGACCTGTTTCTGCCTGAAGAACTCCACAAATGTTTGTTTGTCAGTCTTCCGGCAGTTTCGGAACTGTTGCCGGTAGGCTTCAGGAGCAAGTTTATAACTATTCAAAACCGCGGACTTAACAAGGGCATAGTCTAGACAGTGATCCCCAGAGAGGGCAGAAAACACATCTAATGCCTTATCAGGGAAAGATCTATAAGTTGAGACCATTGAGAAACAGGCCACTTGTTAAGTCGGGCAATTTTTTCAAAAAGAGAGAAGAACTTGTCTGGTTCTTCCTCATTAAATTTTGGAACAATGTTGAGACATTTGTTTACACTAAATGTTGAATTATCACTACCTTGAGCCAAACCTCGTTGTTTGAGAGTTTCCAGCTCCACCTCGAGCCTCTTGAGTTCAACTTGTAAGGCCAAATGACTTGGTGTAACAATTTCCCCTGAATTTCCCGACGGTTGGGCTATGATTTGACTGTCAACAAGGTGGTTGAGGACAGCTTCTTCTAACCTAGCCTTATTCATGGAAGAGCGGCCTTCTAAATCATAATGATGAGCGAGGGATTGCCACTCTGCCTTAGTAAGCCCCTTCAGTCTTTCGGCTGAAGGTGAAGCCAAAAAGCTTTCCAGGTCAAACATGTTGAACTCAAAATCGTAGCAAAAAAAATGTAGCAGTGGCAGCTAAGCTAACTAGCTAGCTAATCAATAATATTAAAATGCAATCAACTGTGAAACACAGCAAGGGATTAACCAAACACGTGGTACACAAGAATAAGGGTTAACTCACCAGTAGCTTAAGCAATAAAACAGGAGCAATATAATTAAATGAACACTGTGAACACAGCAACTTGCATCCAAAAATACTTAGCAATGAAACAACACCTGGCGAGTGATCAACACTTGATATGGCACAACAATGGTTAGCTCCCGGACAGGGCCCCACTTATCATGATCCCAATATCCTTTATACCTGGGGAGTGAAACCTACCCCAAGTTATCATCAAATAAAGGAACAAACAGGGAACACGGCAATAATTATCCCCACAAAAACCGACTCAACTGAATGTACTTGAATAAATAAAAATAAGTTGCAGTAAGTGAGTCACAAATGGGAAGATAATTAAATAATTCAATTTATGTTCTTAAAGGAGTACTGTCTAGCAACCATGGAATTTAAGGGAATAAGTGATTGTATATTAAAATAAGAGTGATGCCAGAAGGGTGAAAATATACCGTTAAGGATTTAGATCAAATGAATACTACTTAACATTAACTATATTAAACACAGACATTACAATATATACACAGGGGGACCGGTGGTAGAAACGGTACCGTTCTTGCCTCGCAAGCGAGATGTCAAGGGCTTGATTACCGGGCCGGTGGAAGTTGTTTGGACTTACTTCCTAACCCCCATTAGTCCCTGTTCACCTAGCAGTAAAGTAGGTACCTGTTGTAAATCGAAAGTTGCGAATTCGTGTTCAGGGAAAGTTGTTGGAGCTTCCAATTAACTTGACGACATAAGCCACTGACTCTTCAGGCTTCTACGCCCTTAACTCTCCAGGCTTCTACGCCCTTAACTCGTGAGACATAAAGGCAAGCATAAACTTAGCATGCTTCCCTGTTGGGCGCTGTAAACGCTTCTGTGCTTCACCTTACACAAGGATGTAGGGGGGTGCCCCCCCCCCCCAAAAAAAAAAAAAATATATATATATATATATATATATATATATATATATATATATATATATATATATATATATATATTTATATATATATATATATATATATATATATATATATATATATATATATATATATATATACATATATATACATACAGTATATATATACATATATATATATATATATATATATATATATATATATATATATATATATATATATATATATATATATATATGCTGATAGCCACCAGGAAAGAAGAAAACACGAAGTTCCCAAGCGCTTTCGTGTAATTCACATCTTCAGGAGTGAGTACAGACTAGTCTGTACTCACCCCTGAAGATGTGAATTACACGAAAGCGCTTGGGAACTTCGTGTTTTCTTCTTTCCTGGTGGTTATCAGCATATATATATATATATATATATATATATATATATATATATATATATACTGTATGTATATATATATATATTCTATAACACCAGGATCCCTTCCTAGGCCTAACTTAACATGCCACTAATTACCAGATACCACTAGGGTATTGTAGATGACTGAACAAGGCACGTCTGTACTGGGCAAGTGTCGAGGCTAGATTCGATGTGGACATGTCCTGCCTATACCATGGTTTACTAGAGAGAGAGTCTCTGGCCACACAGAATATGAGTGAAAAGCGTCTTAGCTCATGTGACCCAGGACAGTTGCCAAATAGTCTACAACTAATTAATACTAGTCTCGGTTTGGCTTAACAGAGTAACACAAATGATGCATATTAATGACATACATAGATATACAATTAACCTAATTAACTAAGAACAACAATACGATAATAGTAAAATTAACAAGTTATTAATAGCTTGTGTGGAGCGGAGGCGTAAACAGATACCACACGACATGCGTGTTCCTAAGAGTTACAGGCACGTGGCAGGTTTATGTTGCGGATATAGAAGAACCGTGCATCCTGGGCCTGGACTACCTCCTACCTCGTAAGTGTTAAATGGATCTTAACTCGATGCTGTTGAAAATTAAAGGAAAGTGGGTACCGCTGAAGACTGTGAAGCATGTTAGTGCTAAGGTTACAGCTAGGATGTCAGTAGTTATTCGCCCAAGATCAGATGTGCTTGCTCCGTGCAAGGTGAACGGTTCCTTGCATACACATCTGGGATTGGTGGAGCCTGATAAGCAGTGCGGAGTAGGAGATTGAAGTGACGGTGGGAGACTTTAGTCGCTCCATCTGCAGAGGAGGTACACTCACGTGTCATAGTTTCGATGCACCCTCTACCGCTACTCCTGGTTCGAGGGAAGTCGTAGTCAGGGTTGCAAACCGAACGGTTCCTCTTTTATAGTGATGTTGAGTATGGTGATGGTAAATAAAGTGTCGTAAAGTCACTAAAAAACCTGTATCGTGCATATGTTCTTTCAAGTATTGCATCTTGAACTGCTATTCGTACAATACAGCTAAACTTCGAGCTACCATATTGCACTACTGAACGATGGAACGGGGGAGGGCATTGGGTATGAAGCCAAGGCCACGACTTCCATCTAGTCAGGAATAGGGGTAGAGCGTGCATCGAAAATATGGCGCGTGAGTGTACCTGTAATCATGGCCAATTTCTCTCTCCCACCAAAGAGAATACAGCAGAGAGTGGCTGTTGGGCTGTGCAAAGAGGTCGACCAAAAGCGTGGTCAAGAAGGAAAGGTCTGCTAGACCACTTGCAGGACTTGTTTGCCAGGAGCTTCCATTGCCTGGATGAGGCTCAAGTGATACACCTGGAACGGTTGATATTAAAGTATACAGACCTCTTCTCTACAGGGGACTGTAGGTTATGTATCTAAGCTACTGTGCCGAGTAGCATTTATATATGTAATTACGTGGCAACACTGCACGTGTTATGTGGCAACATTGCCCCGAGGCTGCCATATGGCAAGGCAGTCTCAATCTGACTCTGTGGGTCGTGCAAATCACACGCTAGTCATCACTTGTATTTCTCCTATCCGTTAATAAATGGATGTCAGTGTTACCCAGTGTTTCCCTACCCATCACTGCCTTCTTCAGGGAACACTTGGAACCCTCATGGCGCAGTGAGTAGGATCTGTGGACTTACAAGTGTGTGAACAATGACGACGGTTACATCTGCAAGCAATGTGCGCGTCGACTAGTGTGTTGTGTTGTGTTGCCTTGTGTTTCGCCGCAACGTGCAGTGTTGCGCCTTCACAGTGATGGTGGCAGTGTTAGTGTCAGTGTATTAGTGTGTCTGGAGCTGAGAGTTGAGCATTGACCTGTTTTTTGTGGTACCCACGGAGCACGCAGGCGTGCACCCTCCTCGTGTGACATCCGGGGAGACACTAACGTTCTCGCCTCCGCAGCGGCTCCAGCCACCAAGGCCACCACAATCTGCTCTCTCAGACACACACACACACACACAAACGCACGCACGCACGCACTCACGGACAGAACAGTGGACTCTATGCATTATTTCTGCATTGTTTACGTCATATATATGTGGTTCGAGCTGATGAGGCGCCACTTTATATACTAAACAGCGCAGTTCAAGCATACTAAGATGGGAGGTAAGAAGGGACAACGTAAAGATGGGAGACACGACTCCCCACCTCCTTCCCCTCCACCGGGCGCAGACTCTCATCCTCCACCTCCAGCGACGGACATTGCCACAATTCTGAGGTGGATGGACGACAGGGACGAGAGACGCAGAGAAATGGAACTTCAGAGAGAGGAGATACGAAGAGAGGAGGAAAAGGTGCGCTTTGATGCAATATTGTCGACCCTGGCGGTAACCCACCCTCCCTCACTTGCAGGTATCGCGCACCAAGGCGCCAGTACCCTCCCTCCCCCACCACCACAGCGTCCTCCAGGTACTCTTGCTACTCCAACAGCTCTCAAGGCATCTGTTCAACCCCCACTCGCCCTCTCACCAAACGTCACGTTTCAGCTTTTTTGTGAGTGGAGGCGGCGGTGGACAGATTACTCCACGATGGTGGACCTTTATAGCATGCCTTCAAACAAACAGCTCATCTAACTGCAGATGTGTTTGTCGCTGGAAACCCAGAGAGTTTTGGAGCACACGTTGCAAGTGCCACCCGATTCTACGTCTTCAGTGACGGATGTGCTCGACCTTTTACAGGAGCACGTTAAAGGTCGGAATAACGAGGCCTTGCTTCGCCGCGCCTTCACCAGCTGCAAGCAGGCGAAGATGAATCCTTTGACGACTGTTTTGTACGTTTGAAGATTTTGTCGGAGGAGATCAACGTCTGCACGGCGCACAGCCGGGAATGTGAGGAAGCCTGGATCAAGCACGGGATCTTGACAGGTGTCAGGCAAGAAGAATTGGTGTAGCGACTCATCCCCCTGGACGCTTCCTCCACACTCCAGGTGGTAGTGACTGAATGTCGGTCATATGAGGCCACCAAGTCCGCCATCTCTGCCTTACGGGCCCCACCTGCCGTGAGAGCTATCTCACAATACAAGAAGGGTAAGAAGGCGGCCAACAACGTGAAGGCTGCCGCACGTTCTTCCACGCCCTCGCCTAGTGCTTCCTGTGGCAGCTGTGGAAAGCAGCATGGCCCCAAGACATGCCCAGCCGCCAACGCACTGTGCCGTGGATGTGACCGTAAGGGCAACTGGTCAAACACAGACAGGTGCCCTGCACGAGGCCACAAGTGTCAGGCCTGCGGTCGCTATGGACACTACGACAAGTGCTGCCGCCAACCCAAGCCCAAAAGCCCGAGACGAGGAGGAAAGCAGCGCACTTCCCTCGGGGTGGTTCGCACGCAGCCCCAAACAGCTGTTGAGTCATATCAGGAGGGTGGAATCGACCACACGCCCCAGGGCTACCCCTTCCCCTAACATCCGCGTCGCCGTCACACACGGTGGTGTGTCGGGTCACATCGAGGTGATACCGGACACCGGCGCTGATACTACAGTGATAGGCCTGAAGCACCTCCAGAAACTGGGCCTCACCAAACGCGACCTGGGACCACCGCCGCAGCTACAGTACTACAATGTGGACGGTTCCCAGATGCCGGACGCTGTGGGCTCCTTTCAAGCGGAGATCACCTACGGCGACAGGTCGTGTCACGGATGGATCGACGTGCAGAATACTCTCGCTACACCCTTGTTGTCGTGGGAGCACTGCTAGGAGTTAGGCTTGGTGCCCAGAGACTTTCCTGAGCAGATCCAGCAGGGTGGAATATATTTAAGATAAAAGTGAAATATGCAAGGATCAGCTAGTTTTACTCAGCGACCATGTAACAATTTTGTTGTTATTCCGACAAAGAGATTATGGTAAAATTAATTTATATTCCACCCATCCTTTGCTTAATAAATATTTGTGATAATATGCAATATTATATAATTATATACTTATGTTAAAAGGAATGGAGTGAAAATGTTATTAGTCTTGTAAAATAGTATTCAGACTTAATCTAGTTCCAATTCTTCCAAGTTCCAGTGTTTAAACACCCCACCACAATATGCAAGCTTCATATATTTTGGAGTGTGCTCAGTTACCGTTAATACTGTGCGCTGAACATCATGAGCAATTCAATGATGGTAGCAATTGTGTTTCTCATGGTAGCGTGTGTTGGGGGGGCCGCCAGCACTGCCTTGCTTCGGCTCCCACTGACCTGAACACAGTTTCATCGGTAAATATAATGGTTCTCCAGTATTCTTCTTTATGTGGAAGGTGCTCCAATGCAAATGCAAAGCCGAATCAACACTCTTCGTGAGTAGATGTTAGCCACCCTTTGTGAGATGGAATATGGCAGTCGATCCCAGCTTCATGAAGTCGGCGTCTCGTCGTCATGTGATGGCAGTTGAGGCCCAGATTTCTTGTATGCTCCACTGATGTTCGCAAGGAAAATAAATCCTCCTTCAAACGGCAGAGATTAGATTTTTTTTAATGATCAAAATGTATATAAATGCAAATATTGAAGTTAATCTTCATAATTTTATTGAGGTTATTCAGCCATAAGACCATTTTATATGATGAACTTCTGCTATCCTTAGTGCTGTTTAGCGGTACTTAACAAACAACTATTTGTGCAGTAAAAGTTTGCAAGTTAAGCTTTGTGTATAACTTTTAAATTTTACTGCTAGCTAGCAGTACTATTATGTCATTAGCAGAAAAGTGTTATGTATACTGGCCCTGGTAATTTGTATATTCCTGATATATATTGTTACAAGTACTGACAGTATGTACAGGATGTACCCATGACAGGATGTACCCATGAATGTCTGTGGGTAGTTTTAAAGTTGCCTGCATTTTCGCGGCTGGGGCAGGGAGCCATTCGTTCTAGAGACAGTAATTTCCTTTACATGTATTGTAAATATGTGTGTGTGTGTGTATTAGTAGACACACACACACACACACACACAAAACACATACAAAAAATAATAATTGGAAAATCCTCTCACAAATAATCAGAAACAAATTTATTAAAATGTAACAGCCTACCCTGAAGTCCGTACTTTATTACTTTATTAAGAGAGCACGTACTTGAGGGTAGACTGTCACATTTTTAATAAATTTGTTTCTGATTATTTATTAGAGGATTTTTCCATTATTATTTCCTTGTATGTGTTTTGTGTGTGTGTCTATACACACACGCACATATACAATACTAAAAGTAAAAGCAATAATTGTCCTTAGGGCAAACACATAAAGGGAATATGCATTTCTTTGTACACAAGTAAAATTGTACTCCCCTCCCCGTCCGCTAATGTTATTCGCCGGTTTGGCGATTCGCGGCCAATTTGAGAACCTAACCCCCGCGAATTTGCGGGGGGGGGGGGGGGCTGATTAGATAATTAGTTACCCACGAATGTATTGGTATACATGCTCGATTTGGTGGTTGGATTTAATGTTAGCATTTCTAAACGTTTCTCATTGCACAGTATAATGTTATTGTTTCTGATATTATTGTTATATGATACTCTATGTAATGTTATATATTAATTAGCACAAATGCATTGAAAATAGTTAGACTCATGTAGAGGACTAACCAAATTAAGTTTCACACTAAACAGTGGTAGGCTTGGGATCAAGGAAAGTATATAGGAGGAAGCGTGTCTTAATTAAATACAGCCATCCATCATTCACAGGGCACTGAGCCTACTGTATATTCCTCCTAACTGGGTTACCAGATCGGTTCCAATCAGGTCTCATCGATGCTCAAACGGTTCACTATGGGCAGGACACCCTGCTGAGAAAATCAACCAAATGAAGGCCTCATGGCGTGGCACCAAGCAGGCCTCTGATCGAACCAAGAAATATTATGCTCAATATTATAACCAGAGAGAATAACCTTTGAAAGTGAAAGTGGGAACATTGGTGATGCTCTGGAAAGACCTGTGTGAACCGGAACAAAGTAGAAAACCTTTTAGAAGCATTGAGAAGAAAGCACCTGCAAATTATATGATTTTAAAGGTATTTGATGACTCTGAACCACATATAGTCCAGAGGACTATACACGAAACGAGAGAGAGCACATCATAGTAACAGCCTTAGGGTACTTCACTACCGTTGCTGAAGGGAGGTACACTCGGAAACCACATTCTCTAGCCCACCTGGCTCGGTGCTGGAGGTTAGTACAGTGTCCTTTCTGGACGGGGGCCCACTCTAACTATCACGAGGCAAAACAGGCAAGAACACACACAGTCATAGTGTAACGACCACGGTCGTACACGTCAGTTAAAGCCAAAATCAAATGATTCATATTACGCTCAATAGCCCACAAAACATGTACCTCTGCTTTTATTTTGAGTCCTCCATCTGAGGAGTCCGTTTTCTCATCACTTCAAGACGCCTCAGTCCTCAGTTATCCCATTTTCTCTGACTTACTGAAACCAACCTCTCTATATAATGAATTTGAATGTGAGAGAGAACACCTTTGTTTTGAGTCAACTTAGATATGTCTGTTTACAGTTGGAACATTCAAGATCCATTGTGAGTGGTGTTGAACGCTTCAACTGTCCTTATTGTTAGTAAGTCGTGTCAAGTAGGCGAGTGTTGAGTTTGCCAGTTAGAGTGGCGTATTTTAGGTCGTCAGTAACGGGCCGAGTTTTCTCTTTTCAATAATTTACCATCCAGCTATTCTTTTCTGTTAGTAGTCTATTTATCCATATACTTATATGTTCTGTGTAGTACTCTTCCCAATGAGTACCCTGTTTTATATACTTATCCTTCTTCACTTCTTTACACACATATATATATATATGCTGATAACCACCAGGAAAGAAGAAAACACGAAGTTCCCAAGCGCTTTCGTGTAATTCACATCTTCAGGGGTGAGTACAGACTAGATAGAGTAATGCAAAACAAGATGAATATATACAGAGGAGGGTGAGACCAGGTCCACAATGGTCAGGTAATTAGGTAATGACCCTACTAATCTTTAAATGGCACACAACGGTTGGTGGTTGGGTCAGATGGGACAGTGACCCGCCCTCTCACCTGATCACTGTCCCATCTGACCCAACCACCAACCGTTGTGTGCCATTTAAAGATTAGTAGGGTCATTACCTAATTACCTGACCATTGTGGACCTGGTCTCACCCTCCTCTGTATATATTCATCTTGTTTTGCATTACTCTATCTAGTCTGTACTCACCCCTGAAGATGTGAATTACACGAAAGCGCTTGGGAACTTCGTGTTTTCTTCTTTCCTGGTGGTTATCAGCATATACCTAGATCACGCGCACCTACAGTGATTTACTTGCATATATATATATATATATATATATATATATATATATATATATATATATATATATATATACTTACTAAGGGCCGTATTCCTAGTCATTACGACGATAATGACGATCACGACCATCATCTCGATGATCGTGTGTCGGGACGCAACCACCCAACGCTGAGTGCCATATTCCTAGACCCTTACCTGAGCGTGTAAACACGGCAGCTCGTGACGGATGGCAAAATTTTTTTTGGCCATGCGCATGTGCCAAATGTATTATTTCACATAATTAGAAAGACGATTTTGAGAGATATTTAGTTGTTATTTTATACCGGCACAATAATATATTGTAAAATATATTTTTTTATAAAATTGAACTTTATTATCTGTTCGAAACAAAATAGATAATTTTTTCATCTGAGTACTTGGCAACAATGTTTGCGCGCGTGTTATCAAACATGGAGGTAGTAAGAGAACGTTCTGCAGCTCTGTCTGAAACCCAACACATGGCACTTTAGCGCCATATTGAGCAAAGGCCAATCATTGAGGATAGGTCTACAAGCAACACCATAAGTTATAGGAAAAAAAAGACCTGGGATGAAATTACTGCTTCATTCAACGCCAGCTATGATCCACTTGTTTTACCTGGTCCTACCCCAGGGCCATCATCTGTGTCTTCTGCACAATTTACTGAAGTTCCATCCACTGTTTATCGACCTCTATTTTCACCCTCTGTTCCTGTCTCGCAAGTCATTGTTCCTGCCTCACCAGTCATTGCTCCTGCCTCACCAAACATTGCTCCTGCCTCGGCAGTCAATGCCCCTGACTCACTATCGAGTGATATTGCCTCACCCCCTCCTGCTCATGCTTCCAACCAACACCTTTATTCAGTGTCCAGGGCATCTGGTTCTCGGCCAAGGAGCAAACCAAGGCGAACTAGGAGGGTGACAAGTGTCTATGAAATGTGTGATAAAAGACAAGAAGAGTTACATAAATCTAAGTTGTACAGATTGAATAGGGGGCATGAGGAGGAAATGAAACTGAAAAAAGAAATGATGTTAACACAAAAACTACAACAAACTGCAATTGAAAAGACACATGAAAAATTGAATAATTCTTTGGATTTGTTAGATAGTGTTTTAAGGAAAGCAGGAGCTGCATATGATGCCATGGCTAAAACATATGAATGATGTTGTAATATTTCAGAAATTGGCATCTAAAGTAAAAGTTATTCGTTCTATTTCTTACATATTCAACTAATTTTATTTGAAGGAAATAAACATACATGTGTTTATTTTGACAAAGGTTTTTTTGTTTACAAAAGCTGTCATAAGTATGGCAGGTAATTATTTGTGGGGGATGAATATTTATAATATACATAAAGGCTGTGATTTTCAAAAATTGAATTTATTTCCTGTGATAAAGAATAAAGTTTTGTTTGGTGTATACAGGTATTTATAAAATATGTTATACTGTGCAAAGTACTGTATAGAGGATATTGTGGGGTATGGGATGTTTGGTGTTCGCACTCAGGATGGGATGGAGAAAGGAAACTCACAATGTGCTCTCTATATACATGTTGTATTGAATGTACAATGCAGCTTGGTGCTGGGAAGGCAGCATGGTTACAAGCGTGATGTAGAGAGAGCTGGTTGGTGAGGATGCTCACAGGAGGACAGCTTGTGGGTCGCCATGCTCGCCAGCGGGAGAGAGGACCACCAGGCAGGCGGAAGAGCGAGGCCCGCCGGGCAGCGGCGGTGGAGGAGGTGTTGCTGGCTGTGGCTGTTGGTAGAGAGCGAGAGCGAGAGGCAGATCACCGCGAGGTCAGGTCTTAAATAGCGGGGGTAGGCGTGGCTTAGTAGTTGACCCCCGCTCCGTGGTGTATGGCGGCGCTGGTTGACCTAGGTCACGAGGCATACACTGGGGAATAGGTGGGGTCGGCTAGGCAGCGACAAACAGCGTTTGTAGGGGAGAATTCCACTACAATATGTTTCTTTTATTAAATTTTATGCATTGATATAAATAGCTGTAGAGAAGGAGTGAAACCATTTCTTTTTGTGCCCAAGATAGAAATATTTTCATGTCAGTTACAAATATTGTCCAAAGTATGGCAGTTAAGATTTATTTTTATATATCTATAATATAAGCTGTGAATTTCAGGAAATGCAGAACTATGTATAGAAAAATTATAGTTTATTTTCTTAATTTTTACACATTTATAAAAAAATAAATGTATATTTCTTTCCTTTTGTTGTCTTCATAAAACCACACAGGTGAATTACCTTTCATATTGAGTTATGCTCCATTATTAAAGACCACAGTGAAGTAAAAAAACAAACAATTTGAGGCAACATACTTATGAATGCTTAAAAAAAAAAGAAAAATATAGAACCACTGTTTCATTAAAATTTAATGACATGAATCGTTCACCAATTAAGGCAATGAATGGAACATAGTAGTTACCTAACTAACTAAAGCTGTATTCTTACAGATTATCAAAATAATGAACTAAACCTTACTGTACTTTATTAACTAAAAGAAATGCTCCACTATATACTCCCTCCGTGCTTGACCTTCATGATTTCCATATCTGACCATTTCTTCTGGGTCGTCAGGGTCTTCGAAATGCATGTCTTCTATGTCCAGTGGAAGTCCAGAAATCAAAGCAATATTATGGAGAACTGCACATGCAATTATAATATTTTGGGTAGTACACAGCTTTGATCTTACATGTTGCAAGACAGCAAATCGCTTCTTCCACACACCAAATGTCCTTTCAATTGTCGTTCTTGTTTTAATATGAGAGCTGTTATATTTCCTCTGCTTTTCATTAGATGGATTATGGATTGGAGTGAGTAAGTATGGACGCAATGCATATCCACTATCACCAAGGAGAAAGCCTCGATAATCACCGGCCTGCAGACTTTCACAAAGTCTTGAAGTTGAGAAAATGCGGGAGTCGTGAGCACTGCCCGGCCAGTTTACGACAAGGTTTGTAAATTTCATGTGTGCATCACATACGGCCATGACATTAATGGAGAAGAAATTCTTTCTACACCTGTAGAGTTCAGGATTTGGCTCTCCAGGGCTCCTGATTGGAATGTGAGTCCCATCTACACAGCCTATTACACCTGGCATTCCAGCAATAGAGGCAAGTTCCTGCATGAACTCTTCTTCTCGTCCAGGTAAGGGGAATTTAATATATTCTCTTGCAAGAGTGGCAATGGCAGCAGAAACATCCCGGACACATTTGCTAACACTTGGTTGAGACATGTCTGAACAGTCTCCCAGAGTTATTTGAAAATTTCCTGTAGCCATATATCTCATGGCAACCAGTAGCTGTAAACTTGGAGGAATTGGAATGCCTGAAAGGAAAGAAGAGAAAATAAATGATACTGCCTTGTATATACTATTCCTCGTAATGTCTTAGGGAATTAGCACTCACAGGGAAAAAAATTATGCTGTACAGTACTGTTTGTTTAAATTGAACCTTATCCCCCCCCCCCCCCTCACTGAAAACATACAGTTGGGTCTCGATTTACGCGGGTTTCGTTTACAATTTTGGTCATTTATGCCATCTCCCGCCTAACCCTGATTTTTTCTAACCTACCATAACCTAACGTAAGGGTTAAGCCTTGACTTTTCTTTTACCTGGTACAGTATATTATTCTCTTATTGATATTTCTCTTCAAATTTATGTGTGTGTGCATACCACCATAAAGTTAAGATACAAATTTATAATACAATGTAGGTATTGTGTCTGAAAAAGTGGAGTTTGGGAGTCGGCCCAGTCTATATTTCAATTAATCCCATATGTTCTTTTATTTCTTTTAAGCGTTTCTCGTTTTACGCGCTACTCCGTGGGTTCAATTGACCGCGTAAATGAAGACCCAACCGTACTTCATATTTCATGATCATGACATTTATCAAGTTGTTCCTCAAGCATCTGATGAGCACTAATATACTGTATTGAAATAATAAATAATTGATTACCTCTACGGCTCAGTGACATCGGGAGAAGATGTCTGATTTTTGTAACCATCTCCCTGGTGCTGTCCTTCGACAATCTGTAGCGATGAATAAATTCCTTTTCATTATAATACTGAAAAGGATCTCGTCTTACATGAAATAGTCGCTTCCTCATATTACCTAGCAGACTTAACATCCTTATTTCTTCGAGTTCATCTAAGTCTTCTCTGTACCTGTAGGTCTCCATGCTGTAAAATCATAACATTATCATTTTATTTATTTGTTCTTAATTGAAATTTTGTAATAAAATTTATTTCTAGGACAACTGACCCCTGGAAAATTGCCCCACATTACCAGTGAATAACTTGCACAAAATATGGATCTAACCTGTCTTTAACTTAAAAAAAAAACCTGACTTAACTTTAACTTAATCTAATCGAATTTAAACTTAACCTTACTAAATTTTAACTTAACCTAACTTAACCTTACTAAATTTTAACTTAACCTAACTTAACATAACCTAACTTAACCTAACAAAATATTAAATATAACTGATCCACATTTTTTTCAATTAACCAATGTTTTTATAGAAATCTGTAAATGTTGCTGATTGAATACCATCATACAGATGGCAAAGTTAAACTGATCTCTCATCCCAGGGCAGTGGGGGCCCCTGCCTTGCATTGTACACACTTCAAATTGCATAGAAATTTCTTAAGAGCCAAACTACGTCAAGTTGTTCAATTGTCACTCCCAAATTGTCTACTGTGCTGTGTCCTTTTCTGATATTGTTTAGAATATAGCTAAAAATGTAGTTATACTTAGATGAATGAAAATATCAATTGTAAAAATTAAAAGTAATAGATTTTTTCAACCAAAGAGTGGTGTTGTGTGTATCATTTAAACTGTGATGTAGCCGAGTATTGCAGAACTTTAGAGCAAATTATTGGTATTGATAGTAAGCTGTACTTATTCTTTATTTTATTAGTGACAGTAAATATTTTAGTTAAAGAATAAAGAAAATGAAATCTAATGCTTACTTATGTCGTCATATTTCTGCCTGACACACACAAGACATTGTAGATCGTAAGCCTTAGCTTATATCTTGTTGAAAATAAATATTAACGTTTATATTAAACTATATTACTGGGCCAAAAACTGCGATATTTTCCTTGTTAACTCAAGATAGTGAGCTTACTTGGCTTGCCTCATTCCGGAAAACATAAGTGAATTTCCCGGTTCAGATGGTTGAAATTTTATTACTACTACGACAAAAATATTGTATGAATGAATAAAGATAAGAAACATACCTTAAATGATAACAGAAGTAATTGTTAATTGAAGATGAGGCTCACAGCACAGATAGCAGTCGTCATCGAAGTCGGAGCTGTGATGTCAACATTCCAATAATGTTTCAAGTTCATAACAGTGTTGTGAAAGTTCATTTATCCGTATTAACACTTCTTTTAATTGTCCTTATCAAAAAAATAATATAATTCGACGTAGACATCTGTAATATAAAGTACTGGAAGAACTTTCATGAAATATAATGATGATTATTATTTGTCGTAAGGCAGCTATCGGGTGGGGGTAGCCACCCGATGTTGTTTCCAACATTTCAGGGATATGCGTATGGTTCCCTTCCGATACCTCGTTTATCGGGATGACTATTAATAGACCAGCACGAACACTATCAATTGGCATTGTGCTTCGTAATGACTATCAATCCGGCCCTAATTCTTATGTATTCTTGCTCATATTCTGATATGGTCTTTATCTCTATATACCTTATATTCTTATATATTCTTATATAAGTAACTCTTATGCTTCTCTGCTTATGTTTTCCAAGTCAAAGTTCTTTCTTTTCATTTCCTTTCATATATATATATTATATTCTCAGTTTCAATGATCTTACCTTTCGGAAGTATACTTTGTTTTATGTCTTTCTTATACATGGGTTAGTCTGGGGAACCATGTTATTCCTTGTACAACACTTTTTATACTTACAAAGGGTAGCTGCCACCACCTAGACTTTTCATTATATAACATAACTCATGGAAAGTTGTTGGGTAGTGTGGTAGATGTCTAGGCACGTGAGTAAGTATTATTTTCTGGGAACCAATGTGTAGAAGGAGTAGAGTGGTGATACTCGTAGTTGACTAGTTCACTATTTATTAACAAGTGAGTGGAGAAGATGCATCTTAAATTCACTCAGGGTAAACAGAACCGCAATTAACTTACTAAATCATCAAACACTTCAAGAGCTTATTACCTCATTCAACACCTCCAAATACTCATTACTTTATTAGACCATTGGGATATCATTACCTTGATACATGAGATTCCGTAACTATTATTCACAAGCCATCACTGGACCCTCAGGTCTTACTTTAACAAGTAACAAACTACCTCTCCACTTCTTGATTAGAGCATGATACTCTCAGGTTATTCTTTCGTGGGTACTACAGATGAATACATAACCCACTGGGCAATTCCACAATTAGTAACATACAATATTTCTTATCACTTCACAAGGAACCACCTGGTACCTTGAACTCTCATTCAGAGGTTCAATACTTAACCCGGGATACTATATTTCTGCTAGTTATCCCTCCAAACATGGGCGGACACGGCTCCATGCAATAGATGAAGTACAATCTCCAGGTGGAGTCAGCTGGCACAGTTGTTTACAGCGACCGCCAAGCTGAAGGCTCGCTCGCTTGGTGCACTCAGGGAGGTTGACTCGTTACACACTGGCAGAGTGGTGAGGGCGCTTCCCGGGGGAATCGTGTCCTGGGATTCTAAATGCGCCCCCTTAGAGACAGTCTTCACGAACCATCTTGCCCATAGGTAGCTATCGACCCTCAGGAGAGTGGCTACCACATCCGCGTCTGGAGACGTGGAGGAGAAATCACAGGAGTGAATATTTAACTTCACTATACAAAACATACGTCTGGCACCGGTTCAGACGATAGCTAGATCTCTACTTTACTTGACTCACTTGGCACTGAAGGTACTATGTCAAAACATGAACACTGATATTCACAAAAAATGACTTAAGTTAAACTGAGTTAATATGGCGGCGTGGAACACACGTGAACATACCTGGAGACGTGGAGGAGAAATCACAAAAGGAGTGATTTCCCGTCGCGCGCCTGCATATATACGGGCCTGAGGGCATATTCCTACTAGAAAGATAAATTTCACTAACAATAGACCCTCTATTCACAGTAGTCGTTGGACACCTAGCTGTGACCGTCAGTGTCACAAATCAGGCTAATTTTCTACATCTATATTTATGATTTAATCAGAGATTGAGTTTGTCAGTAAAGAGGTGAATTGAAGTTATATATGCGTTCGAACTCTATTGACCTGACCGCAAACCACATCCCCGGTCAAACGGCCGTTAAATCTGGGAGAATTTTGTGTTTGACAGGAACTGTTCAGAAGATGAATGACTTTCTTAAATAGACAACTGACACTAACTAAACTATGAACATCAGATTCTCTGATGTCGGGGCGACAAAACAATATAACTTCAGTAGCGATCAGAAACCCATGGATATCCCCACGGACGACCTAAAATACGCTACTCTGGCAAACTCAACACTCGCCTACTTGACACGTCTTACTAACAATAAGGACAGTTGAAGCGTTCAACACCACTCACAATGGATCTTGAATGTTCCAACTGTAAACAGACATATCTAAGTTGACTCAAAACAAAGGTGTTCTCTCTCACATTCAAATTCATTATATAGAGAGGTTAGTTTCAGTAAGTCAGAGAAAATGGGATAACTGAGGACTGAGGCGTCTTGAAGTGATGAGAAAACGGACTCCTCAGATGGAGGACTCAAAATAAAAGCAGAGGTACATGTTTTGTGGGCTATTGAGCGTAATATGAATCATTTGATTTTGGCGTTAACTGACGTGTACGACCGTGGTCGTTACAAAGCTTTCCACTCCCAAAGATTCAATATTATGCCGTATAGTCAACAAAACATTCACAGTAAATACATAATTTTCAAAACACAATATCTTGCAATACTGGGGTAATGGTCATCAATACAGGCAACACACATAGTTACATAATTTTCACATACATAAAATTTTGCAACTCAGTTGACTAATCACACAAACTCCCAGCCAGGGGCAGATAAAATGAACATAGCACCACTTGTTATGGCACACAGAAGAACATAATCACACATCAATATTACTGAACATAATAATAAAATTAACAGGCCGGCCTCAATTACAGTTTTTGTATATTTTTAACTGCACCATCCACCAGGACGACAGGTAGTTTCCATCTTGGCGATTGATCAGATATGTATAACACTTTTAACTACAACATCCACTAGGATGACAGGTAGTTTCCATCTAGGCGATTGATCAGATATGTATAACACTTTTAACTACAACATCCACTAGGATGACAGGTAGTTTCCATCTAGGCGATTGATCAGATATGTATAACACTTTTAACTACAACATCCACTTGGATGACAGGTAGTTTCCATCTAGGCGATTGATCAGATATGTATGACACTTTTAACTACAACATCCACTAGGATGACAGGTAGTTTTGTTATGACACTGGACCCAAGCTTCAAAATTCAACAATTGAGATCTCAAGCTAGGAGTAGATAGACTGACTCCATCCAGCCACTGAAGTATTCGGGTTGACCTTATCACAAAAGAATCATTTTCCACTCGCGGGACGAGGCAAGATCTGAATGGCCAGAGTATGGACTCAAATAGACCTTAATGCCAGCGACCCGGTCCCCATGAAACCCCCCAAAACCTCAGTGCCCCTCTGTTACTTTGCAATGCAAACTTCTTAAACTGCACTAGGCCCATGTACTCTTGTTCCCGCCTAGCAATTACTTCACCATGCATGCGTCTTAAACTGCACTAGGTCCATGTACTCTTGTACATGCCTAGCCGTGACTAAAGTCCAGCCCAACTACCTCCTACATTAACCCAGGCCTACTGCAGATAGGACCTCCAAGCAAACTTGATCACTCACACCAAACAATGTTCTCACTGCAGTAAGACACATCTACTCATTCCTCTTGCCCATGGTACATACTGACAATCCCTCCCCCAACAGGGTCACTCTGGCCACTTGACTGGCGAAGCAAACAGTTGATGTTCACGATCAACGAATCTCAAGTACTAAGTAAAGGCCCTTTACGGCAATTGAGAGACGTGACCGACCAACTGGTTCTGTTTCTAGAGATCCATACGGATCCGGGGTTTCCTCCGTCTCTGTGGGAACCTAGCCGCAGGAGCTCCCCCTGGGTTCCCGGGACTGGCCAACCTTTCTCTTTCCTCTGGTTCTGAATCTGATGAAGACTCACAAGGTGGGGCCTGAATGTCATTCAACTTCGTAAACATATCCCTAGCCACGAACCTTTTCACTTTCTCTGCTGCTCTTCTGATTATCTCTGTTTCATCTGACACGTTTGTGAGTTCATAGGCGGCACCGTCTCGGATGATATCAGTTACTGTATACGGGCCCCTCCATTTGGCGTTCAATTTCCTACTAGTACCTGGAAGAGGTACTTCAGCCCTCACCCAGACCATTTGTCCCAACTGGACTTCTTCGTCCTTCCTATCTCTATTGGCTCGTTGTCTGAATTCTTTTGACGTTCTCTCGGAAGTCTCTTTTATCAATCGGTGAGCCTCCCTTAACCCCTCACTACTTTCACTTTCTATTAAGGGTAACCCAATACCCACTTGTCGGTGAGCATGACGTGAGAAGAAGGCAAAGTGTGGCTGTACTCCAGTAGTGGAGTGCACAGCCGTGTTCAATGCACACTGCACGGGACCT
Organism: Homarus gammarus; assembly: GCA_958450375.1. Classification (NCBI taxonomy): domain Eukaryota; kingdom Metazoa; phylum Arthropoda; class Malacostraca; order Decapoda; family Nephropidae; genus Homarus; species Homarus gammarus. The sequence continues at coordinate 192,646 of CAUDMG010000349.1, forward strand.
AAGAACTTGGGCCAACGTCGGGGGTTGTCTTCACACAGGATGGCAAGGAGGGTTTTAAATGTACGGTGCATTCTTTCTGTAACACTGTTGCCTCGGGGGTGGTATGGCAAAGTGAAATATGAATTAATGTTGCTCATTCTACAAAAATTCTTAAAGTGGGCTGCTGTAAATTCCCCTCCATTATCTGCAATCACAGTCTTAGGGCTGCCAAATACATTAGTGAATTTCTCAAATTCTCGGGTAACTTCTTGGATCGCTTTAGTCAGAAGGGGGTAGAAGTTAACAAATCTAGAGTAATGGTCGAGGACCGTCAACACATATCGGTATTCGTTGACCCCCGCATGCATGTCAGTCAGGTCAACAGAAACTCGCTCGAGAGGCTTGGAAACTACCGGTAAGGCCTACCATTTCTGGGTAAGACCCTTAGTTCCCTTGAATTTCTCACAGCTTTCACATGACTTCACAAAATCTATACAATCCTTACGGCAATTTGGCCAATAGAATAGACTTTCTGCCCTGGCAATGGTTTTCCACTGCCCTAAGTGACCTGACCTGGCACTATTGTGTACTAACTTTAAGGCGGCTTCACGTAAATGATCAGGTACTACTAAGCAATAGAGCAAGGCTTTGTCAATTAGTTCTTTCACTAGATATAAAACTCCATCTATCACTTCAAACTTATTAATGGTGGTTTTGGGGTATCTGTGCCCTGGTAACTTTTCCCCATTCAAATACTGCAAGAGCTCTTTCCACCGTGGTTCTTTCTGTTGTTCTAGTCCCAGCTCTGCAGGGGTTAAGCCCTCTAGTGTGGGATATTGAGCATTTAAGTCTTTCAGCCGCCCTTCTCTTACTACTCTCACGGGTCTACTTAATGCATCAGCTACAACATTTGCTTTACCGGGTTTATAATCAATGGTAAAGGAATATTCCCTCATTTCTAACATCCACCTGTTCATTCTCTGATTCTTAGTCTTCTTCCTGAAGACTGAGGTCAGAGGTTGGTGGTCAGTTTTGATAGTAAATTGTGTGCCCCACAAAAAATGATGGAAGAACCGGCATGCTAACACAATTCCGAGGGCTTCCTTATCTGTGGTAGAATAACTAGTCTCAGCGGGTTTTAATTTTCTGGAAAATTAACCGACCGGACGTAACGAGCCATCTGTCTGCACCTGATTGAGGGAAGCTCCTACACAGGTGGCACTGGCATCGCTGTGCAATTCAAAAGGTTTATCGGCATCTGCCTTAACGAGAACCGGAAACGATGTGAGGGCGTGTTTCAACGTATCAAAGAATTCTGACATTTATCGGTCCACACAAAAGGGACATTTGCTTTAGTGAGTTCGGTGATTGGATAAGCTATCTTAGCAAAGTTGGGGACATGTTTACGGTAGAAGCTACACATTCCTAAAAACCGGCGAACTTGCTTCACATTAATTGGGGGTTTACACTCTGATACCGATCGGACATTCTCTGGGTCTGGTTCAATACCTCTCTCTGACACTACATGCCCTAAGAATTTCACTTGTTGTTGGCCAAACTGACACTTCGATAAGTTTAATTTGATTCCCAGTTCTACGAATCTATCAAACACTCTGGCCAGCCTGTCCACCAAGGTTGTGAAATCGTTAGCCCACACTATCACATCATCGCGGTAGTTCCTCACCCAGTCCTTCGTGGCTAAAGGGGCTAATACCCGGTTTACCTCTCGGGTAAAGACAGCGGGACTAGCTGACAGCCCAAACGGTAAACGTGTAAATCTCCATAAGTTATAGCCGTCGCTAAATGTGGTTAAGTCTCTACTTTGTTCATTGAGTACTACTTGATAATAGGCGTCCTTCAAGTCTAAAGTAGCATAATACTTATTTCCGGCAGCTTTCTCTACTAATTCATCCAACCTGGGAAGAGGCTGTATATCTACTTTCAAATGTTGGTTTACCGCTCTGAAATATAAACACATACGTTTGGAACCATTAGGTTTAGTGACTAACACAATGGGAGACAACCAAACAGCGGTTGATGATTCGATGATATGCCTGTGTGCATGTCGGTGATCATGCCTTTAATGATGTCCTTAGCCTTTTCAGGGTGTCGATACTGAGGCCCTCTAACGGGGTTATCATTGGCTAATTGGATGTTCGCGGGACGCCCCGCAATGGTACCTATTTCCCGAGGTCCTAACACAAACAAAGCAGTGTGATCCAAGATCAGGCTTTCCAACCTCTTGCGCATTTCTCTAGTCAAATGTTTCCAAGGTTGATTTCTAATTAGCTCTTTCAACTTCTCGTGTTTAGTGTTTCCCGTATTTACTTCATCACAATGTGGTATCATGCTGTTCGAAATCCCCTGAATAAGCCTTACGTTACTGATTGAAGATGTTGGAATGCCATTACAGATCATACAGGGAGTGGGGGCAACAGGATTATCATCTACTGGAATGACCTTCAAGGTACGGGGCCTATTCTTCTGTTCAATCTGGATCGCCAGGTAATGGGGTGCACATAAGGAGATTTCATTTGCTTGACTGACTTTACATAATTCCTCATATACCTGTGAAATGTTCCCTAGATTGGTCCCTGCAGTATCTAAATAAGAAATTTCTCGCTCCGGGAGGATCTCATACTCCCCAAGTATTGTACCAGTACGCAAACAAACAGCTTTCGAGGTTACGTTACTAAAAGGAACATATATACATGAATCTGAATTAACGTTCACGCATATTTCGGGATGTTGTTTGAAATTACGATGGGTAAACCGGAGACGTAAGATTTGACCTTCTTCCGCTTTAACTTTAATGGCTCTAACCTGGGAGCTATGGCTAGGCAATATGGTTTTCTTACTAGTGTGAAGATGCGTGAACCCAGGAGAATCGGTCAGGGTGGGTTTGGAGAGTAACCGGCCAATAGGTTTGACTCCCTTGGCGTTTTCTTTTACGGGGAACTCCCCACACCTATAGGCATGGCCTGCCCAGATGAAAACTTGCTTCCTCTGTTCCCATTCTACTCTAAACCTCCCCAGAATGTCGGCTCCCAGCAACATATCAGCATTAGTATAATGGTCATCCACGATCAGTGCTTGATGGCGGATCTTCTGGTTAGGGGTTACATTCAACATTGCAACGACGGTGCCTTTTACATTCAGCTCATCTCCGGTAACAGCTTTATACTTGTGTTTACAAGGCCTGATGGGTCCTACCCCTAAGGTGTCGACAAAACTTTGAGAAATTAATGTTACTTCACTACCGGTATCAATTAAAGCAACACAATTATGTCCTCCCACCGGCAGGTGTATGAAGGGTGACACACTGGAAGGAACCTCTTCTCGTCACTTACGAGAAGGAGCTACACGAGCTTGGCGTCCGGGACAGTTCTGATGGAACCTCCGACACCCAACTCTCAGACAGTCCCAACAGGCATCCCTCGGCGGTTTCAAGGGACAAATTTCGGGAACGTGCTCTGACGTTCGACAGTACCCATAGTATGGTCCACGTCGACGGGCCATCACCGTTGGGCGGGGTGTTCCATGCGGAACTCGTTCTCGCGGTATATGTACTTCTCGAGGTGCATGCACTTTCTTCCCGGCATGCTCTCGCTTACGGTACCCCCTGTCACCTACGACCGGCTCAGGCACCGGTTCTATGGGCCTAGCCCCTTGATGTAGTTTCCTTATAGAGGGAGAAGAAGTCAGGGGTCGAGATCCCAGGTACATACTTCTCTGCCTGTCCAACACATTCACAAAACTCTCTATTGGACAAGACTCAGCCATATATCCCTTCATCTCGGCTTGCAATTGCAATGGCAAGGTTTCGAACAACTTATCTTTTATGGTCTTATCCCGCCCTGGCAGTCTCCCAAACCGACCTTCCAGGGCGGCAAACTTGGCCTTGAGTTCTCCCAAAAACCAGCGGGGATTATCGTCCAAATCATATTTCACCTGGGTGAACTCCGACCAGGCATCCTCAAATGTTATGCGACTCACAAACAAGTTTCTTAGAGCCCGTTTTACACTATCCCAACCCTCTTCATCTAATTGACCAACCTCGGATTTGACCATGGTGGAAACACGCCTATCCATTCTACTGGTAGCTACCTCCCATCTATCTTGACGGCTGTATAGATGATATTATGTATAAATATTGTATATGGCATTTTGTACTCTGCATTATCTTCATTATATATGAACACGAAGAAAAAATACCATAGGTTGTAGTTACGAAAGTATGAATGGAAATAAACACTTCCAAACCACCCAGTGAATCAACATGTCGTTTACAGAGCTTGTGGCCAGACCACGATGATTCCACCACACCCCATCTATATCTTATATTTCCCATCATTCGCGTAACTATATGAAAAATCGTGTTTAATTTAACTACATATTTCAAAAACCTTAAATTACATGTGGATCAGTCACTCCTCATTTGACACTTATAGTGTAATACTTTGACCATCCCACCTGGGCACATGGAGGCCCACGGTAACTCTCACGGGGAAACATCCTTGCATTTGTTGAGAAGAGTTATATATATATATATATATATATATATATATATATATATATATATATATATATATATATATATATATATATATATATATACTTTCCCTCACCCAAGCAAATTAGTTAACATAGCATAACCAAACAGCTTCGCAAGGACCAATAGATCTGTATATAATGTTTGCACGCGCTAAAATAATCGAGTATATTTTACTAATGTCTCATTGTCCATGGGTTTTCTTACAGTTTGGCTGTGAGTTTCCTATTTTGTCTACCTGCCAGTTCAACAGAACTGCTAACCATCCTCCCAGCAACTCATATGCCATCCCAGACCCACAGCCTATATGTATGGTGCAAGACCGCAGTCCAATACATGCAAGTCAGGCAGTCAAGCGTTGGTTTGAGGCGCACCCGCAGATTATTCTATTGGACTGGCCCCCTAAAGGAGCCAATTGTAATCCAATAGAAAATCTATGGGCGCATAAGGTTGTTGGATGGAATGTTGAGGAGAAAACGAGTGAGGCAGTGAGGAGACACGCACATAATGTGTGGGAGGGAATAAGGAGGAGGCCGAACATCTACAGCAATCTGGTAGATTCCATGCCCACCAGATTGCATGAGGTTATAGCAGCAGATGGAGGTTGGACACGGTATTAACCTCTGGTCAAGAATTAAATCTCCGCCCACGACGGTGCCTTGTAGGGGGTGGCGGGGGAGTTAGCTCTCTGGTGTAACCTCGTTGGGGCCACATAGATTTCGTTTCCTAACTCTCAGGAATTTGTCCAGGTATTTTACTATGTGGTTTTACGTCACTTCGCATAAAAATGCTTACAAAATCTATGCAATAATATGCATAACTCTTGGGAATCTGTCCTGACATTAAATACATGTTATATACCACAATAATCACATAGATATGTTTACAATGTTTATGCATAATAAATGTGAAAAATATTTTTGGGGTTTCAATTAACCAATAGTCATGCCTAAAAAACAACCTTGATGCTCTAATTGCATGTATGTGTTAAATAACGAGTAACTGATCCACATTATTTTGGTAAATACAGAAATGAAAAGCAAGCACTTAGCCATATGGATATAGTTACACGGAAGAAGGGAAATAAGGATGAACCATGGTTTTGATGGAAACAATGTGCTCTGGGATGATGCTCTCAATGACGAATGGGAGAAACCTCTTTATGAAACATCTTACCTACTAAGGATGAAGCTTAAAATTACAGAACACACACACACACACACACACACACACACACACAGTGTAACTTTGTGTGACGCGTTGTCTGACTTGGGGTGGCTTTGAGCGAACCATATACTTAATATTACAATTTATGTATCCTTCCTGTCCATGATTTACAACAATAACTGTAAGGTAAAAGTTACAATATTATACTAATAACACTGGCATGTATTGGTACTATGACGAGTTACCAAGATACAGAGCACGATAAACATAACATGATAATGATAGTGAAGCCTGGAAGGGTTCATATCATAACTTGTGTGTTCGTGCGTTTGTTGCCCCGTGAGAGTTACCGTGGGCCTCCATTTACCCAGGTGGGATGGACAAAGTATTTCACTATAAGTGTGTCAAATGAGGAGTGACTGATCCACATGTAATTAAGGTTTTTGGAATATGTAGTTAAATTAAACACGATTTTTCATATAGTTATGCGAATGATGGGAAGCATCGTGGTCTGGCACACACACACACGTTGTGTGGAGTCACTGGGTGGTTTGGAAGTGTTTATTTTCATTCATAATTTCGTAACTACAACCTATGGTATTTTTTGTTCGTGTTCATATATAATGAAGATAATGCAGAGTATAAAATGCCATATACAATATTTATACATAATGTCATCTATACAGCCGTACTGGAGTGGGACCCCGTCTAGAAAGGACTTTCTTCTAATCTCCAGTACCGACCCAGGTGGGCTAGATATTATGGTTTCCGAGTGTACCAACCAGCTATCATCACCAGAGCTGATCCAGGGCGCCTATCTTACCCCACCTGACCCTTCACCCAGCCATGCCCCAACAACATTTTTGGTGCAGGTATAGGGGATTCTTTCTATATATTTTACTTTAATTTCTTTTATCTCTATCCCACTACTTTTAAACAATTTGTAGGGAAGGTGTTGTGATTATTTTTAATTTTCTCCTATCTTTCTACCTTCTTCTCTTTCTTACTTTATTTCTTAATTGGTTTTCTCTTCAAACGTTCATTCTTTCAATTTCTAACTTTATTAATTCCATATTTTAGCTATTTCTTTGTTACTTTACTTCTCATAGATACCCTTAACCTCTGACCTGTGGTAGCATGGCTCGAGGGCTAGGACACGGGTTTTTTACTGTAATACTGGTACCAAGATATGAGGGAACAATGGTGAAACTGCAGGCATAATGATACCTCCAACATATGATAAAAATGTTATATTAAAATGAAGTTAGACTTATGACTAATTTTAGTAACACACAACTACAAGGATCATCTCCATGACTCCAGTCATTATACTCTTCAACTAGGTGCACCTTTCAACATCCACCATTAATTGGTTTGCTTAAAAAACCCAAAAAAAACATAATCTTTCATATAGCATAATTGAGCACCATCAATACAGGTTACCTGAGAATTGTAGCTCTTATTTATTAACGGGATTCTTCGTAATAGCACCAGGACTAATAGCCAGGACTAATAGCCTCTTTGAGTTTCTTTGTTACAATTGCCAAGAAGTAAAGCGGCAACCCTCATACACTTCTTTACTCCATACATCCATACAACTGAAAAGACATTCAAGGATACTCAGGTGAATAACACACCCAATAAGTAACTCTACTACCGCCTGGGAAGATATTGGAAGCATAATGTGTTGTCTAATGGAAGACCCTGCTGCCATATGGCATCACTAATATTGTGACCAAGTCCCAGGTTGCTGATCTGTCTTTTTGCCTCATTTACACACATTTTCAGGTCTCAATTGTTTCTCTTACTTGACATATAACGTTTCTCACTATTGATTTTTTTATAGTTCTTAATTATTATTATTATTATTGTTATCATTATTATTTTATTTTACTTTTTATTATAAATTTTATTTACTGTGAATAATTATTACATTTTCTCCCCCCAGGCCCCGATGTGGGTCAGTGACTTGTGCCCGGGTGGGCTAGTCCGAAAAAAAAAAAAAAAAAATATATATATATATATATATATATATATATATATATGTGTGTGTGTGTGTAATCAGAAATTTCAGTGTGATTTAGATACGCGCGCCATATTGATGATACTGAGTTTTCAAGATCGACTGAAGGAGGAGCGCTCCCGCACATAGTGAGAGCATCTGGAATTAGGCCTATAAGATATTAAATGTAATTTAAAGAATTAAAATGGATGCGAATCTTGAAATTAAATGACATTATTAAATTTGAATTTTTTATATATCGTTTCTCAGTCTAAATATGTTACTGGTGCCCCAAGAAAGATATTAGTTAGGTGGAAAATATGTCACGTAGGCCTAAGCTAACGCCTTGAGAGGACAGGAAGCTAGCTGGTCCTCAGTCAGACGACACAGTTCGAACAGAGAGGACGGACTGTGCGTCAGACAGGACAAAATGGTCACTTGGTCTAGTCTAGTCTCATTCGATCTCAGACAGGGTGTAGATAGGGCAGTGATAAAATTAGCAATAGCTAACAATGAGTTCATTGCAGGGTTTTCGTCAGAACCCACTTGGCTGCGAGTGATGACACTGCCGTTGATGATTGATGATTAGCAATTGTCGCAGTTGGAACGATCAGTGCAGGCTTGTCACTGGTTAGTGGGGTTAGCAAGGGATCTCTGAAGTGAAACCAGCTGTCTGGATGCACAACTGACGATCGTCTGGGGTCGCCAGATCTCTTCTACCTCGGCTCACAATATCACATATCTCCAAGCAGTTAGTGAAAACCTTTTACTACGAGAAGCTTGAGCTTCTCTCAACTGAACAAGGTCTGATTGGCTCACTCCCTTCCGTTTCATGGATGTACTGAGTGTAAAATGTGGCCAGCTGAGTGACTACAGGGTCACACACTGGGACCAGGAGTCTAGTGGAACTTAGAGGTACATTTTCCAAGGTTGAGAAAGGCTGGTTTGGGCCTTAAACTACGGGTGCTTGTTGGTTGTGCCTTAAAAAACGATGGAGTGCAGGTGGAATCTATGTGCTAGGTTAAGAAGCATGGGTTGCGGGTATTGGTGGACTCAGTAACTTCTTAAAAAAGTGATAATATTTTCTCAGTGACTGATATTGTCTTGCTGTGTGTAGTTAACATTTCTTAAATAATTTTGATGGTATTGTTTTTAATGTTTGTATCACTAATTGAAACCAGAGAATGATGGAACTGTTTTCACATGATGTTCTCCCTTCTGTTGTAAGTGATACTGTGATTTAATTCCTTTAATGCATTTAATATTTCTTCATAATTCCAATCTCAGTTATAACCTTTGTTCCCCAGAGTAGTGTTTAAGTTAGGTTAGGAGGCTTGCATCCGTTGGTAACATAGTTTTATTGAGTGCCCTTAAGGCCTATTCATGGTGGAGTTAATAATTTCTTATTTTTTATAAAATTTTTCTCAGTGATTCATATCATTTTGTTGAAAACCCCTAAGGCCTGTTTCATGTGCGCAAGCAACATTTCCTAATACTTTGAATTTATTGTTGTCTAATGAGGCATTTTCTGAGTTTCTAATAATTTCAATATCATGTATAACTTTTATTCCCCAGAGTAGTGTTTTAAGTTCAGGTTAAGAGGTGTGCATATGTTGGTGTACCATTATTTGATTGTGTCTGTAGTGTTGGAGGGAATATAAGTGTCTAAATATTACAGTGCGTCTCATTTACCCCAATCACAGATGCTATCCTTCCACGAGTCACGGAGAATTCATTTTGTTAGTAAATTTAAGTGTTCTTGTGATGGTTCGGGTTTTTCTCCAAGAGGCGCTTCCACTGAAATTTCCATCTAATAATATTTAATAAACCCCTAGTCAAGCTAGAATTAAAGTCAATCAATTCCGACCGGTTACATATATATATATATATATATATATATATATATATATATATATATATATACTGTATACACTTTTGATACTTACTGTTAGGTTCTGAATAATAAGTTCTATATACAGGAGAGAACACAAACACCTGTATAGTTTTGTAGGTTCGGTTTACTGGATAAGAGTATGTACACAGAGGGAAGCAGCACTCTCCCTTGGCTAGTCTCCTTGTCAACTGCTATAGGCGACGTATGGCAAGTGATACATTAGCAGCTTCCATACGTCGCCAGGCACATTAATTAAGCGTGTGGGATATGGTAATAACATTGCCACACGCTGCTAGCTAGGCTGAATAAATAATACATAAATGGAGCACATACATAATATACATACATGATATATAATCCAGCATACATAATATACATACACTTACAATAATTTTAATTATCTTTCTCTTCATATTCATGACTCATTATAAATACTTTTGCATAACTACTTGATTGGGCAACTTAGTGAGTGTTATGCTGCAAGTGAAGTGATAAACATAACTCTCTTCTTTTTTTTACGGGGAATAGTCTACCTGGGCACAGGTAATCGACCCACATCGGGGCCTACATCCGCAAAGAAATGGTGGGCACCGCGGGGTAGACATGTGTTACAAGCCCACGGCCTTTTCGGCGACACACAGGATGCCAAACCCACCGAACATTGCCCGTTAAAGTACCTGTAAAAGAGAGAGAGTGAAGCGGCATTGCAGCTATGACAAAAGGGAAGAAAGATTGTCAGCTAAAGGAGGAGAGTTAATAATACAAAATGATTCCACCCTATCTAAGAGTTGAACAGAAGAAGAGGCATCCCAGATATGAGAGCAGTACTCCAAGTTAGAACGAATTAATCCCTTATATACAGTACTTGAAGCAACTGCTCAGGAGTGAAGTAACATCCTGAAATGTGATTGGTGGGAGATCATCTAATTTAGAAAATGAAACTGGTAAATACTGAGTTTTATTACTATTGAATTTAACCAAGTAACTACCTCCCCATTCGGAGATACTACACAGATCCGCATTGATAGATGTAATGATATCAGCTCTCGAAGCAGATCTAGTTTGAGAATTAGGGGAAGGGAAAAATGTGAAGAAGAGTGAAGAGTAAAATCATCAGCGTAAGAATGAATAGAATTAGTTGTAGTGAGAATTAAATCATTGATAAAAAGAAGGAAGACAGTAGGTGAAAAACAGGACCCTGTGGGGTACCACTATTGGTAGAGAAAGAGCGAGAGATCTATCCCTCGACAACAACTGCCATGGATCGATTCTCAAGGAAGCTAGAGATTAGAGAACAAAGTGGGGGAGAGAAACCATAAGAGGGAAGTTTCGAAAACAAAGACTTATGTCATACCTTGTCAAGTGCTTTGGAGATGTCTAGGGCCACGACAAAAGTTTCTCCATAATGCCTAAGAGAGGATGACCAAAGATGGGTGCAGTAGGAGAGCAGATTACCAGTAGATCTCGCCTAGCGAAAGCCATACTGGTGATCCGACTAAAGAGAATAGCGTCCAAGGTGACGGAGAAAATGGGAGTTCAAGTTAATTTCGACAATCTTAGAGAGAGAGGATGTTAGAGCAATGGGGCGATCGTTAGAGGGATTAGAATGGTCACCCTTCTTCGGGATGGGCTGAACCAAGGCATGTTTCCAAGAAGATGGAAAAGTTTGGGTTTTGAGGCAAAGGCGAAAGAGACGAGCAAGCACAGGGGCCAGAACTTCAGCAAACTCCCTCAGAACACAAGGGGGTATTCCGTCAGGTCCATGCGCCTTACTCACATCCGACCTGGATAACACACCAGCAACCCTATGAATGGAGATTATAGGAAAGTACATAGGTTCCGTAGGAGGTGCAGGAGTAGGAGGGGTAGAGTTAGAATCGTCTGTGGTGGAGTTAGAGGAGAATAGGGTGCCAAAGAGATTTTGCTTTGTCATTGGGAGAGTTGGCTATAGAGTTATCAGGCCGGGAGAGAGGCGGAAAGGAGGGAGTGCAGAAGTAATGACAGATGTTTTTGGTTAAGGACCAGAAGGATTTATTAGAGGAAGAACTAGTCTGGCCATCGGTCTTTCTTTTTTATAAAATTCCGCTTGACCCTTCGAAGAATAGCCTTACAACGATTCCTAAAAGTAAAGAAAGAGGTGTGGGTAATAGGAGAAGGATATAGTTTCATAGCTTGATATGCCTTATCTCTTACCCTGCAGGCAAGAGAGCAGGAGCGATCAAACCATGATTGTAAAGTGAAAGTTTTGGTAGAATATGGGATAAATGCACTCATACCGTCCTGTAAAACCCAGCAATGCTGTCAGCACATACCGAGACGTCCCGAGTGGCAAAGCAACATTCGTCCCAAGGAAAATCGGAGAAGAATTCTAGCAAGGATTACCAGTTTGCCCTCCGATAGTGCCATAGTTGACGTTTAGAGGGGAGGGGGGGGGGGGGTTGGTGGTGCCCCCTATGGGGGCAGAAATTGAGTATAAATAATGTGAGGGGTTAGAGGTAAAACAAAGATCAAGAATGTTAGCAAGTTGATCGTTTCGATCAGGAACACTTGTAGGGTGTTTGATTATTTGTTCCAAATCATTAAGTAAGGAAAAAGAGAGCGCCTCAGCTCCACCTAGGCTATCCCTTGTACAGCCAAGCCCCTCTCTGTGATGTACACTCGGAAACAATATTCTCTAGCCCACCTGGGTCGGTGCTGGAGGTTAGTAGAGTGTCCTTTCTGGATGGTGGCCCACTCTAACTATCACGAGGCAACACAGGCACGAACACACACAGTCATAGTACGGTTGTATAGATGACATTATATATAAATATTGTATATGGCATTTTATACTCTGCATTATCTTCATTATATATGAACACGAAGAAAAATTACCATAGGTTGTAGCTACGAAAGTATGAATGGAAATAAACACTTCCAAACCACCCAGTGAGTCCACACGTTTACAGTGCTTGTGTTTGTGTGTGTGCCAGACCACGATGCTTTCGTGTTTAATTTTACATATTTCAAAAACCTTAAATTACATTTGGATCAGTCACTCCTCATTTGACACACTTATAGTGAAATACTTTGACCATCCCACCTGGGCATATGGAGGCCCACGGTAACTCTCACCGGGCAACATAAGCACGAACACACAAATTATGATATGAACCCTTCCAGGCTTCACTATTATTATCATCTTATGTTCATTGTGGTCTGTATCTGGTAACTAGTCATATTATCAATACATAGCAGTGTTATTAATATAATATTGTAACTTTTTACCTGCAGTTATTGTTAAATTCATGGCCAGGAAGGATACATAAATTGTAACATCAAGTGTATGGTCCACAACCATCCCTCTTCAATTTTTTTGGGATTCAAACAGGAAATTAGTGACTCAGAATCAGATGGTAAGTTATCCACAAATTTACATGAGTTAATGGCAACTGAGAGTTAAGAATTACCACAAATTAGCCAAATTGAGTTAACACCTATTGACTCCTTAGCTAGCTGTGAAAATTTAATCGATTCTCAGTTAGAGTACTTACACAGCAGACAACTTAGGTCAGGTAACACTTACCCATTACCTTTACCTGTTAATAACGCTAGTGCTTTAACTAACACAACCAAAATGGCAACAGGTGGTTCTACTAACCCACAGACCTCATCGGTCTGTCAGACTGTAAAAATACTTCCAAATAACATCAAGGTACAAGAATTTACTTCAGAAAATGCATATTATAATAGCTTAAATTTTTTGTGTAAGTGCGAAGATATCATGTGAAACAAAAATATCGCTAACGATGAGGATAAAATCTCTTACGTTCGAAGCAACGTCAAAACCGGTAGTTGGGCAGATAGAATTATGTACACTTCAGCCTTTGATACGGAAACACTTGACTATCAAACGTTTAGGAAACAATTCATATCCTTTTTTGGGTCAGGAACAAATTGATGTGTACTACATGAGTCTCCATACCACAATACAGAATATTGCAAGATCGTACAGGGATCAAGCAAATGCTTGCAAACCGTCGGGAGACAATTAGACAGCCTTCGGGGGAAGATGCACGCATCCAGCAACACGATCTGGGATAGTGTAAACGGTTCAAGAAAACAACGCTTCCATCACCGGCTCATTAATCGCCGCGTTAAACAAAGTGGAGGTGTTGACTGTACCAGCGAGGATAGGTAACAATCAGTTGTCCCTAGACATAAAAAAGGGAGCCTGTGCCAATGTTATCTCATTAGTGTCGTTCAATGAACTCAAGCGATGACATCCTCCTAATAAGTGGACAATAAGACCTACAGATATTCGTCTGTCTGATGTGTCAGGAATTCAACTAGACATAGCAGGGGTGACAACACTGCTTATCCGGTTTTCTGGGTCCAGTAAAGATTTCTGGCAAATTTCTTCATAGAAAATGCATTCTTTTTCCAGTGGATGGGTTAATCGGTCTTTCCACAGTAAAGCAGAACAATATTAACATTCAGCCAAGAAATCACACCACTACCACCGAATGTGAAAGCTGTTTTGTTATCACATTAATTGTTTTAATTAAGTTCTGGAACTCTTTAAGTGGCTGGGTTTGATGTAAACACTTATTGCTGTTTTCTTATTTATTTTCGAAGCAGCTATATACAACGATATAATCTTAGAGAATAAATTATGAATTCTCTCCAGGGAAGTGTTGTGAATACTACTTGGAGATAACACTTGAGTTAAGTGTTTGACTTCCCTGTCCAAGTGGTAATCGTCTACTGCCCTAACTGGATGAGAGAAAGGTGGGAGAGACCCGGCAGTTTTGATTAATCAGCTGACCTGTGCTCGATCTTTGCGACTTTTGTCACCAATAACTTGGGGGGCGCCGATGGTAGAACTGTACTGCTCTTGCCTTGCACGCGAGATGTCACGGGTTCGATTCCCGGGCCGGTGGAAAAGTTGTTTGGACATACTTCCTAGCCTTCATTGGTCCCTGTTCACCCAGCAGTAATGTAGGTACCTGTTGTAAATTGAAAGTTGAGAATTCGTATTCATGGAAAGTTGTTGGAGCTTCCAATAACTTGATGACATAAACCATTGACTCTTCAAGCTTCTACGCCCTTGACTCTTCAGGCTTCTACGCCATTAGCTCATGAGACATAAAGGCAAGCATGAACTTAGCAGATTCAGATTCAGATTTGCCCCCGAGGGGGCTAGTTTATTGGGCACCCCCTTACATCCTGTGCAAGGTGAAGCGCAGAAGCGTTTACAGCGCCCAACAGGGAAGTATGAAAAGTTCATACTTGCCTTTATGACTCGTACATTAAGGGCGTAAAAGCCTGAAGGGTCATAGGTTCTGTCAAGTTACATAAAGTGAGAGAATGATGAGTGTGTGGGGAGAAAGTTCCCGGTACATTTTATCTGTTTATGGCAAAGAGTGGCAGGTCCCTAATAATGTCAAATGCCAGGCCTGTGACTAGGAGGAGGGATATCTGGTCTGGGAGGGAAGAGGTGTTGGTAACGGCTGGGGACCTGTAGGAGGAGGTCTTAGGGCAAGTGAGGATGTAGTGTGAGAGGGTGTGAGAGTCGGGTTGGCCACAAAGTTTACAAACAGTGCGGTGAGGCTCAGGGTTGCCAATGTACTCCCATAGGTACCTGTACCCTAGGCGCAGTCTCATGTATATAAGCTGTTGAGATCGAGTCAGGGATTGATATTCTTTGTAGTAGCGGTTGTCGTCACCGGTTACAGCGTCATAGTGGCATAGTGTGACGCTACCCCGTTGTTTCAGGTGTGTCCAATTTTCGTCGAATGCCTCTCGTTGTGCGGCGTGTATGCGAGATTTGAGCTGCTTCAGGGAGAGGGCGAGAGTGGCTTCAGTATCTTCTTCTTGTGTAGCTTCTTTGGCAAGCCGATCCACAGTGTCACAGGCAGTTATTCCTATATGTGACGGGATCCAAAGAAACTTGACACAGATGTCATCAGTTTGTTCTAGCCCGGCAACGGCGGCTAGGGTGTGTTGGGCGGCAGGGGAGGAGGGGGAGGGTAATTTGAGCCTAGCTAGCGCAGAAGTGCTGTCACTGATTATAAGGAGGTTCCGGTGTTCAGTGCGAGCATAGGTCGCCCCCTCATGAATGCCCGCGAGGATGGCTATGCTTTCAGCATCAGTGGAGGAGGCCCAGTCGTGGACCCTGATTTTCCTGCAGGCCTGGCGCTCAGGAATCCACACAGCTGCCCCAGCGCTGCCCAGCGTGGTAACAGACCCATCACAGTAGACGAGGATAGGAGGGTGGGAGGTCTTTAGAGAGGAAGCGACATCATTAATCTGCTCAAGGCAGTTAAGTTTGAGCATATACCTCAGTTGGGTGGATTTACGACCAGGGAAGGTGTGGACGACAACATCAACACAAGGGGAGGTCCACGGCGGTAGAGGCGGATGAGTGTACTCGGGAGGGAGAGAGGTCGAGGGGGTGTAGAGGTGATAACGCAGGATGTCAGCAGCAGTGTGGACGGGCCAGAGTTGAGAGGGATGGGGGAAAGTAATGGGGACAGGCAGGCGCAGGAGGGTGTTAAGATGTGAGTTCAGTGAGCGCGACAGGGGAGTCGGTTGCTCACTGCGAAGAAGTTTAACACCAAGGATGGCATTGAGAGCAGTAATTCGATTGCAGACGGGAAGCAGGATTAGTTCGCGCTGCATGACTTCTATTCTGGTGGTCATAGGGCAGCCGAGGATGAGTCTCATCGCTCTGTTTTGGATTTTCTCTATGCTTTGTTTCTCGCGCTGGGAGGCAACTACAAGGACAGGAGAGGCATAATCTATGACAGCTCTGACGATGGCAATGTACATGAGACGTAGGACCCTGACAGAGGCTCCTTTGAGGCCGTGAGTGAGGGACTGGAGGGGCCTCGTTCGTTGGCGGCACTGGGAGATGACGTGGGTGGCGACAGCGGAGGTCGTGGCTCTGGTAGTGGCTCGCACAGGTAGACCAAGGTACCTGTAGGTGCGTACTTGATCGATGTCTTGTCCTTGCAGAATCAGTGGTGTCTGACGCCGGAAGCGTGAGATGAACTTGGTTTTAGTGTGTGAGATGACTAGCCCGAGTGTTTGACAGGTCCGGGCGAACGTGGAGAGTATAGGTTGTTCATGTTGCACTGTAGTAATTTGGAGGAGGATATCATCAGCGTAGCTTATGATGTGACCGTCTAGGGCTCGCTCAGCAAAGATGACGTTGAGATGGCAGATGGAGTTCATGAGAACATTGAAGAGTGTAGGGCTGAGTACACCTCCCTGAGGCGTGCCAAGATCAAGGTCCCTGATCTTAGAGTAGTGGCCCTGAAAACGGACACGGGCCTGTCGATGGGAGAGGTAGTCAGCAATCCACGTGAGGAGTTTGCCCTTCACATCCATGTGAGTGAGGCCCTCAAGGATCACTTCACTGTTGGCTTTATCAAAAGCACCCTTGAAGTCGACGAAGAGGGAGGTTTTGGCGGAGGTGTTTGCCATGTAGTGAGCGATGCAGTGAGCAGTACTCTTTCCGGGGCGAAAACCATAGAGGTCAGGGTGCAGGTGGGCTTCAATTTTCCAGTGGAGGCGGTGGAGTATCATGCGCTCCATCATCTTTGAGAAGCAGGAGATGAGGGATATTGGACGATATTCATCTTGTCTGCCTGGTTTAGGGACTGGGATGGTGGTGGCAGTCTTCCATGAGTGAGGCAGCTGACCAGTATCAAAAGAGAGGTTAAATAGACAGAGGAGGGGGTTACCAGGGGTGGCAATAAGGGCATTTAACACATCATATGTGACGCCGTCATCGCCTGGGGCGGTGGACCGACCACGCTTAACAGCATTTAGTAGTTCACACTGTGTGAAAGGCACGTCAGTGTCTGCAAATAGGTCTTGGTACTCGAAGATGCGCTGTCGGCGTTGTGGTTGCAGTGCGAGGGTGAGGTCTCGTACAGCGGGTGGTAGCGCATCAATGGAGGCGGCCTCCTGCCACATCTGGGAGAGCGCCTCAGCTCGGGCAGCTGGTCTGGGGTGGAGCGCGGGTCTGGCGTTGGTGCCCCGGGCACGGTTAATGGTGCGCCATATATCACCTATAGATGTAGACTGGTCAATAGAAGAAGCAAAATCAAACCACTGCTTCTCTCGTGCGAGAGTGATGGCAGATTGGAGCTCTTTATTTGTGCGCATCAGGAAGCGTAGAGAGTCAGGGGAGCTGGGAGATTTCTTCCACTGGTCGACTGCTATTCGGTGCCATACTCGTATAGACTTAACATGAGGGTCACGGTTAACGTTCCACTGACTCCTGGGCTGGCGGTTAGGGCGGCGGTGTTTTGGGACAGGGCGGAGGAGGTCAGTGCATTGTTTGGACAGATCAAGGTAGAGCTGGTCTGCGGTGGTGACAGTGTAACCCTGAAACCATTCAGCAATGGAAGTGATGAAGGCAGGTATGTTGGCAGGGGGTAGCCTGAGCCTAGGGCCCTTGGGTGGAACGGGTATTCTCACATACTGGAGGGTAGTGTGGATAGGGAAATGGTCACTGTGGGGGGAGTGGAGGATGCGGGTGGAGTGTGGGCGGTGAGGGTCAGAGTAGAGAGCTATGTAGTCAAGTTTCCCTCCCCCGATGTGGGTGGGTGATGGAGGGCAGAGAAGACGTACAGGGTCATCGGTGGTTTGTAGGTAGGAGAGCCAGGAGTTACCCCGGGAGTTTGAGTGGGGCCCCTGGGAGCCGAGACTAGGGTGACGGGCATTGAGGTCCCCCACAAGGAGGGTGGGGGTGGAGGTGATATGGTGTGGTAGGACAGGTACAGTAGGGGTGGAGGGAGGCACATAGACATTGACAATATTGAGGGACATACCTTTTAGTGTGATTGTGATGGCATGTGCGTCGGTGGTGTCGTCATCAAGGGGGACGTCGAGAGGTTGGTAGGGGACATCCTTCTTGACGTAGATCCGTAGTCCACGTGCATGGCTTCGTGGTAGTCCGTCGATGCGGAGAACAGGAGTGGATGGGCTCTCAACACATGTGTAGCCACTGAGCACATAGGTACCAGCAGCACACCGCGTTTCTTGGAGGCACAGCACGTCGACGTCTTCAGTGTAGACGTAGGTTTTGAGGGCACCAAACTTGCTTTGCAAGCCGTTTATGTTCCAGGTGAGTACCTGCAGTCCTGTAGCGTTGCTATCCATTGTGGTGTATTAGACTGATTACCCCTGACGTAGACGGATGGGCCTTAGGTGCCGGCATGTCGGTGGAGTATGGGTAGCCGGGGGTGGGGTCCTCAGGTCCAACAGGTAGCCCTGGTGGAGACAGCACAAACACAGGAGCAGGCGAGGCTTGAGGTGGGTAGACAGGTTGAGGCACCACGTGACGTAAAGATGAGGCAGGGCTTGGCTCGGGGGCCCCAGTACACACAACCTGTGAGCAGGGGGGCTCACAGGGGGACTACCAGCTTGTGTCAAACCAAAAGAGGGGAGTGACTGGGTGGCAGCAAAGGGCAGGAGTTGGCGGTGTAGGTCGGAGATGGCGGTACAGAGTGTAACCAAGAGTTTCTCAACATGACTGGTAAATTCTTGGAAGAGGGACATGATCTGTGTCATGTCACTGGAGACGGGTTGTGGGGGGGCACTGGTGGCGGCACAAGGCTTGACAGCGTCAGGGTAGAGACGGGGTTGTGGGGGTGCACTGGTGGCGGCACAAGGCTTGACAGCGTCAGGGTAGAGACGGGGTGGTGGGGGGGCACTGGTGGCGGCACAAGGCTTGACAGCGTCAGGGAAGAGACGGGGTTGTGGGGGGGCACTGGTGGCGGCACAAGGCTTGACTGCGTCAGAGTAGTGACGGGGTTGTGGGGGGAAACTGGTGGGAACACGAGGCTTGATAGCGTCAGAGTAGAGACGGGGAGGAGGGTCAGTAGTGGTTGAGTTAGGGAATGGTAGGTGCTGTTGTGGTGCAGCCTGGTGAAGCCAGGCAGGGGCAGGTGACCCAGTAGACTGAGGGGGGCGTTGTGGTAGACGCAGTCCTTGGGGAGGCCTCTCCCCTGGGACAGAAGGGCGACTGGGGCACTGCCGTGAGTCAGCATTGTGCCGGCCGCCACAATTACAGCACCTGGGCTCAACTACATAGCCCACACCACCCCTATTAAGGTGGTCTTTGATTTTCTGGGCACAGGCGGCGGAGTTGTGGTTACGTGAGCAGAAGCGACATCTAGGACGATCACGTCGGCAGCAGGCAGTGAAGGTGTGACCCCAATGAGAGCAGATAACACAAAATGCAGGCCCAGGATGATAGGGCTCTGCATAAAGTGGTGGAAGGATTGGATGGGCTTCCACAGTGGTTGGACATACCCTTCCCTTCCACTTGACAATAACAGCAGCTTGTGGAGTGTGTCCCCGGTAATGTCGACGTATACTGAGTATATTAGAATTAAAGTCACGTGCATCTTCGATGTCAGCGTATAGGGGGAATCGTTTCACTAGGATGTGGCAACATTCATCAGCGTCTGCTGGGGGGGCCACTAGGACAACCCCGTCAAAGCCAACAGTACTAAGGGTTTTATAGACTTCAGGAGTCTGACACTTGATAAAATTCCGGTTCTTACCCTGTCGGAATTGAATGTTGGGACCATGCTGTCTGCAGTACTTCATCATCCAATTAAACCGATCCTCGACAGATTTTAATGAGTCCTTGGGAAAGTGGAGATTCAGCTTACTTGTTTGTTTGGCAAAGGGCAGGGTGATAGGGTCCATGGCATTGCTGTTTCCACTGTGGCTAGTGTTTCCCATAGAAACATTACCGTCACTGTCATAATCACTGGGGTCTGACTCCTGAAGGGTGTTGGATTCAGTCAACAACTGCTGTGTTTTATTCCCAGTTGAATTCTTTCTGCTTCCTTCTGTGTGTGTCGTCCTTTTCTTCCTACCACTCATGATCTCATCACTGTCACTTCCTTCACTTTTCTTCGCCTCCTCTCGCCTCCTCTTCTTTTCTTTCTTACTAATCACTTCTTGAAAATTGTCTATCACTTCTATTGTTGTTGGCCGCGGATTGTCTGCTTCTGATTCACTACTTGAAAGCCTCAGGTCGTCTTCTAAGTTGTTCAGTAGGGCAATCTTTTCTACTTTAGCCAAAGCCTTCATAGGTTTCTGCCCACCACTCTCCCCAGGCATTGTGCAATGCTTGTGTTCGGTCACAGGCGAGATGGAGAGGCAACGACGTCACTACCACGTCATTCAACGTCACGCTCTTCGCACTGCGCATGCGCAGATACGAAAATAACCGACCAGATGGTCCAGGCAGGAAGTCCAGATATTTTATCTAAAATATTGTCTAAGTCCAACAACTATAAATTTCACAAGCGACACTGTGCTTACAACTGGGCTCCACTTTAGTTCTCTAAACAGACTGAAGGTAGTCGTCTCACTAAATTCATCAGAATTGGGAATTGTAGGGAGAGCTCACTCACAGCCTTTGTTGACGTTTCACGGTGCGCATGTCGAATGATGCATGAACTTAGCATGTTTCCCTGTTGGGCACTGTAAACGCTTCTGCGCTTCACCTTACACAAGGATGTAGGGAGGTGCCCCCCTCCCCCCCAAAAAAAAACATGTTGAGTCTCTTGGTGAATAGCTTGATGAATAATTTGGTGTTATTCATTTGGGTAAATATTTATATAAAGCAAAGGTGCTGTGACACACATAAAACTTCATATCACATCTTTAATGATTAAATTTAAGTTAGAGGATATCTCTTTTGTTACGACCGTGTCGTATTTTTAAATTTTTTTTTGTTATATAACATGCTTCCATGTTCCATATTATTCCTGTAATGTTGTGTTATATTTACTATTATATTATCTAGTCGCCTTACCCTGTGCTGTTAAGGTTTTAACTGTTTTTATTTGTTCAAGCCCATCTTATTTCTTCATTTAGTATTGTAACAAGCATTCTGTGTTGCTCTAACGACCATCTGCATCGTTAAACGACCCATGTTCACCGGCTGGTCGCTTGGCGCGAACCGACCATATATATATATATAGTACTCCATCTGTAGACAGAGGCAGTTCAGTCCCCTTGTCATACAGTTCACATCCTTTGAGTGACACTCGTCACCTGTTACTTATACTTAATTTATTTGTGTTGTTCCTGTGGCCACCAATGTGGTATATCTATGTGAGTACCTATTTATGTCCATCGGTATTTGCTTAGTTACATTTAAGTAATTCAGTGTTGTTTCACGATAGTTAATTTCAGTGTTAGTTTTTATGTTTATGCAGTGTTAACGTAATTCAATGCTTTATTTTTATTCTTTTGACGTTTCGATGTTTAGTATCACTTGTGTCTTAAATTTCGATGGTGAATCAATTTGTTGTGACAGCCTACGAGGCTCTTTATTGTGTTAATATTTAATTAATTAAATTCTTAAAGGTTTACTCTACTTATTTTTATTCCATTTTAATTTACTTCACTTTTTTTTTGTTTGGTTACGCCTAGAACCTGGATAATTAAGTAAATTAAGAGACGGCGTAACACTTAACATTTCCCTTCTTAACTAATACATTACCTAAAAAAGGGGGGGGGCCCCCAGTAACACATGGATGGATACAAGAGCATATAGAGTAAGTAGAACAACAAAATATATTATAGTCACAGGGTTGAGGTGTAGAGACAGGGTTGCACTTATAACAATAAGAGTTTTATTTTTCCTTTCATTATTTATTTATATTTATTTCTTACTTTTACTTTTAATACTTATTTCTTTGTTCTTTATCTGTTTGTTTTACTCGCATACTAGTGAGATGGAGTGGAGGGAAACTGAGGGCGAAAGGGAAGTGAGAGAGGAAGACTTGTTTATGTTTGAGGCTGCTTGAGGGGTGTCAAGGAATGTGGGGGGGGGGGGGGGGCGAGGGGAGGCTGTGATCAGTGGAGGACTACAGTTGGTCCTCACACCAAGGGAGACGGAGGAGGTGGATAGGTAGAGGAAGGTTGATAGCTGGGGAATAGGACTTATTTTTAATGGGTCACTGTATCACTGCATAATACCAACACAAGGGAATTGAGAACTAATCATAATGGTTCATCATTAATAACGACGTTACTCAAAATGAACAGTGACACTTTGAAAACAATAACCTTTCTTCCTAGCTAGCTCACCAGGGGTCGCATGAATCACAATACATTTCGTGAAATGGATAATACTAAAAGGTACTCGCGTTATATCCCGCCAAAAGAGATGACACCCACACACACCAACACTTAACTGTCCCCAAAACCAGATTGCCTTTTCCACCTTCACAGGTCACTGCAATTGGTTCAAACACTCAGGAGGGAAACACTCATGACATTGTTACAATGTTCCCCGTGGTTGCTTATATGAAAATTTGTGAGATGTTGAAACAATTTTTCGTAAATTTTAATTCCTAATCCTAGTTGGGAATATCTAAAATTAATTAGCATATCAGTCACAATAGAAATCATGTTTCTCAATATTTGCACATCAAACTGTAATTCGCTAGATATCACATGTGCAAAGAAAATAAATTCTAATAAATGTCAAAAAAATATTTAACTGCTAGTCTTTTACGCCAACGCCCCAGGCTCGGGTGCTGTTGGCCGTATACCCCACGGAGGATAAATCGAGAAAAATAAACTCCCCCCCCCCCCCCCAATTTTTTAACCCTTTTAAATGATAAAACAAGGAAAACTATATATTGACCCTCTAGAAACTTACCTGGGGCTGCAGCGGCGAGGGAGATAAGAACATAAGAATGGAGGAAACTGCAGCGGGCCTATTGGCCCATACTGGGCAGTCCCGTTTACACCCAACCCCTATTGCTCATATAAGCATCCAACCTATGTTTGAAGCTATTCAGCGTATTCGAGTTAGTGATGATATTTGGTAACTTGTTTCATTCATCCACTACTGTTTCCAAACCAGTGTTTACCTATTTCACCCATAAATCTAAATTTGTCTAATTTAAAACCATTCTTACGAGTTCGCTCCTGGTTGGATAGTTTGAGTACCTTTGTAATATCCCCTTTGTTTAGCCCTGCCTTCCACTTATACACCTCTATCAGGTCGCCCCTTGCTCTACATCTCTCGAGGGAGTGCAAATTAAGATGCTTTAACCTGTCTCTATACTCAAGGTTCCTAATGCCCGGGATTAGTCTTGTCATTCTCCTCTGAATTCTTTCCAAGGATTCTATATCCATTCTGTAATACGGTGACCAGAACTGAACTGTGTAATCCAGGTGTGGTCTTACAAGAGCAAGATACAGTTTTAGGATGACCTCGCTAGTCTTGTAACTAACACTCCTTTGTATGAACCCAAGTACTTTATTAGCCTTGTTACGAGCAAAAACACATTGTTTACTTGGCTTAAGGCTCCTACTTATCATTATTCCTAAATCCCTCTCTGAGGGATTTCACTATGGCATCGTTGTTCATCTGGTATCTGGTTTCCCTGTTTACATCTCCTATACTGAGTACTTTACATTTGTCCACGTTGAATTTCATCTGCCATTTTTCAGACCATTCGAAAAATTTGTTTAGATCTTCCTGTAGTTTTGCTGAGTCCTCGTCAGACTTAATAACACGTCCTATGTCAGTGTCATCAGCAAATTTGCTTATGTTGCTGTCTATGCCGATATCTATGTCGTTTATGTATATAATAAATAATAATGGTCCAAGTACTGAGCCTTGGGGAACTCCACTTGTGACGTTGCTCCAATGGGACTTAGTGTCATTAATGCTCACTCGCTGTTTCGTGTCCTGTAACCACGCCCTAATCCATTTAAGGATATTACCTTTGATGCCATGTGCTTCTGCCTTTCTAATTAGTCTTTCGTGGGGGACTCTTTCGAAGGCTTTGCTAAAGTCGGGATATACCACATCATAATTGTGCCCCTCGTCCACCGATTCGAAAACTAATGCAAAGAATGTTAATAGATTAGTTAGACATGAACGTTCTCTTGTGAAGCCATGCTGGAAACCATTGATCAATCGGTGCTTCTCCAGGTGATTTCGAATAGATTTTGAAATGATTGCTTCCAGTAATTTGCCTACTATTGATGTTAGACTGATTGGGAGGTAGTTAGAGGATAGTGATCTATCCCCCTTCTCGAAGATCGGTATTACATTCGCTATCCTCCAGGATTCTGGTACTACACCTGTTTTTAAGGACATGTTAAACAACTTTGCTAAGGGCATACTAAGCTCTTCCTTACATTCCTTTGATACTCTGGCAAATATCTCATCGGGACCAGGTGACTTATTAGGCTTTAGTTTGTCTATTTGCTTACTAACATCGTTACTAGTCACTACTATCTCGCTTAATTTGTTTTCTTCACTATCTCTGAATAGAGTCGGTGCCTCGGGTATCATGTTTACATTTTCGGTGGTGAAAACTGTTGAAAAATATTTATTCCAATTATTGCTCATTTCTTTGTCGTTATCAGTGAGCTCGCCGGTATCTGACCGTATTGGTCCAATCTTTTCTCGTGTTTTAGTTTGATACGTTTGGTAGAATCCTTTTGGGTTTGTCTTTGCCTACCTTGCTATCCTTACCTCATTATTCTTCTTGGCTTTCCTTATCTCTGTTTTAACCCTACTCGCCAATACCTTATAATAATCCCGGAGGTAAATTTCGCCAGGATTCATCCTTCTACCTATAGCCTTCCTTTGGCCAATGATGTTCTTTAAATAATTATTTATCCATTTAGGGTCATTGTTGTCTGATCTGAGTTTTTTGTATGGTATGTTCTGCCTTTGTGCATTAAGTAACTCACTATTTAAATTGTCGTGGAACTCGGCAATCTTAGATCTCGTTATCAGGTCCGTGTCATCTGTCAGGTTCACGGCCAAGCGCGACACCCCCTCTCTCAGCTGCCTCTTTAAACTGTCAAAGTTTGCCCTTCTGAAATCTGGTACTTTAGTGGAATTTTCCTTACGTCTGCCCTGAAAATCTAACTGGAATCGAAATTCTTTGTGATCCCTGTTTGCAAGTTCGTTCCCTACCTCGACATTGCTAATGAGGTTTTCTCTGTTTGACAGAACTAAAACGAGTATATTATTACCCCGGGTGGGTTCGGTTATATGTTGACTTAGGAAACAGTCCTGGATCGTTTCGAGAAAATCCTGAGATTCTGAGTTACCCGTAAGGTCAGTCCAATCTATTTGGCCAAGGTTAAAGTCGCCTACAATACAGACTTGTTGTGCATGGAAGCCCTGCGCATTTCATCCCAGATAAGTCGCTCATTGACTTTTATCAAGATTGGGAGGTCTATATATTACTCCTGTGATTAATTATTCCCTACCGTCGATTAATTCTATCCAAATTGTTTCTGTATTCCGCTCAGTGTTTACTTCCTAATTTATTTCACACTTCAGATTATCCCTAACATAGATTGCTACTCCGCCTCCTTTCCTGATCTGCCTATCTGTATGGAAGAATTTGTAACCTGCAATTTGGTATTCGACCGGTAACTCACGTGAGTCTAGGTTGATCCATGTTTCAGTGAATGCTATTATATCGATTTTTTCGGTACATACCAAGGCCCTAATATCATCCATTTTGTTTCTCATACTTCTACTGTTCTCATAGAATACATTACAGTTAGTCGTGTTCTGAGTCCTCCCCTTACCGCGTTTAGTTTTAAACTCCCTGTCAAATTTAGTTTTGTCATCATTCCTAACACTATTTCCATGTAATCTTTCACTTTGTTTACCCGCTCCCACTGCATTCTCCTCCACCCCCGTGCTCATATGTTCTCCTAGCAGTTTAAAGACTTCGATATCTTTTGAACTGCCCCCTCTAGAGACCCAGCCAGGGTTGCTACTCCATTCCTAGACAGGTGCACCCCATCCCTAGCATAAAGGTCCCTTCTGCCGTAGAAGTTGTCCCAGTTGTCAATGAATGGGACTGATATTGACTTGTAATATCTGTCAAGATGGTCGTTGACACCAACTGCCCTTGACAATTCACTGCCAACTCTCCTTCTAGGCAGGACACGGCATATGATAGGGATCCCTCCCTTAGTCCTAATACTATCTATAGCTGCCTTGAACTTATCAAGAAGCTCCTCGCTCCTACACCGGCCAATATCATTGCCTCCTGCACTGAGGCAGACAATGGGTTTGTTCCCATTACCAGACAAGATATTGTCCATCCTGTCAACTATATCCCCCACCCCAGCTCCTGGCAAACACACCCTCATCCTATTTTTGTTTTTACCACAAAAAGCCCTGTCCAAGTACCGTACCTGCGAGTCACCAACAATTAAAGTTTTTATACCTTCCTTGTCAGCCTTGTCCCTGACTGTACTAATGTCCAATTCGTCTATCAAGGGACTGAACGAGTTGGTACACTTAGCTGCTGATGTCGTTGTTGACGTATCTTTGGTGTGTTTCTTCATCACCAGTTTGGTCTTCCCTCCCCTTACAACCTTCCACTCCCTTGAATTTTCGTCAGACACCGGCTTTCCCTGTCCCTCCTCCCCCTTCATCCTCTCCAACTCTTTTTTTAATTTCAGGTTCTGCAACGTGGCCCTCTCTATTTCTTCCTTGGCCCTCTCTATTTCTTCCTTGGCCCTCTCCAATTCTTCCATGGTCCATTCCAGCTTGGCCAACAAACTCCCAGACCCCAGACCACACACAGAACTGGCCATATCTGATAATTATCCCTCGGGAGCTAACCCTGCCGTGACCCTTCCCCTAGTGAGGTCAGAAACTAGCCACCTGCGCTGTGTGGAGCGACTGTATCACTCTTTGCAACAGCAGAACAATTCAAAGCTCACATTATGGCCCGGGATAAATCCAACCGAATTATCGACCAATGACAACAATGTGTACAAGTGTACTACATATATTTCACACTATTCCCACCACAATGCTACCGCAACACTGACAGTGTTGTTTTGTTCGGCTAGCACTCGTGGTCACTATGCACTTAGCGGACATTTTTTGTTTGCCTTTGTGTACGGGATGGCCATTAATGCATATATTTAATGAACATAATAATTATTTCTTATAAAAAGTTCATTTAGAATTTTTTATTTACGTTATTTTTCATAAAAAGTGCTAGGCAACAGACATGCCGTCTGTCGCCAGGCTGTCTGGCTGTCTTTGTGTTTGGTAGAGCAAGTACTGCATATAAATCAGAATAATAATTCCACAAATAAATACATTTATAATATAATCATAGCATTATTTTCCAGTAATACTACACTACAATACAACTACACTACTTTTAGCAATATTACTTTGATATGACATAATAAAATGGAGAAACAATGGAAATGAAACAAACAAAAGTATGTATTTGCATTCAGGAAGCTTCCCTGTGGCTGAGCGTTTGGCGTGACTCGCAAATTGTCACACTGGAACCTGATAACCCACGCCGGGCATTCAAACAATACTGCGAAAAGGTGCTCGTTCTGAAACGTCAACCAGGGTGCCCTAGATGGACGTTCTGGAACGTCAACAGGGGAGTAGGGGTTAAAGTAATAAGCTAGAAATTGATGAAAACAAACACAATAAAACCGTCAAATATGAATCACACAAAATCACGAGAACTAAAATGATGGATAAATTCAGTATAAAAATCAATGAGGTATCAAGTTAATGAAGCATATTCATAATAAAATCACTCAAATTATTACTAGTCATGCTCAAGTGAATGTACATAGAAGATAGATTTCTTTTCATAAGAACATAAGAAAATAAGGAGTCTGCAATAGGCCGGTTGGCCTGTGCATGGTAGCTCCTGTCGAGAGTTACTACCACTCTCTATCATCCATGAATCTATCTAGCCTCCTTTTGAAACTTTCCAGAGTTCCCGCACTTACTACAAAGTTGCTAAGCTTGTTCCACTCGTCCACCACCCTATTTGTAAACCAGTTTCTTCCTATCTCCCTCCTAAACCTAAACTTATCCAACTTGAATCCGTTGTTTCGAGTCCTATCCTGCTCAGATATTATAGGAACTTTATCTATATCCCCTTTATTGATTCCTTTCACCCCACTTAAATACTTCTATCATACCTCCCCGCACTCTTCGTCTTTCTAGAGAATGTAAGTTAACTTTCTTTAACCTATCCTGATATGGAAGCTTTCTAAGTCCCGGAATCATTTTTGTCATTCTTCGCTGCACTGACTCTAGTGAATTTATATCCATTCTATAATAGGGGTGTGAGGGGGCGTATTCTTGAGCTGTCACCAATGTGAGGGGGCGCATTCTCGGTCTGTCACCAATGTGAGGGGGCCTGACTCCCTCTCTGTTTCTACACCACCCTCATCTTATTTACTTCTCTTAGTTCTTACTCTTACTCAGTTCCATCACCTATTCTTGGGTAGCATGGACATTCTTTTGGTAGCCTGGGCATTCTTTTGGTAGCATGGTCATTCCTTTGGTAGCCTGGGCATTCTTTTGGTAGCATGGTCGAGGGTCTAGGCACGTGAGTATGGTAATTTTGGTATTAGGTCACTTGGATGGAAATAACGGTAAAATACTGTGGGAGAAATGAATACACCTTAATTACTCTAAAACAAGTTTATTAATATGCAATCAATGGGAAAAGATTTTGTATTAATCATATGATTACCAGGTTCACCTCCTGGGCTTAGTGCAACTCAGTACTGGTGGTGCATTACATGGCACTTATTGTAGATTATTCAACATATACGTAAACAATGACACTAGTATATGCAGGGGTCTGCTACCCAACATGGGATAATTACTTGCAACTAATTATCCCTAACATACATGTTACAACACTCTCTGTGGACATATACTTCCAAGGAGTAACCCAGGGTAGAACACTAGGGCTCACAGCCTTTGTTATTGTGGAGTAGCCAGACACATGGCGGGTCTGGGGTCTGGCCCAACGAAGCCATGGGGCACATTAATCAGGCCGCATCGGTGCCATCTTCTCATATATGATCCCGGCTGGACATCTAATACATCCGAGGCCGTTGTTGGATGGTAGAGCGATTCAAGAATCACAATGGGATTGGGAGACAAACGGGGCAGCGTCAGGGGAACCTGTATGGATGAAGGGACGGGCACTCACTAACTGTGACAACAACATTACGTTTCAGGGGACGTTAAAGACGTAAATATGACTTCACTCAGAGCATATCAAATACGTTACTGTAACACTTGCACAATCAACTATTAATTGGGTCAAATCACTTAAAGAAGGGCGAATTACAACACAGAGTGGAATGGCATACCTGTATGGATGAAGGGACGGGCACTCACTAACGGTAGAAATGCCGGCGGGGCCCTCACTCAAAACAGACCAGGGAGTCCACCTACTCCTATTCCGATGAATTAATTTACGGTACACTCTGACGTTGAAATTGAGACTATGAACTCATTTTCATTCTCTACTATTATCTTCACTAACAATGCTCTGACTCAGCTATCAAAAGCAAAATTAAATTGATTACAAAGGGTTGGATGGCAACAGGTCCCAACATACAGCGTCTGCTCCCATAGACCAAGACCGGGGAAACAGAGAAAACGGGGGACGTTTCCACTGGGGTACTCGGAAGGTTTTGTGGACGTTTGAGCGTAATATGAATCCTTAAGGTTTTCAGGTTAGCTCTTATCATGACCATTACAGGGGCACCAGAACTGAACCGCATAATCGAGGTGCCGCCTGACTAGCGCAAGATGTAGTTGCAATAAGACCTCTGCACTCTTGTTACTTACACTTCTAGATATAAAACCCAATACTCTGTTTGCCTTATTTCGAACATTAACGCACTGTTTTCTAGGCCGTAGGTCTGGGCTTACAAGTGCCCCTAGGTCTCTTTCACAAGTCGACTTCTCTAGGTTGATGTTGTTAAGGCTGTATACATTATCAGTATTTGTTCTTCCAATATTAAGTACGCTGCACTTGCTGGTGTTGAATTTCATTTGCCATTTTTCAGCCCACCCCTGCAGTTTATTTAGATCTCCTGTAATGCATTTGCATCCTGCCCTGAATTAATCTGCCGCCCTATTTTGGTGTCATCCGCAAACCTGCTTATGTCACTGCTGATCCCAGTATCTAGATCGTTTATGTAGATTATGAACAAGAGTAGGCCTAGTCTGTCCCCTGGGGAACCCCACTGGTTACACGGCCCCTCTCAGATTTAACACCATCTACGCTGACCCTGTGCGTTCTATCGGTGAGCCATGATTTTATCCAATTTAAAACTTTCCCCTCGATACCATGAGCCTTAATTTTTCTCAGAAGCCTCTGATGCGGTACTCTGTCAAATGCTTTGCTTAAGTCTAAGTAAATAACATCGTAATTTTCGTCATTATCTACTACCTCGAAGACTTTCCTAAAAAACGTCAGCAGATTTGTTAGACTAGATTTTCCCTTTGTAAACCCATGTTGAGAGTCGTAGATTAATTTGCTTTTCTCTAGATGCGATCGGATGCTATCTGCTATAATTGATTCAAGAAATTTCCCCACTACTGACGTCAAACTGATCGCCCGGTAATTTGACGCTGATGCTCTGTCTCCCTTTTTGAATATGGGTACTACATTTGCCTGTTTCCACAAGTCTGGCACAACTCCTGTGTCTAATGATTTTGTAAATAAGTTTATGAGGGGTCCACTAATCTGTTCCCTACACTCTTTCAAGACTCGAGGGAATATTTCATCCGGCCCTGGGGATTTTGTTTTCTTTAGTTTATTTATCTTCTTAAGAACATCTTCTTTTATGATAGTGATATTCTTTAATTTCTCTTCTTCCTTTCCCTTAAATATTAGTTCCACCTCTGGAATTCATCTCAAATTTCTTCTGTGAAAACTGATAAGAAGTAACTGTTCAATGCTTTGCTTATTTCTTCACTGCCATTTATCACTTGAAAAGTTCCTCACTCCTAACATTTCCTATGTCGTTTCCTCCCACACTAAGACACACTACTGGATTGATACCCTCCCCTGCCAAAACCCTGTCTAACCCCTCAGCTACATGCCCTATCCCAGCCCCAGGGAAAAAAAATCCACTCTGACTGAATCTTCAACACCAGTAATAAAAATGACTAACATGTCAATATATTACTTTTCAAATTCAATTTACAGAACTTCTCAAAACAGATTTTCTTCACTTCTTATCTCAATTACTTAAAAATCCTGGATGCCATTCACCCAGATGAATTCACATACTTTTTTTATTGTAATGATTGAATATCAGACCAAAGCTTACAGCCCAGAATTACATCACATATAACAGAGAGTACACTACAGATCTCTTGGTACCACCACATACCAGGTAGACACACCTCAAGACCCAAGGGACCCGACCTCGCCACTAATGACTTGAATTAGCGGGGGGCTTGACCTACAACTCGCCTGACCAAGACACCTGGGCATGACCACACCTGCACACAGCTATTTGGATCTAACCAGTTTAGTGTTAATTGGTTAGAGGTCAAAAGCCGGCTGGGCCGACCCCATATAAAGGCCCTACAGTCCCGTCCACGAGCATTCTGATTCTCATTCTCATTCCGTTCTGATTCTCATTCTGATCCTGGTTGTCATTTGAACATTCTGAGGAGACGCTCATTACTCTGGAGATTCTCAGAGTCACGCTCGTCCTCTCTGTCCTAATCCCCACCTCACCCTCCTTACCCTTCCTTCCATCCCCGCCGTGCCCCGCCGTGCCCTGCCCTGCCCCACCACGCCCTGCCGTTCCGTGCACCGCACCGGCCTGGCTTGGCCTGGCCAGCCTCGCCTCACCCCCCGCGCCGCGCCTCAGCTCCTCCCCACCCTGCTTCGCCTCACCCTGCCTCACCTCCTTCTGACCCGCCCCGCCTCGTTGCGTGTGACCGCACTAATCCCCCGTCTTTTGTCATGTAAGCTATGTGTTGGTAATGATGGTTAATGTAACGTGATATTGTGATGAATTCAGATCTTTACTCAGTATATTTTTGGTGCTAGTTTGATTTGTGATGTATGCTGTGACGCGTAGTGATAAATGATATTTAGTAAAGTGCGCAGAGCTTCACTCCCCGACCCAGCCTGATGAGAACATTGTCGTGACGGAAACTATAGTTGCCAAACATTGACGAAACGTATAAAGTAAATTTTTTTTTTTTGCGAATGCACTTCCAACTGATCCATCATCCCTTTAGGATTGTTTCTCTGTCAAATGTCACACACAGTACCGCCCCATGCCCAGCTGGACGTCAACCACAGTACATACGAGCAGAGAAGAACCAACGTGTTGAAAGCAGCGTGATGAAAGCAGCGTGATGAATGCAGCACCCAAACCCACCACCCACCACCTATCTCATACCACATCACTTCTTTCAAGTCCTCTTTTGGTCTAGGATTAAGCAGATTTGATATTTTTCTACCTTAGGAAGTTAAGGAGTGTGGAATGCAGCGCCACACAACGAACCCTGGTGAGCCCAGCCAGGGAGGGATTCACCACTGTGGAAGGTGTAAGACAGGACGGTCTTTGGTCTCGCCGACACTCACGTACGGAGGGCGAGCCCTGGTCCACGGAACCTGCCTTACGAAAAAGATGACAGCCCAAGCAGTGGACCGGCTTTAATCCCGGTCGGAGGAGCGGAAGACAGATGGAACAGAAAATTCATCTGGAAAATTTTGAAAATGAGCTGTACAGGAGAAAAGAGCAGATGGAACAGAAAATTCATCTGGAATATGTTGAAGATGATGATGTACTGACAAAAAAGGCAGATGGAACAGAAAATTCATCTGGAATATGTTGAAAATGAGGCTCTAAACATAGAGGAAAAACGCAGATGGGACAGAAAACTCGTCTGGAATAGTGTAGAAACCAGGAGGAAGTGAGAAGAAGTCAGAAGGTGTGGAGAAACGACCTACAAGGTGCGGCATTGAAGAAAGAAGACAGAAGAAGTGCTATGTGATGAAAGAAGACAGAAGAGGTGCTATATGAAGAAGGAAGACAAAAGACATGATATGTGAAGAAAGAAGACAGAAGATGTGCTATGCTGACATCAGAAGAAAGTCGACGATGAAGGTGGATCATCAGAACGACGAACCGACTACTGCTGTTGAGCTGCTGGCATTCCCTATTTTCAGATACCAGCTGGATGGAAGACGTGAGCTATGCTGGACCCAACTAATGTAATGATGTTGTTGATGTACAATAAAAAGATATAAAACCCTAACATGTGAAGTTGGAGCATTTTTTGTGTATTTTGAAGTATTTGCTCTGATTTCTGTTAACATTTACTAAAAAGAATGTTTTTTTAGTCACTTTGTCTATGAGTTCATTTGGTCAATGTTTTGCACTATGAAACATGATGTTGTAGCCATATTACTGACTGATATGAATTATTATTTTGACATGGGCTGATAAGGGGATGTAACACCTGTTGTTGTTTTGATTTGTCAAGTTGTCTCGGATACAATGCTAGATATGAAGGATTTTTCATTCTTTGTTCACTTGCTATGTTTCTGTTTTCTCTTGGCATAGAAGCTTTGATCTTGGCGGGAGGTATAGTGAGCTTTGTCAGATCAAACTAGCGCCAGTAGAAAAACATACACCTATGAGATTGTTGTTTGTAAATGTGAGACTATGTTATCGCCCCAGAGACTATCTCTGATATTCCACATGATGTTGCTGTCTATATGTGACATCAGTCTCTGTGATGAAGCTTTGGTTTTGGCGGGAGGTGTAATGATTGAATATCAGATCAAAGCTTACAGCCCAGAATTACATCACATATAACAGAGAGTACACTACAGACCTCGTGGTACCACCACATACCAGGTGAATCCAGGTAAAAAAGTCACAGGTAAAAAAGTCACAGAAAAAAAGTCACAGGAAAAAAAGTCACAGGAAAAAAAGAAAAGTTAACTATCGAATTCTCACATTTTTTAAGGTTAATATGTCAATCAGTTTCAGTAAAGGAATATGCAGAACTAATGGTAAATTAATGAGTTTCGCTTAAAAATTATAAAATAGAACAAAAACATTAGATTCTTTGTATAATCGGGCTGGAATATTCGTCTTAATCATCAGCATTAAAAACACTGAATATACATGTAATGCCATGATATTCTGTAAGCTGTTTTCAATCTGTACATGTCATGTACTGTCAATAAATGACTGACTTAAATATTTTTGTTTGATTACCTTACTGTGCTTAAGATATTGAACAAAACGTGATTTGTTTTCACATACATGTAATGCCATCATATACAAATAGTGTTGTCAATGTATTGCCAGTTAATAACTGAATTAAAATATTTTCAGTTTTATTACTTTAATTGTTTATGGTACTTAAATATACTGTGACTGACTTGAATATTTTTTTTGATTACCTGACTTTCTTTCTTCACCAAAATTGTGCCTTTTTTTGTGACTTTTTTTCTTGTGCCTTTATTACCGGCCACCATAAATTAATTGTGACTTTTTTACCTGTGACTTTTTTTCCTAGCCAAAATTGTGACTTTTTCTGTGACTTTTTTTTCCTGTGACTTTATTACCGGCCACCTACCAGGTAGACACACCTCAAGACCTTATGAATGCATTATTAAATTTAATACCAGACAACCCCAGCAATATCTCAATCAGCTATGCTGATGATATTCTTATACATACTAAAACTCATCGTGAAATGCAAACCACCCTGAACCATGTATACGCAGCCTGTGAACACCTCGGTCTTATTATCTCCACTGACAAAACTAAGGTGTTCAACAAACAAGCTGGTAACCGTAAACGCGGCCCCGCCAAGTTCAAGATAGGTAACAACACTATTGACTATGTTTCTTCTTTTAAATATCTTGGTGTTTCCGTCCCTTGTACCCTACCTGCCATACAACAGCTAACCCGCCAATGTACTGACAGACTGAGACCTCTTAGAAGTGTAGCGGGGTACAGCCCGCACTATGGTGCTAATATTAGAATTGTTAAAACAATGTACCTAGGCTATATAAGATCTCTGATAGATTACCACGCACCAGCCCTGGTCATTCGTGACGGGAAAGGCGTTGACAATCTCGAGAAAATGCAAAATAAAGCCCTCAGAATTATCCTAGGATGTCCCATGAGCACTAAAGTACTTAATATGAGGAAAGAACTAGGTATACCCAGTGTTAAAGATAGAATAATTGAAGTCAACCTCATGATAGCCCTGAGGCTTCTGCGTGGTGATCCTGATAACATTGTTTCCTTAAAATTGCTAGAATGTATGAACCATGGGACTACTGAGTCTAAATGGATCCAAACTACAGCTACACATATGAAGATGTTTGGACTAGACCACCTGTACAAAGTTGAGACACAACAGCGCTTCCTGCCACCCTGGCGGACAGTTCCCTTCGATATCACAATACCGACATATCCGCCTAAAAAATTAATTATATAAAGCATTTATCTCCAACACACTGCCAAATTGAGAGCTCTTGAACACATACACACTCTACAGACTGATGACAATATCACACAGACCATCTACACTGATGGATCTCTAAACACCGCCTGTGGGAGGTGTGGAAGTGCTATTGTTGTGACTCAACCTGACGGTAATATAATTGAGAAATGAGTTAGAATTAACAACTGGGCATCCACTCTACAAACTGAATTAGTTGCCATACTCACAGCTATTAAATTCATTGAAACCACTGTTACTGACATTCTCATCATCACTGACTCTCTATCCTCACTACTTGCCCTTGGCACCCTCGACTCAGGTTGTCACGCTCTTGTGTCTGAAGCCAGACACAAATATGCCTGCCTTGTTGACCGGGGTGTCAGGGTCAAACTGTTGTGGATCCCCTCTCACATAGGCCTCATAAAACATGACAGAGTTGATGCCCTCGCCAAACTCGCGTCTAACAAAGACACTGTTGAATACAATTCGGGTCTGTCAAAAAGAACCCTTAAAACTGTAATTAGGAAAGAACTTATTGATGAGTTTGACGCAAGTAGACAAGTGCAAACAGGCACTAGTCGATCCATAGGTTACCATGATGAGATGTATCAAGTCAAACATGTATATGGAGCAAGTAACAAGATCACTAGATTACAAGATGTTGTAACCGCTAGATTAAGGTTAGGATATAAGTACCTTTGGCAGTATGTTCCTCAAGCAGATGTAAACAAAACTAAATATAAAGTGTGTGGCCATACATATGGCCACACACTTGAACACTACGTCCTCGACTGTGTGAAGATAGAACCTTTTCGGGACAGGTCCAAGCACACTGTGTGTGAAATGGCACAACACTTCATCTCTAATGGCAAGATAGCCGACATATTAAGACTGTATCCACTTTTTTGCACTTAGTAACTATATCAATTCTCATGTACAGAACCAAATACGCAATGTGCTTGAATACCTCCCACGTAAATGTGAATAACAAAGTGTGAGGCCAGACATACTGCCTCACACGCCTGTACTCACGCATTTGTAAATAAGTTACCCTTTATGTATAGAACTAAACAAATAATGTAAATGAAATAATGTGTAACATTCAGTGCCATAATATCCTGACAATGGGGGTTAATTATTATGACCCTTTGTAAACCCTACTCTGTAATCCTTTTGCGCTACCGCTCACAGGATGAGTGTGGGGTGCACAATAAAGTAGCCGCTGCAAGCGGCAAAATCAATCAAGACCCAAGGGACCCGGCCTCGCCGCTAATGACTTGAATTAGCAAGGGCTTGACGTACAACTCACCTGACCAAGACTCCTGGGCATGACCACACCTGCACACAGCTATCCGGATCTAACCAGTTTAGTGTTAATTGGTTGGAGGTCAAACGCCGGCTGGGCCGACCCCATATAAAGGACCTACAGTCCCATCCACGAGCATTCTGATTCTGATTCTAATTTCATTCTGATTCTCATTCTGATCCTGGTTGTCATTCGAACATTCTGAGGAGACACTCATTACTCTGGAAATTCTCAGAGTCACGCTCGTCCTCTCCCCAGGTCGGGGGGGGGGGGGACTCCCCGACGTCACCAGCTAAGCAGAAGCCTCCCATAGGAGGCAGCCCAGCCAAGCACCCACTGGGCCTACGTCAGGTGTACACGTGAGTCATTGTCAGAACGATTCCTAGGGTGAGTTACCTACTGTGGGAAGTGTATTCATTCAGGTGTGTCCGAGAGTCAGTGTCGAGTAACGTAACATAATGTGTAGTACCCCGATATAATAATTATATTAACGTGGCCATGTCATTGAGTGAATTAATAAATAGTTGTATCGAAGAGGTGTTTAACAAGTTGTCCCTTTAAGAAGTAATATATGTGTATTGACATGCGAGATAAGAAGATAAGCGTATTGACGCTGAGTAAATAACAGACGGCCACGCTACCAAACCTTCCTATCTTTACATTCCTGCTCTCTATACTTCCTACTATATGTAATCTTCTTCTATGCAAGTTTTGTCTCATTATATTATTACCTATTCTGGTATGTCATGGATCTTATCTCACACACACACAGAATTTGTATATCTTATTTTCTGTTGTTCAGTTGGTCTCTCATCTCATAATATTGATGATGGTACAGTCTCGTTCAAGATTCTTCGAACACTGCTGGAGACAGCTGGCAACTTAAGGCCGTTTGTTTACTATAGTACGTAGTAAATATTATGAATGAATGTAAAAGTGATCGGTGATTGGTTATTTAGTTCCCCGTTGCTTTGTTGTCTTGTATTATATTATACTTCTCTGCTGGTATATACTATTAATTTGATTTAAAATGGATAGAGCAATGAGCCAACCTATATGAAATCATATTTAGATAAATAAACATAAGTAAAAATCGGTAAGTATGTTAAAGAACATCATGCATCGGGCACAGGTGTGTGCAGGCTGTTTATGAGGTTGTCTGTTTATCATTAATTTATACTAATATCATCTTCAAACGTTTAATCCATTTCGATTAATTAATCCAGTCGTAAGTAACCGATGCTAAACAGATTTCCTTCTAAAGACGCTGATTTCATGCAACGCAAACTGCTATTTTAATTCGCGGTGGGATTAAGCAGAATTATCGGTTCGCTGCTACCTCTAGTAAGTGTGTGTGTGTGTGTGTGTACGTGCGTGCGTGCGGGTGTGCCTTAGCCTGTGTGTGTGTGCCAATGCTTGTCTGTGAAAACAGTTGTATAAATGAAACAGTGTTATTTAGTTTATTTAATGAAATAATTTATTTTACATTCCCTGTGAGGCACTGGAAAGAGAAATTTATATAAAATGTTTTATTTTTATCTTTATTTATGTTTAAATTATATTTCATTAAATGGATACTACAAGGTTTTTACGAAATGAAAGACTTTCCAATGAGATCCTCCGATGAACCAGTTTAAAAACAAGATTTTTTGCGGACAAACAATAATAATGGATACAATAAAACACAATGCATATGCTACCGCATTAGCTACACCTTCAGTACGAGATTTCATTAATTAATGTAATAATTTTTTTTTTAATTAATAAAAACAGCAAGGGACTCCGTTGAAATCGACTTTCTTCACGAGAGCGTGCGTATGTGTATGTGTCTATGCAAGTCTGCGTGAGTGTTAGAGCATTATTGTAAGTTATGAAATAATTGTGGGGTAACGTTGTAACATAGTTTGGTATTTTGGCAAAGATTTATTCCCATTTGTTATAAGAACCGAAAAGAGAAAAATATATACAAATACAATCATTACAGTTGTTACCGCCACAGTAGGATAAACTAGAAGAAAGGGAGAAAGAGAGGGATAGAGAGAGACAAAGGGAGACAGGAGAGAGCCAGAGTGTTGACAACGAACTTTCCCGAGGTGTTAAATGTGAAACAGATGGTCCTCGCCTCAGGCTGACTCTCTCCTTGTGGGGTTCAGAAGATAGTCTCTAGCCGTCCAGTGAACTAACAAGTCAGGGAGCTAATAAGTCCTACTTTAGACCCGAAACACGTAAGTTTTTATATGGTTTATCACCCCACTCTACTCAAATATATAATATGTAGTTGTTAATAGTGAAGGAATGTACAAATGAATTAATTATCTCATATGTAACATACGTAATTTGTACTCTGCAGGTTTTGACCGAATAAAGAACAATCGAGTCCTAGGGCAAGGGTCTCATTATCGCTCCAAGCGATACTCATAGTTTTCTTGACTATTCTTAATGGCATGATTATTTGAAAACGAAAAGGGTCATGAAATGTACAGCCATTTATACATTCTAAATCTTAAATGAACAACATAAATGTCCAGTTAAGGCTTTCTAAATTGACGGAGCAACATATACGAAGGAGTGAAAATGATAAAGGTTTTTGAATGCTAACTAATTTTATTTCTTATAATTTATCTCACCAGTCACTACAAATTTATTCAAATTAAGAACAATCGTTCACAGAATGTAATGAAATAGTAGTAGCTAATTCAATAATTTTCCATAAAATGAAAGTTTTGCAAAAGTAGATCTTTGACAACCACCATAGAAGTGAGTAACAAGTAAACATGCAAAGTCAGGTGTTCATCTGCTATCATACATAGATGTTTTATCTCCAACTTTACTCATTTCGTTAATTGTTGTGAATTTAAATTTAAATTACTGACAAGAACCTTTGGTGAACTGTAATGGAAATACTTTCTTAAATAAGCTTTGCACTGAAATTATACTATATTGCTATGAAGATTTTTCTTTATTAACATTCCATGTTATGGAAGGTACAGTAAGGGAAAAGTATTTTCATACCCCTTGTGTTATACCCAGACAAGATGTGGCAGGATTACAGTAGTAGAGGGGGAGTGGACACTGGACAGTCACCTAATGTCTCGAGTTATCCCCATGCATGATACATATCTTGACTGGCGAAATCACAGGGGGCATAACACCTTTCTCTGGCTCCATCAACAATGTAAGACAACATTACTATGCTTCACTGATTTAACTGTTTTTACTGTCCATGCTTCTCCTTCTCATTGCCAGGTTTGCAGACTTTAAACTCGGTGATACATTCGTCAGCGCAGCAGAGGTCGGTGAGACCGGAGCACGATGACGCGTCTGTACACTTTTTGGGTCCCCGAAAGGTCTTATCCTCGAGACATAACGGACGTAGTGGAGGACACTCCAGCTTATCTACATGTAAACACCAAAATAGAAGCTTATTTGGAAAACCATTATTAGCATTAAATGTCAGCTGACATACCAAGTGTTCGCTCAAGTGATGAAAACCAGTGAACTAAAAAATATTGTCTTTTCACTTTTATTTACTATGAAAGGTGCAGATGACTGAGTTCCATTTGGAGAATAATATTTCGGACAATAGGACCTACATTCAAACTTGACAAGTACAAAGTGGTTAAAAAAATATGAAATTTAGTATCAAATTGTGTGGTGAGAACTGTATATGCATTATATTTAGAGAGTTTTAAATTGTAAGCAAATGGAAAGAGGCGAGATGGAAGAAAACCAATAATTGAGAAGCATGAGCAATGAAGGTGAAAGCTGAGGAGATATAATTAAGGGAACCACCCACATAGAACTGGGATGGCATCATAATGAAGTGCTTGCAACTTAACACTAACCTAACGCTGCTACACTAGATGCATTACATCATCATGTGGTTATCAGCATATACATTCGCGGTCAAAAGTAATCATCAACTCCACCACCAGACCCCTACTCCAGGCCTGATCCTTCCTGCACGGTAAGTCACGTGAGGTGGGATTGGTCGACTTGGGGAGGGCCGTTTATAGTATGGGGGGGGGGGGGGGGGTTGGAGCGTGGTGTGCGATGTAAGTTCCTCCAGAGAGGGGAGGGAAAGTGAAGAAAGATAGGGAAATTCAGGAAAGAAGTAGAGGAAGGATGCTTGAAAGTGTAGTAGGACCTGGGAAACAGTAATACCTATGTAATTAATATGAAACAAATTGAAACTGAATACGAACAGAAAGTAAACAAAAAACTCTTAGGAAACTGAACAACTAAGAAGGCAAATGTCTTACGTCCCTTTATTTTAACTTTTACTTTTATTTTAATGTAAAAAAAAATAATGATTTCTTTACCAGTGTGGGTCTAAGGGCTTTTTGATGGAAATTATTTACGTATAATACCTTGTAATACTCATGCCCAATCATGTAGCAAATGACAATCTGTTTGTGTTGTGACCTTTTCTAGTTAATAATTTTTTTGTAGGTTTAGTCATTATAGCATTACTTTGCTTAATTGAATAATTGACACCTCACTCTTGGTTGACATGACATGTATAAATAGTAGGACGTGAAAAGCATGCAATTGATTTTTATATAATATTCTTAAAACAAAATCAACACAAAACACATATTCAAGGGTGAAAATAATGTACTCAGCTGTACTAATGCACATTACAAAAAGCTGGCCAGTAGATCAGCGGTGCACAAGCAGTGTAGGTAACAGTCACTGAACTCCACGACAGACTAGACAGGGAGAACAATTAGCCGAGGCAGTGGGAGTAGGAGTGACTTTGAATCCCAGGGTTAGAGTAGACATCACCTGTCATAGATGGCGCCCCCAGCAGCCAGCGATGGTTTTCCACCAATAAGGAGCCATCACACGAATTGTTTTCTTACTAGTTGAGTACTGGTTAACCAGTGGCTTGGGTAGTGTGAAGTAAGCCATGCAGATGAAGCTGACAATGCAGTGTATTAAATGGACTAAAAATGAAGTGTATATATATATATATATATATATATATATATATATATATATATATATATATATATATATATATATATATATATATATATTTATACATATATACTAGCGGAATCGCTTCAAGATTTCTTAAGAGCATTATAGGAGTTCCAATCTTGAGAGTGAGGTGGTGAGGAGGCATTCCAGCTGGCTCCAAAGAATTAAGGAATTCTGCAGGGTACTGGACTGCTTGGTCCTGGTCGATTACTGTATCAACAGATTTGAATGAGGTCTCACTGCCTGGAAGCTGTCTTAGTAGAGCCATGTTGATTTCAGCCACTGTTTCATTCTTTGGTGCCAGAATTGCGCATTCACGCAGCCACTTGTGATCCTTGTAGTGGTGGATAATGTTTGGGTAAACCATGTTAGTGAGCTCAGTTGAGGACTTTACAACAATTCCACATCCTTTTCAACCTCTGTTTGGTTTAACGGGTCGGGTCGGGTTGGGTGTGTCGGATCGGGTTGGTTGGGGTTTTTTTGAGATCCCCACATGACACTTGCTATCCATGCCAAGTTTGGTCCTGGCGGCTCATTCGCTAGGCCACGGTAGGACGCCACCCTCCTGGAGGCTCAACATTGTCTCACTGTTCAGTCCCCAAAACTTCTTCTTCCATCAATAGTTCATTAACGGTGTATATACAGTAAGTTCCACTACAACGATACAGCAAAGTATATTTTTTTAGCATCAACCTGTTATTATTTTATTGTCTAATCATCACTACATATAACACCACCCATCATCACTACATATAACATCATCCATCATCACTACATATAACACCATCCATCATCTTTACATATAACACCACCCATCATCACTACATATAACAACATCCATAATCACTACATATAACATCATCCATCATCACTACATATAACACCATCCAACATCACTACATATAACACCATCCATCATTACTACAGATCGGTAAAGTAGTTTCTGAGAATCTCGTGCGGAGAACTTACAACATTTCCACATCTTTTTCAACCTCTGTGTGGTTTAACGGGTCGGGTCGGGTTGGGTTTGTCGGAACGGGTTGGTTGGAGTTTTTTTTGAGATCCCCACATGACACTTGCTATCCATGCCAAGTTTGGTCCAGGCGGCTCATTCGCTAGGCCACGGTAGGACGCCACCCTCCGGGAGGCTCCACATGTATCACTGTTCAGTCCCCAAAACATCTTCTTCCATCAATAGTTCATTAACGGTATATGTAAGTTCCACCATGTTTTTCACTACATATAACACCACCCATCGTCACTACATATAGCATCATCCATCATCACTACATATAACACCATCCATCATCACTACATATAATACCATCCATCATCACTACATAAACAAGGTAAAGGAAGAGCAATTTTATAAAACCCTTGAATGAAGTATCTATAAAATCCGGCCATACCTTTTAATGGAACGGATATCATCAACAGATTTCGGAACAGGATAATTACGAATAGCCTCTACTTTACTGGTGTAAACATTGACCCCATTTTGGTCAATCACATGTCCAAAGTATTGTATTATAGGTTGTAGAAATTTACAATTTGACAGCTTCAGCTTTAAATTAGCTGTTTGAAGTTCGGCTAGCACATGTTCTAGTCTCACAAGGTGCGAGGACACGTCTGAAGGCATAACAATTATATCATTCAGATAAAGGAGGACTTCTGTCCCTAAAATCAAGCGGAAGATACTAGTCATTATCCGAGAGAAG
The DNA here is from genome assembly GCA_958450375.1 of Homarus gammarus. Taxonomy (NCBI): domain Eukaryota; kingdom Metazoa; phylum Arthropoda; class Malacostraca; order Decapoda; family Nephropidae; genus Homarus; species Homarus gammarus. Next base: position 236,588 of record CAUDMG010000349.1, read on the forward strand.
GTTATTGGGCTGCTGTGAAGACCAAAAAGTATGCATATAAATTCCCAGTGTCCAGACGGTGTACTGAATGCCGTTAAGGGTCGACTTTGCTCGTCTAACGAAATCTGCCAGAAGCCTGATATCATGTCAAGGATCAAGAATATTTTACTATATCCATGGACTCTTTAACAGGTCTTCTAACACTCGTAACAGGAAGTGATCAGGGACTGTTACTCGGTAAAGATGACAAAAGTCTACACACGGCCTCCAGGTACCGTCTGACTTAAGAACAATTAATAAAGGAGAAATCTTAGGTGAATTAGAAGCCTGAATTACCCCTTGTGATAGCACTTCCTCCAAACACTTGTCTACCGTGGTTCTCTGTGAATGAGAGAGCCGGTATGCAAGTATGTATATTGGGATAGTACCAGGTTGCAAATTAATGTGATGTTTAACGAGATGTCTGTCCAAGGGGTTTCCCTTTTAGTGCTAATGCAGACCTGTACGTATTGAGCAAGTTCAACAGTGTACGTAGGTAAGGCCTTAGTAAATCCTACCGGTTACAGGACTCTGTTCAGCATCACATCGTGTGGTTAGAACGTTAGGCACTGCTTTAACAATGTTGACTCGAAAATCATTGATTTCTCAATCCTGAATGAATCCCTTCAATATAGAGAATGCAGCAATGCTCGTACCACGCCGGAGATGTTAGTGGAATGGGGATATACTGGCCAGGTATAATTTCACTATTCCATCATGGCTCTAGTGAAGCGCCCAGTCAGCAATAATCTCTCTAGCTTTCATCGTGGACAGTTCGACTAGAAAGCATATCTTAAACCTAGGGTTAGTAGGGTCGAAATCATGGTGTCCCAACCATTTAGTATCTAATATCACAGAAGCTTTGGTTAACTGGTCAGGCAGGATAAGTACATCTTTAACAAGTTTTCCAGGGCATAATTCAGAAAAATAATAAGTATTGGCTAAGCGACCCTCACCCACAGTTGGATTGGAGGCAGACTGTAGTTCATTTGCATTTGAGAGGGCCTGTCTGGTAATGTTACTTGGGACAGAAATCTTAGTTGCTACAGACGACGGATCGATCATCCTGTAATTCCGAACTGGATTAGGAGGGTGACGAACATAAGCTGCCAAGCAAACTATGTCCTGGTTAACTATAATTAAATTCTCACGAGGAGCCACTACAATCTTGTGGGCATCATGGTCGGGTAAACTATTATCAAATGCCCAGGAATAATAACTCCTTCAACTACATAGACTAAACCTTAAGTTGTATGGCACCCCCCCGCCGCCAATACCTGAATTATTCCTCAATTGCGTGTCTACCCAAGTAGGTGCCGTTAGCTAATGTTGTTACATCATTGGAATCTATGACATTTACTTCGGCCTCTGTGTGTATGAAGACTGTTATTTTTGTCTGACCCACTCGACCCCAAACAATAGGTATTGTTTTATCCCTAACTCGTAGGAAGGTATTAAAAATTTGAGTTAAAGACAACACAATATAGTCACAGGTACCCGAAGTTGAAGCATTAATATTTGTTTGTACTTCCCTGAGAAGGCAAGATGGTTGTTTCCTGTGCGTTACGGAGAGAGTTAGTGTTATGTACAATAGGTGTCACCTGTGGGAGTTTAAGGTGAGTCTTGTGGTAGGTACAGTATTTATTGCCTGGCGCCTGAGTTGGTGAGGCTGACTTGGGTTTAGTTCCGGTCCCTGGAGTAGGATTTGTTGTTCCCTTCGTACCAAGAAGGTTCCCGTTTGTCGATGCAGATTAAATAGCGGAAGAGGTGTTAAGTTGAAAACATTTAGGTACAATGTGGCCAGGTGCGCCACACAAATGACACAGGGCAGGAGAATTTGTCTTATTTTTAGCTTTTCTCGCATCTGTAAGAGGCTCATTGCTGGCCTTATATTTAGCTTTGGTAGGGCCAACTACTACTGTACTTGTTTAATAAATGCTCCTATTTGGTTAACATGTGACTGTAACTGTATGGCAGTGGTTGAGTGATCTAGTTTAATTTCACCTACTTTATTCCTAACATGGGTAGGTACACTCTTAAAATTATACAAAATAGCAAAAAAATGAAGATGGCTTCACACGAGGCACCTGTTTGATTACTTCTTGTGGGCTTCATGTCCACCTAGGCGGAATTCCAAAAGAACATTAAGCACGCATTGCCTGTGGGTGTCAACACGGACTATGAATTGCGCAGGGTTTTCACCAGGTAACCTGTTCATCGCCAAATACTCATGCAACATTAGTGTAGGTATGATTTACTATCTGCCGAATCGGGCTACTGCTACCTGCATTGGCATTGACCATCTTGGTGCTAATGTTCTGCCTTAATTACCCTATTTGTAGTTCTGACTTAAAAGACTTCTTCGTCTGAGGTTATAAGCGTGTGACATGTGGGTTCAACAGAGAAGAATGAAACAATAATTTACACTCAGTGATGGCTGAACACATCCTACTGTATAGGACCAATTCTGCATATATCTCACTAATTTAATTAACACAGCAATTAATAATTAGGTAACTTAACTCATAGCTGTAATGTTGTACGCATGGCAACGGCCTATAACAGAGTGACTAGGCGGAGGAGACGGCACAGTCGGCGGCGGGAAGGCAGGAACTGATGGGTGAGCTGGCGGTGGCGGTAAGTCACGTGAGTGGGTGTCCGGGTGGCGCGGCTCACTGCTCACTTGCAGCACTCCTGTGGTAGATGGGTAGATGGCGGTAGTAGATGGTAGTAGGTAGCAGTAGATGGTAGTAGATGTCCATTGTTGCGTCATTCACTGGTGGCTTAGTAGAATGTAGAAACAATGACTGGTCCCCACTGACGATAATCGCTGGAATTCCACATTAGTTCAGGAACTCAGCAACACTTAGAGTCAGGTTTGTAGGGACTGAGGTAACTGAAACACTGGTAGAACACTGGAACACTGCAGTCACATGGAGTGTAGAGTGGAACTGGGGCACTGGTGGAACACTGAAACGCTGCAGTCACATGAAGTGTAGAGTGAACTGGGACGTGACCCTAGAAGATTGTTACTGGTTACAGTCGTTTTACAGTTTGTAGGGTGTCTCACAAGCTGACGTCACTTCTTATAACCAGGTTTGTCCTCTGGGTATTTTTACTAGTTTCTGAGTCTGACGGCTTTGACTGGTAATTGTCCTTTCTTTCTGGTGACGGTTATCACCACAGTCCAGCTCCACAAACCCTCTTTAGTTTTAGACGGGATGAAATATAGTCTTCTATATGGTTTTCTCTGTATTAACAACACTATGTACAGAACCTGCTGAGACAAAGATTTTGCCAGCTGTAAGGCTGTATGTCTGTATCGTATAACGGCCAGTGACTGAGTAACTAAGGCGTACAGAGAGTGGCTAGGGTCGTGACGCCTCCGACGCCTCATACTCACGAGACGCCTCACACGGTCATTACCGCGTGATCGGCACATATGGAATCTATTATAGAGGGCCTGAAAACTACTTCATTTAACGGCTCCTCACAAAGTCATGACCGCGTGATACAGAGAGAGACTGGTGTGTCGTCGGATGACAATGCATGATCTTTCCATATGGAATTGTTTATAGAGAGCCTGGGATACTGGTGGGTGTGATCCATATGTAATATCAGCAGACCTCCTACGCAGTATCATACCTACGATTAGTTAGGCGATTATTAATGTCCTACCACAGCTAAATATAAGGCCAGCAATTAGGTATACCATGCTAATACCTACGTTAAAGAGCAATCATGTAATGGCGTCTGACAGTCCGCTGACCTGGGTTTGAGCCACCTGTTGAGTATGGTGAGAGTTGGAGTGAACCCAGCTGTCTAGGTGCCCAACTAACGACGTGACGATCGTTTGGGGTCATCAACTCTCCTCTACCTCGGCTCACAATACCACATATCTTCAAGCAGCTTAGTGAAAACCTTTTACTAACGGAAAGCTAAAGCTTCTCTCAACTGTACAAGGTCTGAGTGGCTTAGACTGGGGGTAAAGTGAAGCCAGCTGAGTGATACAGGGTCACACACTGGGACCAAGAGTCCAGTGGAACTTAAAGGTACATTTCCAAGGTTGAGAAAGGCTGGTTTGGGCCTTAAACTACTGGTGCCTGTTGGTTGTGCCTTAAAAAACTACGGAGTGCAGGTGGAATCTATGTGTTAGGTTAGGAAGCATGGTTCACGGGTATTGGTGGACTCAGTAACTTCTTAATAATAGTGATAATATTTGTGTATGTACTTAATACTATTTTTTCAGTTACTAATGTATGCTGTGTGCATTTAATATTTCCTTATAATTTCAATCTCAGGTATAGCCCTTGTTCCCCAGAGTAATGTTTAAGTTAGGTTAGGAGGTGCGTATCTGTTGGGGTAACATAATTTTGCTGAGTGCCCTGAAGGCCTACTCAGGGTGGAGTTAATAAGTTCTATTTTTTATACCATTTTCTCAGTGCTGGATTATATTTTGTTGAGTGCCCTTAAGGCCTATTCATTGTAGAGTTATTTATTTCTTATTTTTTTAATACCATTTTCTCAGTGATTGATATTTTGTTGCGTGCCCTTGAGGCCTGTTTCATGTGTGCAAGCAACATTTCTTAATACTTTAAACTTATTGTCCTCTAATGAGGCATTGCGTGAGGTTCTAATAATTTCAACATCATGTATAACTTTTATTCCCCAGAGTAGTATTTTAAGTTCAGGTTAAGAGGTGCGCATATTGGTGTACCATTATTTGATTGTGTTTGTAGTGTTGGAGGGAATATAAGTGTAAATTTAACAGTGTGTCTCATTCATCCCAGTCACAGACGCTATCCTTCCACGGGTCACTGACAAGTCATTTTGTTTAGAAAATTTAAGTGTTCTTGTGCTGGTTCGGGATTTCTCTTAAAGGGGCGCTTCCACTGCAATTACCATCTAATAATCTTTAATAAACCCCAAGTCAAGTGAGAAATTAAAGTCCAGTAAATTCCTGGTGAGGTCGTTGATTATATGTTCAAAGTCCGCGTGTTAAATGGACTAAAAATGAAATATATATATATATATATATATATATATTTATATATCCCAGTTTGTTGGGTTTCCACAGTGGTCACCTCTTCTGCCTACACTTACACACAGAAAAGGTGTGGGTAAAAGAGGTGACCACCATGGAAACATAACGACTACACGGGAGGACGAAGGCAATGCCTGGTGGACAGGCTACTAAGGCGAAACCCAACAAACTGGGCTATCGGCAGTCCATTGCATCATGCGCTCCTGCCTCACCACATAAATCAACTCACGTGCAGCCATCAGCCAGCTCATTATACTTCTCATCAACATCAAAGCTCCTATACCCCGAAAAGTCCTATGGCGACGGACGAGTGGCGACGGGGACAGGCAGAGATGACTGCCGGGAGTCTCTAGTCACAACTCTGCAATTGGGCAGCACAGATACGATGGTCGTTTATGCACTGGAATCTAGGCAGCAGTGCAATCCGGTCCTGTCTGTGCTACTTAGCAGCCCTTTCAGGGAGCCACTCTGCTCATCCCACATGGGGAGGGGGCTAGGAAAGGTGCCCTAAACATAGCCTACCTAAAGAACCAACCTGACCAGGCAACTGCACTCAGTAAGGTCATCCCTACGTGGTCGAAAACACAACTATAATCACAGATAAAAACAAAAAAACTATACAACCTCTTATGTCAGGACCCTTTTGGATACTGGAACAAATGGGAGTCTTGTAAGAAGAACCGCCCTTGTGGCAAAAGAGCTGGCTAAGTATAACATCGACATAGCTGCCAGACGAGGGTCGACTCGCAGAACGGGGGTCTGGCTATACTTTCTTCTGGAAAGATAAGCCTGCTGCGGAGAGAAACCGCATTTATGGAGTTGGTTTTGCCATCCGCCAATGCATCCTACACAGGCTAACCCGAAATGCTTGTTGGGATCAACGAGTGCCTCATGACGCTCAGAGTCCCACTGAACCACTCACGGCATGCCTTTTTCATCAGTGCATACACCCCAACATTGGATGCAGAGGATGGCATCAAGGAGGCCTTTTACGCCGACCTCTACAAAATACTAACCTCTATCCCCAGAGAAGATAAGGCTGTGCTCCTTGGTATATATATATATATATATATATATATATATATATATATATATATATATATATATATATATATGCACATATATATATATATATATATATATATATATATATATATATATATATATATATATATATATATATAATCAACACCTCAACCCGCCAGGATTCCTGGCGGGTTGAGGTGTTGATTGTATGTAGAAGTCCGCGTGCTTTATTGGGCTAATGAAATATATATATATATATATATATATATATATATATATATATATATATATATATATATATTATATATATATATATATATTATATATATATATATATATATATATATATATATATATATATATATATATATATATATATATATATATATATATATATATTTAGGGTGTGTCAATTTTGTCAACATGTTAAAAATCAAATTTGGTAGTCAAAATATTGTGCCTCTTTATGTCTAAACTTGAGATTAGCAAACAAAAATGAATTGAAATAACTCTCACCTACATCAATTATACCTTAAAGTTTCAAATATCAGTATTTCAACAAATTAATGAGACTTGATTAGAATTATTCACTTGATATTAACTAATCTCAAGTAAGCATATGGATTATGGAGTATTTTATGGTTCTATAGCTTGTGTACAATATGCATGTCAGAACATGAACATGAACAGGCTCTCCGTGTGGGACAGTTTAATTCTTGTTTTGACTTGTACCAAGCGTGAGGATAAGGCGCCCGGCTCACTCTCCTTCTAGATATCATAGACGGTGGTTTGCTCTCATTGCACTTGCACCTACTCTACCAGACGAATTCTACATTTTAATTATTGTAAGTAGGTCATATTGATTGTCGCAGTTACTTATATCATTGTATAAAACATTATGTTCTAAGAAATTATTATGTTATTTCTGTTACAGCATTTTTGATAAACAAATTGATATTTTTTGAAACAACAATTGAATTATGAAACATTGAAATATTTTTCTATTTGTCAGATAGTGTGAAGATGTCAAAATTGAAGACAAGAAGTCAGTTGTCAACCCACTTGAGCCTGCTAGTTGGTAAAGGGAAGGAGCTTCCTGTATCAGAACTTCCAACAGTGAGAGACATGCTAAGATTAGGGTTACTCCTTCGAGAAAAAAATGCAAAGGACAGAAGGAACTATACAGATAAAGAACTCATAAATGACATGATAGTCCCTCTTCTGCATCAATGGACAAAAGCTAATGCACTATTCAAACCACCTGTGATTAATCAGTGTCGAACTATTGAGCTAAAACTAACGAAATTATGGCACAAAGCAGTTGAAACATCACTTGGTAAAGGAAACTTGGCCAGGAAAAATGAATTTCTGCACACACTTGATACTCTGTTTGACATTTTGACCTGCAAGTGCTCCATACAATTATGTTCTGAATCCAACTGTTCTCACTCAGGTAAGAGAGAAAATAATTCCCACATTGATTGTGGTTGTCCTCGTGAAAAGAAGATCCCTGTTTTAGAGCTTGAATTTATAAAGGCACAGAGGACAAAGGCAGAAGGCCAAGGAAGTATGCAAATGGGTTCAATAGATTATTCAGAAACAAAGAAGCAGATTGCTAATGCCAAGAAGAGAGAACAAATCCGAGAGAGGGAACAAAAGAAGAAAATGAAGAGTGAAGAAGCCATCCAAAGAGAGGAAGAGCTGTGTCAAGATGTTTATCACTTCTTTGATAGTTCTTCTGATGAACAGGAAGCAACATCAGATGATAGTTCCAAAGAGCCATCTGAACCTTTACCAAAGAAAATGAAATACAACACAAGAAATATTTCAAACATTGCTTTAGCTAGTATTCGCCACCATGCTGGACTTCGTGAGGCTGCAGAAATTGCAACTGCCGCTTGGATAGATGCAGGCCTCATCAGCCGAGAGGATGTATCTTTGGTGATAGATCATAATAAAATTAGAAGAGCACAAGAAAAAATAATGAAGGAAATATCTGATCAGCATGAAAAAGATTTAAGCGAGGGAGGGCTCTCCTGTCTTTTGTTTGATGGAAGAATAGATGACACAAAAGTTTTGCTAGAAGTAGAGGGAGTGAACAGAAAGTTTCCAGGTCTCATCAAAGAAGAACACTACTCTGTCTGTTCTGAGCCTGGTGGTCGGTTTTTGTTTCACTTTGCTCCCGAAACTGAAGTAGAAGGGAAGAAACATGCAGAGGTCATTGCTGATCATATTTTATGTTGGGTTCAGGAGAGAGGACTTGGCAGTTCACTGCAGGCTGTTGGTGGAGATTCAACTGCAGTGAACACCGGATGGCAGGGGGGTGTAATGACGCATTTAGAGAAAAAACTAGGAAGAAGACTTGTTTGGATTGTATGTGATTTACATACAGGCGAGCTACCTCTTCGTCATCTCATCCAGGAACTTGATGGTCCTACAAAGAGCAACAACAAGTGGTCAGGTCCCCTTGGCATCATGCTGGATGAAGCAACACAACTAGAAATAAATACAACCTTTCCAAAGGTCGAAGTTGGCCCTCCCCTTCCGGCGTTGTCTGAAGGAGTCATCAAAGATCTCAGCACAGATCAATCCTATGCTTATCGTATTGCCCAAGCAATAAGATCAGGAGAAGTGCCTCAGTCATTGGCTCTCTTGGAGATTGGACCTGTCAGTCACAGCCGTTGGTTAACTACAGCTCTTCGTTTCTGCAGGGTTTGGATTTCCAAACACGAATTGAAGGGCAAAGTGCTGAAGAATTTGAGGTTAATTGTTGAATTTATTATTGGAGTTTATCTTCCTCAGTGGTTTAGTGTGAAACTTAATCCTATGTGGGTGGATGGGCCCAATCACCTTTTGTTTCAATTGCAGCTAGTAAGAACACAGAGGAAGGTAGTGAGGGACATCGTGTTACCTGTGGCAAGAAGGTCCGCTTGGTATGCTCGATCAGAAGCAGTTTTGCAAGCAATGCTTTGCAGTCAATGTACCAATCTCCGAACCGAGGCTGTAGAAGTCATTCTAAAGATTAGAGGAACGCTAATAGATGACGACCAGTTGGGAGACTGTTCGTTTCATTCAAGAAAAGTTCCCCCAATAAACGTCAATGCCACCAAATTGTCAGAATTGGTTTACTTGAGTTTGGAAGTCTTAGAGCCACCATTGACAACAAGTCTAACTAGCCAAGAATTGAGAAACCTTAAAGAGACTCCAATGCAGGTGCCGAAGTGGCCTTCCCACACTCAAAGTGTGGAGAGATGTGTGAAAATGGTCACAGAAGCAGAGGGCCATGTTTACAGCCACGAGAGGCGAGAAGGTTACATCAAAGCACAAATAGCAAGCAGACTACTGATGACAAGAAACCAAAGCAAAGAGAGTATGAAGGCATTGGTTACTTTCAAATAGACTACGGATAATAAAATATAATAATTTGAAACTTGAAACAGTAACATGTGTGCAAACGCTGGTTATGTTATAAATTCACAAATATGTACATTTAAAAATCCATTTGATGTAGGTAGGACTTATTATGAAAAAAAATTTATGCCAGATTATTGTTTTGCATGCTTAAAGACTACAATAAATTGCTACCAAATTATTCGATTTTCAATTTAGCCAGTTCACCCCCTAAATTGACACACCTTAATATATATATATATATGTATATATATATATATATATATATATATATATATATATATATATATATATATATATATATATATATATATCCTCGCCACTTATATATATATATATATATATATTATATAATATATATATATATATATATATATATATATATATACAAGCGGAATCGCCTCCCTCCAGGCGGCTCTTTCGCTAGGCCACGGTACAGATTTTTGCCAGTTCCCACTTTGGAGCATCCAACATAGAACTGTCCATGAGAGAAGCAAGGAAACACCAAGTTTAGGCCAACCATCTGGTTTTTGTAGATGGTCATGGCAAAGCTCACTTTAACCGGCAACTGAAGTCGCTTGAACTCAAAAGGCAGGTCAGTGGTGATGAGAGGTCACTTGAGAACTGAACCTCGGCGAGGTAGGTTCTCCCGGCTCCCCGCTCTTTCCTCCTGAGGTACCACGCGACCATGTTCACCCTAGCCCAGGCGAAGGTTGTGAGACTGATTCCGGTCGAGCACCCTTCGCGCAAGAAACTCAATCTTCTTGTTATTAAAGATTTTTTTGACCACATTGGACTCAAGGGGGTGACAGGGGTCGTCCGCAGTAAAGGCGGTACCCTTATCATCACCTTCGAGGAATGGGGGCAGGGCCACAAATTGCCTCCCCTTGTGAACATCAATGGAGTCGACGTCATGTTTGACGCCTTACTTCAGGATAACTTAGTTTTGGGAGTCATTTCCCACTCTGAAATTGAGTATCTCGAAAAAGACGAACTTGCCGAGCTGATTGGAGATCAGCTCTCAGTACTTAGGAAGCTGACCAGCACAACTGCCCTGGTTGGTTTTCCTAAGGAACTTCCTAGCTCCGTTATACTGGGTTGGGAGAAAATCCCAGTAAAACCTCACCAGCAAAAACCCACTCGCTGCTACAATTGCCAGAAATATGGCCATCTGGCGAGGAAGTGTCGTGCTCGCCAGGTGTGCTCAAGCTGCGGGGCACCCGGCCACACCGACGCTGACTGCCAGGCGGCCGTTAAGAAGTGCGCGGCTTGTGGTGGCCCTCACTCCTCCTCCGACCGGCTTTGTCCCAAGTGGAGGGAGGAGTGCAGGGTGGCCAGGCTGCGGGCGAAAGAAAAATTGACTTACAGGGAGGCTCTCCTTGTAGTCAAAAATCAAGAAAAGAAAAAACAAGAAAAGAACAAACAAGACAAAAACAACCACGACATGAACAACCGAGAACCCGATATCCCTACAGAAGACCAGAAAAAAGAAGACCAGAAAGAAGAAGACCAGAAAGAAGAAGATCAAAAAGAAGACGAAGAACAAGATCAAAAAGAAGACGAAGAACAAGAAGAAGAATGGAAAGTAAAAACTAAAAGAAGAACAAAGAAAAAAAAGAAGTCCAACCAATCAGTTTCGGCCGAAATAGCCTAACGGCGAAGAGGCCAGTAATCCCCAACAACTTGAACTTGATGAGAGGTATCCTTGGTAGAAAAAAGTCCTCTCCTTTAGCTTTTCCTGTCAGTATTGTAGCTTCCAGTACATGTGGCATGATGTTCTTCACCACCAGTCTTGTGCCATTGCAGAGTATTGGTGGTTCAAGATTTCTTAAGAGCATTATAGGAGTTCCAATCTTGAGAGTGAGGTGGTGAGGAGGCATTCCAGAGGGCTCCAAAGAATTAAGGAATTCTGCAGGGTACTGGACTGCTTGGTCCTGGTCGATTACTGTATCAACAGATTTGAATGAGGTCTCACTGCCTGGAAGCTGTCTGAGTAGAGCCATGTTGATTTCAGCCACTGTTTCATTCTTTGGTGCCAGAATTGCGAGTTCACGCAGCCACTTGTGATCCTTGTAGTGGTGGATAATGTTTGGGTAGACCATGTTAGTGAGCTCAGTTGAGGACTTTACAAAATTTCCACATCCTCGAGGAATGATTATTTGTCCTTCTGAATCAACAGGGAAAGTTCCATTCCCAATCTGTAGTAGAAGGTTTGCAAACTGTCCAGCATCCTGATCTCCTTGTAGATGTACTCTCATGTTTGCGGATAGGGTGAGTGTCTGAACACTTCTCCAAAGGTATGATGCCTTAAGGCACGCATTCAGTTCATCAGCTGGAGTGCTTCGAGGAGTGACAGGTAGGGTCTGGCGAAAGTCTCCAGCAATGACCATTGTAATGCCACCCATTAGCTGGTCATTTTCTCGTATGTCATGCAAGGTCTTGTCCAATGCTTCAAACGCTAACTTGTGAGACATAGTGCATTCATCCGAGACTATGAGGCTTCATTTTTGTAAGAGTTTTGCCTTTGCCGATTCGTTTTTGATGTTGCACACAGGATTCTCATTGTAAGCGAGGTTGAGAGGCAGTTTAAAAGTTGAGTGTGCTGTTCATTACCCAGAACTTTTTCTTCCATCAATAGTTCATTAACGGTGTATGTAAGTTCACTACAACGGTACAGCAAAGTATAGTTATTTAGCTTTAAACTGTTATTATTTTAATGTCTAATCATCACTACATATAACACCACCCATCATCACTACATATAACATCATCCATCATCACAACATATAGCACCATCCATCATCACTACATATAACAACATCCATCATCACTACATATAACAACATCCATCATCACTACATATAACACCATCCATCATCACTACATATAATATCATCCATCATCACTACATATAACACCACCCATCATCACTACATATAACAACATCCATCATCACTACATATAATATCATCCATCATCACTACATATAACACCACCCATCATCACTACATATAACAACATCCATCATCACTACATATAATATCATTCATCATCACTACATATAACACCACCCATCATTACTACATATAACAACATCCATCATCACTACATATAACAACATCCATCATCACTACATATAACAACATCCATCATCACTACATATAACAACATCCATCATCACTACATATAATATCATCCATCATCACTACATATAACATCATCCATCATCACTACATATAACAATATCCATCATCACTACATATAATATCATCCATCATCACTACATATAACACCACCCATCATCACTACATATAACAACATCCATCATCACTACATATAACAACATCCATCATCACTACATATAATATCATCCATCATCACTACATATAACACCACCCATCATCACTACATATACCAACATCCATCATCACTACATATAATAACATCCATCATCACTACATTTAACACCACCCATCATCACTACATATAACAACATCCATCATCATACATATACTATCATCCATCATCACTACATATAACACCACCCATCATCACTACATATAACAACATCCATCATCACTACATATAATAACATCCATCATCACTACATATAACACCACCCATCATCACTACATATAACAACATCCATCATCATACATATACTATCATCCATCATCACTACATATAGCACCACCCATCATCATTACATATAACAACATCCATCATCACTACATATACTATCATCCATCATCACTACATATAGCACCACCCATCATCATTACATATAACAACATCCATCATCACTACATATAATATCATCCATGATCACTACATATAACACCATCCATCATCACTACATATAACAACATCCATCATCACTACATATAACATCCTCCATCATCACTACATATAACACCACCCATCATCACTACAGATCGGTAAAGTAGTTTCCGAGATTCTCGTGTGTACACTCAAACACAAACACAAACACACAGACATACTTCTTTGTTTTGTATATATATCATATTCAAAAATTTTTATGTGATATTTATGGACGTTAGAACAAAAATTACCAATCTGCCGAACAGGAAAACGTAAGTAGGCCAGCCTGAAACACCCACGTTGGTTGGCAAGTTAAATCAAAGGCCTCCAAGCAACGCCATCGACCGGGTTGGGGGGGGGGGGGGGCGGGGATAGGGAGCATTTTGAACTTGGCCTATAGGAAATAAAATGTACTTTATCTAATTAATGTAGACACGATTCATGAAGTTAAGGGCCAATTATAAAATTTAAAGTTATTGTGGATAGTTTCCCAGTCGAAATATGTTACGTGTGTCCCAAAGAAAACTATTAAAAATACGCAAAAGATGATGTCATGGCGGGGGGCAGGCGAGCCCCCTGAAGGATGCCGAGGGTGATGGGGTCTCAGGCAGCGCCGGTCATTGACCAAGGTGGACGTCTACCACGCGTTCTGCCAAGGAAAACGACCACGTGGCATCGTCCCTTCCTGCGCACGTTTCATCCCTGTCGCAAGTAAGTGTTTTATTCGATCTCAGACAGTGTTTAGATAGGGCGGACAAGAATTGAACAGTAGCTAACAAAGTGCTTCTTTTGCAGGGTTACGAGAACCCACTTGGTTGGCCGGTGATGGTTGGTTGGTGGTTAGTGGTGGTTTGGAAAGATATAGCTGGCAACGCACGAGGCGAACAGATGTCTTTGACGACTAACTATGAGGACCAGCAGCCGCACTTTGATTAGTGGTCGATCTGGTTCATCAAATCTCCCCACCTTGGTTCATACAACACTACATCTCTTCAGTCAGTCAAAGAAAAATCTTACTAACGGGAAAGTAGACCCCCTCTGTCAGCTGGGCAGGGTTCAACTGGTTGTATTCTGAACTGGCCTAACTAGGCGGGCTAACGGTCACTTTCTTCCTGTCCATGAAGTACTGGAAGTAAACTGAGTGCAGACTGAGTGAATGAAGGTCACAGGCTGGGACCGGGAGTTCTAGTGGCTACATAGAGACATTCATCTCCCCTGAATTGGGTGTATGTAATTAAAATTACCAAGTCTAGGTGTGTAATCAACGCTCCTCATGGTTGATTGCACACGTGGGATGTATGAGTTCCTAAATATAATGTTAGGACAGACCGGGAATCCAATATTCTGTTCATTCATATGAGAGATAATAAGCATTGCACTGACTGGGCTAATGCCTCCTCAATATTACCTTGTAATTCAATTGTCAGTAGGAACATTATAGAACCCAGTATCATTAAACATACCAAATCAGTCAACATGAATTTTAGTAATGGCATCAAAGGTCTTAGCCCTTCGGCATATGTTTTCACCAAATTTGACGACACGACTTTTGTATTTGACTGTACAAATTGGACAATTTTGTGATTAACAAGATTTGTAGCCAGGTGAAAGGGTTATGACCTGAATATGATGGACACCTGCAGTCCCTACGGACTTGATCTCGCACTCCTTTACTGTATATATTAGCCTTGTCAATAATTACTCCTTAGTCTGTACTCACCCTAGAAGATGTGAATAACACTAAAGCGCTTGGGAACTTCTTGTTTTCTATTTGGTTATCAGCATATATATATATATATATATATATATATATATATATATATATATATACTGTATATATATATATATATATATATATATATATACTATATATATATATATATATATATATATATATATATATATATATATATATATATATATATATATATATAACCAACAACCTCACCAGCAAGGACTCGAACCCTCGACCTACTGGGTGATTCAGCAAAGAGTCCATTAAATTGGAGGATGAAATCCTTGGATAACTCTAAACCAGGGGTCAGTACTAGGCCCACTCTTGTTCATAATCTACATAAACGATTTAGATACTGGGATCAGCAGTGACATAAGCAAGTTTGCGGATGACACCGAAATAGGGCGGCAAATTAATTCAGGGCAGGATGCAAATGCATTACAGGACGATCTAAATAAACTGCGGGGTGGTCTGAAAAATGGCAAATGAAATTCAACACCAGCAAGTGCAGCGTACTTAATATTGGAAGAACAAATACTTATAATGTATACAGCCTGAACAACATCAACCTAGAGAAGTCGAGTTGTGAAAGAGACCTAGGGGTACTTGTAAGCCCGGACCTACGGCCTTGAAAACAGTGGGTTAATGTTCGAAATAAGGCAAACAGAGTATTGGGTTTTATATCTAGAAGTGTAAGTAACAAGAGTGCAGAGGTCTTATTGCAACTATATCTTGCGCTAGTTAGGCCGCACCTCGATTATGCGGTTCAGTTCTGGTGCCCCTATTATAGAATGGATATAAATTCACTAGAGTCGGTGCAGCGAAGAATGACAAAAATGATTCCGGGACTTAGAAACCTTCCATATCAGGATAGGTTAAAGAAACTTAACTTGCATTCCCTAGAAAGACGAAGAGTGCGGGAGATATGATAGAAGTATTTAAGTGGGTGAAAGGGATCAATAAAGGGGATATAGATAAAGTTCTTATAATATCCGAGCAGGATAGGACTCGGAGCAACGGATTCAAGTTGGATAAGTTTAGGTTTAGGATGGAGATAGGAAGAAACTGGTTCACAAATAGGGTGGTGGACGAGTGGAACAAGCTTAGCAACTTTGTAGTAAGTGCGGGAACTCTGGAAAGTTTCAAAAGGAGGCTAGATAGATTCATGGATGATAGAGAGTGGTAGTAACTCTCGACAGGAGCTGCCATGCAGAGGCCAACCGGCCTATTGCAGACTCCTTATTTTCTTATGTTCTTATGTTCTTATGTTACAATATGTTGCATTAATGAGAGTGAATTTGAAGTATAACCCTTAGGTTTTCGTAATCATTTAATCACAGATCTCTCAGTGTGCTCACTGATCCCTTTTTGTTACAACCTAAGGAAATGTTCAAAGTTGCCCCCTTCTGCCTCAATGCAAGCCTGTACACATCGTACCATTGATTGTCTGATGCGTTCCAGAATGGCTGAACTATGTTTAATTTGCTCGCACCTGTCATGAACACGTGGGCATATGCAGAATCTGACATTTTACCATAGAGACATTGTGGTTTAGAGTTATCCAATGATTTCATCCTCCAATTTAAAGTACTCTTTGCTGAATTACCCTGTGTATATACCACACAAAGCTTGTTCATCGAACTGCTTTTAGTGTCCTTGTGGCCTAGCCGGTAAGCGTTCCCTAGTCACACCCAGTAGGTCGAGGGTTCGATTCCTTGCTGGTGAGGTCGTTGATTATATGTTCAAAGTCCGCGTGTTATATGGACTAAAAATGAAGTATATATATGTACCTCGCGTTTCATACCAGCTGGATTCGGTAAAATGCTATTGACACCACATAAGAGGCACGGGCAGTTTCCCATTGAGGTTCACGGCGCCATCAGCTCGATGAACAGGCTTTGTGTGAAATATAACAGAGTCTAGAGCTGCTTTTAGTGTCCTTGTGGCCTAGCCGGTAAGCGTTCCCTAGTCACACCCAGTAGGTCGAGGGTTCGATTCCTTGCTGGTGAGGTCGTTGATTATATGTTCAAAGTCCGCGTGTTATATGGACTAAAAATGAAGTATATATATGTACCTCGCGTTTCATACCAGCTGGATTCGGTAAAATGCTACTGACACCACATAAGAGGCACGGGCAGTTTCCCATTGAGGTTCACGGCGCCATCAGCTCGATGAACAGGCTTTGTGTGAAATATAACAGAGTCTAGAACTGCTTTTAGTGTCCTTGTGGCCTAGCCGGTAAGCGTTCCCTAGTCACACCCAGTAGGTCGAGGGTACGATTCCTTGCTGGTGAGGTCGTTGATTATATGTTCAAAGTCCGCGTGTTATATGGACTAAAAATGAAGTATATATATGTACCTTGCGTTTCATACCAGCTGGATTCGGTAAAATGCTACTGACACCACATAAGAGGCACGGGCAGTTTCCCATTGAGTTTCACGGCGCCATCAGCTCGATGAACAGGCTTTGTGTGAAATATAACAGAGTCTAGAACTGCTTTTAGTGTCCTTGTGGCCTAGCCGGTAAGCGTTCCCTAGTCACACCCAGTAGGTCGAGGGTTCGATTCCTTGCTGGTGAGGTCGTTGATTATATGTTCAAAGTCCGCGTGTTATATGGACTAAAAATGAAGTATATATATATATATATATTTACAGACCTGAGCAACTAAGAAAGCAAATGTCTTAAGTTCTTTTATTTTAACTTTACTTTTATCTTAATCTAAAGAAATTTAATGATTTATTTACCTGTGTGGGTCTCGGGGCTTTTTGATGGAAATTATTGAGTTATAATACCTTGTAATACTTATGCCCAATTATGTAACAAATGACAATCTGTTTGTATTGTGAACTTTTCTAGTTATAAGTATTATTGTAGGTTTAGTTATTATATCATTACTTTCCTTAATTGAATATTTGTCACCACACATGACAACACCCAACACAGTATAAATAATAGGATGTGAAAAATATGCAAGTGATTTCTTATAATGTTTTTAAAACAAAATCAACACAAAACACATATACAGGGGTAAAAAATAATGTACTCAGCTGTACTAAGAGAACCTGCAGTGCACAGACAGTGCAAGTAACAGTCACTCAACTCCACGACAGAGTAAATAGGGAGAACAAGTAGTCAAGGTGGTGGGAGTAAGACTGACTTTAGATCCGAGGGTTAGAGAAGACATTACCTGTCATAGATGGCGCCCCCAACAGACTGAGATGGCTTTCCACCAAACAGGAGTCATCTCATAACTCGTGTTCTTACTAGTTGACTGCTGGTTAACTTGTGGTTTGGGTGGTGTGAAGTAAGCCGTGCAGATAAAGGTGATAATGCAGTGTATACACACGGAAGTGTGACCCTTCTATGTTACACCTCACCCTTGAAATCAATCGCAGTTGTAGAAAGAGATGGACAGCTGATACTTAGAAGGGGTCACAGGTGCAGTGCAAAACGATTGTAGTCAATGAGTTAGGTTTGCTTCCCGGGATAAAACATCTGCTAAGATGTTGCTTTCTCCTTTGATGTGGTTGACTTTGATACGAAAAGGCTGGGTTAGGAGGTCCCATCGCAGAATACATTGATTACAGTATCTTGCCTCTTCGATGAACATCATGAGTAGGATGTTGGAAATAACAGTCAAACTTCTTAAGGGCAGACACCAGGGATAATCCTTCTTTTTCTCCTGTACTATAGTTATGTTGGTGAGGTTTCAGCTTAATCGAGTAATAACAGACTGGATGAAGTACTCCATCAGATTCTTCAGAATCACCCAGTTGTATAAGAACGGAACCTAAGCCCTCACCTGAAGGGTCCACATGAAGAGTTACCGTCTCCTTCTGACGTTGCCACTGTCTATGCCTGGGGAGTCTGGCTAAGTTCTTTTACAACAGGCACAACTCCTCCAGGTCCCCTAGGACAGCGGCCAAGGGGAAGCAGGCTCGCTAGGAGGAAACGGCAGTCCTCGGATGGCGCGACTCTGCCGGGGCCCCAGCTGTGTTGTCCGGGCAGCCCAGAGTTGTCCTTGGAGAGGTGGTCCTCACCCCCCACGGACCTCCACCTTCACTAGCCCTCGCCAGGTGGTTCGGCTAGGACGGACCCTTCTCCCCTACCGACATCCTATGGCTCCCTCCCCCCGATCCAGGCGACCTTCCACGGAGTCACAGGGGAGGACGGCCCCTCTACCTCCTCCATTGCTCCGCCTAGGTCGGTCCCTAGCCGTCCAGACGTAGAAGCCGGAGATGCTGGCCACCTCAGGTAGTGCACCAACAGCCCCTGCCCTGTCACTGAAGATGTTGGAGGCTCTGGCTTTCTGGTTTGGGGTGCAGCAGCTGTAGCAGCAGAAATCCCAGGCCCTCCTCCATTCAATATCCTGTGGCATGGATAACCCACCCACGCTCCCCCTCCCCGGACCCATTAGTGTTCTCGGAGTTAGGTTCCGAGCCGAAGGGGCCGGGTCCTCACAGGAGTTGGTACCAGCAATCTCTCCAGTTCTTACAAGGCCCAGGCCTTTCTTTAGGAGAAGAGAACTTCCCTGCATTTACAGAGGCCTCCCCCCCCCCCTCTCTTTTACGACACCTGATGACATCTTCAGCCAGGGGACTGGTTTGTGCACTGGCACTATTAGTAACTGGCCATTTTTTCAAGTGTAAGGCGGGGGAAGGACCTAGGTCTCTCTCCCCATTGCGACCTAGAGATCCGACGACGGGTGGATGACTTAGGTTCGGAGTACTTCGAGATCCGACACCTCTACCTAGCGAGAAGGGAGATGATCCCAGCCCTGTCAGGAACGTCCTCGGTCGCCGCCCTGGACACCTTCGGCTATCTGGCCTCCTGTTCCATGCTGCCCACAGTAGGTCCGTCCCGAGTAGCAACGCTACAGGACGGTAGGAGGTGTGCCCGGGCGGCCGGCCAGGCCCTCTTTCCATAGGAAAAGGTGGGCCTGGACCTTCAGTCAAGGTCCCTTTAGTCTTATCCCCCAGGAAGACCGGGTGCCAGACGAGTTGGAGTTCTTGTGAGCTCCGAAATTAACCCAGTCCTCTCTCCCATGGCAGGCCTCTCAGGTAGCCCAGACCACCCTGACCATTGATGCCATGGAGAGGCAGAACGCGGCCCTCCTTCTCCACTACGGCAGGACTGGCCCAATTAGGCACCTGGTTGAAGGCACTGGCCGACAACCCTACCTCCCTTCACCCAGACTCGGCATCCGGCGTCTACGAGGCCCTTTCCACCTTTGCTTCCGGATCCCACCTCGGCCTTTAACCTTCGCCCTCAGCTGGATAAGGAGGTAGCGGCCCTGCTGAACCGCCGGTGGGAGGCCTTCAGACACCGGGATGTGGAAGTACGACAAGGCCTGTTAAGATTGGCACCCTTTGCCTCGTCTCTGATCCCAGAGGAAGCCCTGCGGGAATGCTTAGCCGTGCAACCGACCTTCATCACGGTCGCTGCCCCTCGCCAGTCGCCAGCTCAGACCAGGCACCCTAAGCAGCAGCGACAACAATGCCAGAG
This sequence comes from Homarus gammarus, assembly GCA_958450375.1. Classification (NCBI taxonomy): domain Eukaryota; kingdom Metazoa; phylum Arthropoda; class Malacostraca; order Decapoda; family Nephropidae; genus Homarus; species Homarus gammarus. The sequence continues at coordinate 257,149 of CAUDMG010000349.1, forward strand.
ACAGCTTCCAAGGCACTCCAACAACCAGGGACGCTCTCAGGCTTCACACAGCACCCTCGCCAGAACTTCCTTGCACAGTCCTTTCGAGCCCGCCAGGGGCAGGGTTCCCAGGAGCCTCAGCAACCTCGCCGTAAAGGCGGTCACTCTAGGGGTGGTTACTCCTGCAGAACAACGAAAGGTCAGCAATGGCGGTTCTCCCGCAGCTGACCACCTGGAGATGGGCCTCCTTTCCGGTTGGGGCGACTCCTAGCCCTCCGGCGGCTGGGCATAGAGGGTCGTCAGTCGCCCACCACAAGGTAGACTTCCTCATGTACCTGGACGACTGGGTGATCTCGGCCTCGTTCAAGGAAGAAGGCGAATCAAGCACTAAGGTAACACTGGCCACGGCGGAGGGCAAGGGTTTCAGAATCAACCACCGGAAGTCCTCCCTCTTACCATCATAATAACTGGTATGGATGGTTATTGAGTGGGACACCTCCACGGCTTCTCTCCACTTCTCCTCAGACAATGCACGACGAATACTCCAACGACTCTTTATCGCCTCAATGTCGGCCAGTTTCACTCGCGCCAGTGGGAGAGTTTCCTAGGCTACCTCGACTATGCGGCAGAGGTGGTAACCCTGAATCGTCTGCTTCTCCATCCCTGACCAGGGAGGTCAATACGGTCGAACCCAGGGATCTCGCATGTCCCATGCCCCCTCATTTGTCCGTCCTTCTACGCCCCTGGCTGTTTCGCAACGCCCTGCGCTGGTGGACGCTCTGGGTTCCACCAACGGCCACGCTCTTTATAGCGTCAGATGCCTCCGACGTAGGCTGGGGATACCAGTCTTCCAAGGGTCACCAGCAGTTCGGGGGCTGGACAGACGAGTGGAGGGTGGCTCACATCAACATACGAGAGCTGTACGTGGTGTGGAGATTCTTGAAGAACAACCACACTACCCAGGACGAAGCCATCTGCTTCGTAATGGACAGCACAGCAGCCGTTTTCTGCCTCAACAGGCAGGGCACTTCACACTCAGCCCACTTGTTGTCGCTCTCGGAGCAGATATTCAAGAAAGCACACCACCAGAGTATCCACCTGTCCGCTCGCCATGTCCCGGGAATCGAGAACGGCTGGGCCGATGCTCTCTCTCGCTTCAAAGGGACGTCAGTAGATTGGACACTACGCCAGAGTATGTTTCAGTCACTGATAGAGCAGTGAGATCGGCCGCAGGTGGACATCTTTGCCTCTCAGACATCCGCTCCGCTCCCGCCTTACTTGAGTCGGTTGACGCCGACACCACACGGGGGCCCAGATGCCTTCATGGAGGACTGGAACAGGTGGACCTACATATTATACCTGTTGCACCCCTTTGTTCCAAGGTACTGCTACCGGTCTGCCACAAGCTTTGCAGTTTCAAGGGAAAGGTCCTCCTCCTGGCCCCATACTGGCTGGCTCAACCATGGTTCTCAGAGCTACTCGGCTGGTGTCTGCATCCACTGATGTTGGGGAATGCCTGTCTCTTCGATCCCCTCGTTGAAAAGGCTACAGAGATCACTTCACTTACACGCATGGAGTTTCTCTGTGCCTCCCCAAGCAGATTGTATTCGCCTAGAGTGGTGGAGGACTTCTTGTCAGGATTAAGACCCTCCACTACTCGGCAATACAAGTCCTGGTGGAAAGCCTTCCAGCAGTACCTCAAAGAGCAAGTGAAAGTGTATTTCTAGAATTCCTATCAAATCTAGCACACGAGCAAGGCAGGTCTATCCTGACCCTCTCCATCCACCTGGCTGCCCTCACCGATCCCCTGGATTACGAGTGAGGGGTGAAGGTTAACAACAAGTCTGTTACCCTACTGAAGCTGGGCCTGTTCCACCAGCGACCACTTGCGAGACCACCCCGGACCTTCTGGTCCTTGGAGAAAGTCCTCACTCTTCTGGGCTCAGTAAGTACTACTCCTTCAGTCCTGGCAACTATACTGACAACTTAGCCTGAGGTCCTCTGGCCTTATGTTTTCTGATTTTTTTTTACATTTTCTTGTTACCATGGGAAAGGGGGTCAGTGGAAATCAGTCTCCTGCAAGATAGCAAGATACCTGTCTCACCAAGTGTCAGATGCACCCTGCATGGCAATGGGTCTCACCCCTCGACCCACAGACAGCACCCGAGAAAAAACAAATTAGTGTAGTTTAATCTAAGAATAAAACTCGAATAGTCCTTCGAGTGCTCACTGTTCCCCTTACATCATAGCACCCTCCTTCCTGTGGAATATAGCAAAGTGCACTAGTGAAGCTCAACTCACTAAAATAGGGGCTTTGAAGCTTGCTGAAATGCCTATTTTTTGGTGAGTGAGCGAAGCTAGTGCAAACACTTTCCCACCCTTCTTTCGGCTTTGGAAAGTAATGATCACCAGAATCTAAACTTCAGCACGCCTTGTACGGCGCAAGCAATAAAGAGCTCTTCTGCGCAGAGTACCCATTCTCACAAGTTTTCAATTTTCTACAAGCTAGTCGCAGCCTATACTAATATAGATGTGTTAAGGTTGGCTTGTCACCTCTTAGGGTGATATCTTGAGGTCTAATATAGCAAAGTGCAATAGCTTTGCCCACTCACCAAAAATAGGCTTTTCGACAATCTTCAAAGCCCCTTTTATACTAAGTTCTGGTTCGAGGCATTCTAATAGACACAGATTCAGCTGAGAGCCTTCTGCTGAAAAGTGCTTTGCCAGGTGTAGAAAAGAATTACACTGGCAACTTGCAGAGCTGGATTAAGGGTTTTGTGGCCCTGGGGACTTTTTATTGTAGGCCCCTAAATTTCCTGATGCACCATTATGTGCCTTATTTTACCCTTATTGCGGTTTTCTCACGTTAAATCTAACAAATATACTTGTTATTATTAGGCTGAGGATAATTATAGATTTGCATATGTGCATCAGCAAAAGCATAATTTATAATTTTTTGTAGTGATGGGTTGTCAAACCACAGCTTACATCTCAGAAACAGTCCAGACCTGACCCGACATTAGGGGGGTCAAGTGTAAGGGTAACCCTCGCGGCCACTCAAGGAGATACAAATCAACTAGCTCCCCTTCCCATGTCACACGGCCCCAACAAACATGTAAGAAACAACCTGAGGGCCTTCTCACTGCCTTGCCACCCAAATCAAAACCAATGAGTATTCCGATCAGTTCCATATATTTCATGTAGATCCACAATAGAAACGTGGACAAGATAAATCGTGATAAAAATACACAGGAAAAGCACCTTTGCTTTCGGTAGCCTCTGAAGATGTCTTGAATAAAGACGAAAGATAAGGTGCTCCAGTGTTTCTCTTTTCCTGTGTGATTTTATCAAGATTTATCTATATCTATCTATATATATATATATATATATATATATATATATATATATATATATATATATTATATATATTATATATATATATATATATATATGCTGATAACCACCAGGAAAGAAGAAAACACGAAGTTCCCAAGCGCTTTCGTGCAATTCACATCTTCAGGGGTGAGTACAGACTAGTCTGTACTCACCCCTGAAGATGTGAATTACACGAAAGCGCTTGGGAACTTCGTGTTTTCTTCTTTCCTGGTGGTTATCAGCATATACCTAGATCACGCGCACCTACAGTGATTTACTTGCATATATATATATATATATATATATATATATATATATATATATATATATATATATATATATATATATTCACATCTTCAGGGGTGAGTACAGACTGTATTCAGTCTGTACTCACCCCTGAAGATGTGAATTACGCGAAAGCGTTTGGGAACTTCGTGTTTTCTTCTTTCCTTGTGGTTATCAGCATATACCTGGATCATATATATGTATATATATATTTCATGTAGATCCACAATGAAAACGTGGATAAGATAAATCTTGATAAAATCACACGGGAAAAGGGAAACAACGGAGCACCTTACCTTTCGTCTTTATTCAAGACATCTTCAGAGGCAACTGGATTACATGGACAGAGAGAGGCTTAAATATACAGGGTGACCTTATAAAACATGAGGTCAGGTCATAATGATGTCATCCACTAATCCCCACACCAACACACACGTAGAGGAGCTTAAGAGAAGGGGGTGGCGTGACTCGTCAGGTCAGGTCAAAATTAAGGGACCCACACAATAACTATCATACATCTAGATCAAAGGTTTTCAAAGCATTTTTAACCTTGGGCCACTGACAAATAAATTTATGTAACATATTATCAGTTTTTGAACTGACCATCACTAAGGTTTATTGATTTTAATTCCTTAATCAAACTGGCTTCAGCCAGAAGTCTTTCTGTGACACAAGATGATTTAAATACTTCTAAGCTTTTTTCCCAAGCAATGGGATGATTATTATTCCTAACATGAACGAACAGGGCACTGCTTTCAGATGCTGTTCTGATATTGTACTTATGTTGTCTGATTCTGAGTTGCAATGTTTTTTCTGTCTGTCCTACATAATTACCATTACATTTGCTACATGGAATACAATAAACACTTCCATTAACATTCAAACTTGGGCTATTTTTTATTAACATATTGGTAATAGTTGAGTCATATTTGAAAACAACATTAATATTTAGTAGTTTAAGGGACCGAACTAACGGGACAAATTCATTACGATAGGGCAGATCACTACCCAATATAGGGGACTTTATTCCTCTATGGTAAAAATATGTAGATGATGTTCTTTGTCTTTGGCCTTGAAACAGTGACCCATTGGAATTTTTAGACAAGCTGAATGATATTGTCCCAAGTATCACATTCAAAATTGAAAGAGAAATAAATGGATCCCTTCCATTCCTTGATATGCTTATCATGAGAAATGGCCAAAACTACAAATTTAAGGTATACAGAAAGCCCACACAGGTAGAGAGTTTCATACACTTTTTATCGAATCACCTGGAGTCTACCAAAATGTCAGTTTTTTTCTGCTACGTTCTTAAGATGTTATCGAATGATTTTTAGTTTTACCTATATATGCTGCCCTACAGCTAGCACACGTAAATTGATAAACAACTAAGGATTGCAGGTGTGTGGGTATGGTGTCTTTAATTTTAAAGAATTTTTTAATTGAACTCTGGGTTTTAAAGATTAGTCTAAGAGAAATTTGTGGATAGAATTCATTGAAAAGCTTCTAAAATACATAAAGGAACTACTCTTTAAGAATGGTTTCCCTAAGAGATTTACAGACACTTATATTGGCAAAACCCTTAATAGGTTTTTAGTCCCACACAGCCTTAAATCCACACCGTCCCTAAATATTCTATCTATTTCACCATCCCGTACACAGGCCCACTCAGTTTCACCCTTAGAAATAAACTCCATTGGGGATTGCTCGTGCCAACTATATGGTCGGAGGTTAAGATAGGTTAGGTTAGATTAAGATAGGTTAAGCTAGGTTATGATAGATTACGTTACTTTATGTTAAGTTACGGTAAGATAGGTTCGGTTAGGTTAAGATAGATTAAGTTAGGTTAAGACAAGTTACGCTAGGTTAGGTTAAGATAGATATGTTAGGTGATGTTAAGATGGCTTAGGCTATGTTAAGATAGTTTAATTTGGTTTAGATATCTTAGGTTAGGTTAAGATAGTCTAGTTAGGGTTAGATAGCTTAAGTAAGGTTAAGATAACTTAGGTTAGGTTTAGATGGCTTAGGTTAGAAATAGTTTTTATTCTAGAGTGATAGAATACATCAAAGCTCTATTTGTATACACATGCTGTACAGAATGTTGAACCAAAACCTAAAGCTTTGGGGGAAATACAACACCAAATCACTGGAGGAATTTGCGGGTTTTAGCAAGAGGAAATAATATTAAACACGTAGCAAACTTTACCTGCTCCCAAAGCCGTTGAAGGCGCTGCAACACCCACAACTATCACTGAACACACCATCATCACCACTGCAACTATAAAGTCGTATACAGGTTTATATAATTTACTACATGTTTACATAGAAATGACTGGTAGTATATTACATATAAGCATAGCGTTATTAACTAGTAATGATAGTCACACCACATAATAATGTGAAGTAGTAATTATAGTCAACAAAGATGAACCTATGAAAGTTTCCAAAGAATTTTTAATGTTGTTCCCCATGACCTGTAGGCGTTTAAGTTTTTGTGATCGTTCAAATTCACTGTTTCTCTTCCCAGAAATTCATTCACAAGTAACAGCCTGCACATGAGGTGAGTAGATCATAAAGCGAAATACAAGATTAATTCGAAAATATAGCATTAATACGCGCCCGATTTTATACATGTGCATAACACCTGACATGGACGTGATAAGCTGGTGTTTATTCAACCCACGTAGTGAGACCATCATACTGACCAATCATGTTGGCTACTGCATCTGTACACATCAAGAGTTGTCGAGATTTTTTTATCTTAAATTACTGTCAATTATCTCAAAATAATATAGACCTCTTGCCAGAGCAACTAACAATAAATGCAAGATATTTATGCAAATGGTTAGTCACATATCGAAAAATTATTGAACTCTGATCAGTTGTAGTCATGTCTTGAGTCTACAGTATGTGAAGAGTCTATGCCAATATATTTCACTTCTTCAGCATTTAGTTGAAGATGTAAAGAATGGATAACCACGGTGATATAACAGTGATATAATTCATTGTGGATTCAGAAATAAATGTTACGATTGAACCACGCCCTTGTTTACCTTCACCAAGGAAACTGTGTCCTTCTTTTCTATTATTATCCCTACATGGCTTTTTAATACTCCATCGTACTTCGATGAAATCAACAAAGATTAGAAAATTGCCAAGACCAATTAATTATGGGTCATCCAAAGGATAGGAACTTTCAGATTTGTGCCTCTGTAACTCAATTCCCATTTTCCTTTAAAAAAAAAACAATGTCAATAATCCTCTGAAGAACTTTGCGTTTATGCAGAACTTTTCATTGATTTGATATCTGTCATCAAACGAAATGACATGTCTATTCTAAAAAAAAAAAATAAAAGTAACAAGTGTCTCCACGTCAATTTAAATAATGAGTTACTTAATGCACAGAGGCAGAACATACCATACAAAAAACTCAGATCAGACAACAATGACCCTAAATGGATAAATAATTATTTAAAGAACATCATTGGCCAAAGGAAGGCTATAGGTAGAAGGATAAAGCGTGGCGAAATTTACCTCCAGGATTATTATAAGATATTGACGAGTAGGGTTAAAACCGAGATAAGGAAAGCCAAGAGGAATAATGTGGTAAGGATAGCAAGGGAGGCGAAGACAAACCCCAAAGGATTCTACCAAATGTATCAAATTAAAACACGAGAAAAGATTGGACCAATACGGTCAGACTCCGGCGGGCTCACTGATGACGACGGAGAAATGAGCAATAATTGGAATAAATATTTTTCAACAGTTTTCACCACCGAAAATTTAAACATGATACCCGAGGCACCGACTCTATTCAGAGATAGTGAAGAAAACAAATTAAGCGAGATAGTAGTGACTAGTAACGATGTTAGTAAGCAAATAGACAAACTAAAGCAGAATAAGTCACCTGGTCCCGATGAGATATTTGCCAGAGTATTAAAGAAATGTAATTAAGAGCTTAGTATGCCCTTAGCTAAGTTGTTAACATGTCCTTAAAAGCAGGTGTAGTACCAGAATCCTGGAGGATAGTGAATGTAATACCGATTTTCAAGAAGGGGGATAGATCACTATCCTCTAACTATCGCCCAATCAGTCTAACATCAATAATAGGAAAATTACTGGAAGCAATCATTTCAAACTGTATTCGAAATCACCTGGAGAAGCACGGATTGATCAATGATTCCCAGCATGGCTTCACAAGCGGACGTTCTTGTCTAACTAATCTATTAACATTCTTTGCATCAGTTTTCGAATCTGTGGACGAGGGGCACAATTATGATGTGGTATATCTCGACTTTAGCAAAGCCTTCGACAGAGTCCCCCACGAAAGACTAATTAGAAAGGTAGAAGCTCATGGCATCAAAAGTAACATCCTTAAATGGATTAGGGCATGGTTACAGGACAGGAAACAGCGAGTGAGCATTAACGGCACTAAGTCCCATTGGAGCAACGTCACAAGTGGAGTTCCCCAAGGCTCAGTCCTTGGACCATTATTATTTATTATATACATAAACGACATAGATATCGGCATAGACAGCAACATAAGTAAATTTGCTGATGACACTAAAATAGGACGTGTAATTAAATCTGAAGAGGACTCCGCAAAACTACAGGAAGATCTAAACAAATTTTTCGAATGGTCTGAAAAATGGCAGATGAAATTCAACGTGGACAAATGTAAAGTACTCAGTATAGGAGATGTAAACAGGGAAACCAGATACCAGATGAACAACAATGCCACAGAGAAATCCGACTGCGAGAGAGATTTAGGAGTAATGATAAGTAGGAACCTTAAGCCAAGTAAACAATGTGTTTTTGCTCGTAACAAGGCTAATATAGCACTTGGGTTTATACAAAGGAGTGTTAGTTACAAGACTAGCGAGGTCATCCTAAAACTTTATCTTGCTCTTGTGACACCACACCTGGATTACGCAGTTCAGTTCTGGTCACCGTATTACAGAATGGATATAGATCATTGGAAAGAATTCAGAGGAGAATGACAAGACTAATCCCGGGCATTAGGAACCTTGAGTATAGAGACAGGTTAAAGCACCTTAATTTGCACTCCCTCGAGAGACGTAGAGCGAGGGGCGACCTGATAGAGGTGTATAAGTGGAAGTCAGGGCTAAACAAAGGGGACATTACAAAGGTACTCAAACGATCCAACCAGGAGCGAACTCGTAACAATGGTTTTAAATTAGACAAATTTAGATTTAGGCATGAAATAGGTAAACACTGGTTTGGAAATAGAGTTGTGGATGAATGGAACAAGTTGCCAAATATCATCATTAACTGGAATATGCTGAATAGCTTCAAACATAGGTTGGATGCTTATATGAGCAATAGGGGTTGGGTGTAAACGGGACTGCCCAGTATTGGCCAATAGGCCGGTTGCAGTTTCCTCCATTCTTATGTTCTTATGTTCATTATTGAGCTGACAAACATGCCTGCAGCCAGAAATCTCTACCAATAATGAAAGGATTAGTTTCAAAGTATTTGGCAAATGTTCAGGAAACTGAAGAAATTAATGCGTTTCTAGATTGAGAAGATGATAATCATCCCTTCTGCAAAATTTTCTGGCTTAGATGTCATATTACTGTATGGTTGCTGGGAATGAAAGCTAAAAATACAAAATAAATCCGTTCATAATCTGTTAGCCTGCGAAAAATATCTGAACTTTTAACTTTTTTTACAACATTTGTTTCGTCATTAGAATCTAGCAGTTGCTCGACATTATATCACGAGTCTTTGCACTTGATTTCTGTGTTTCTTTCTCAACGTATTCAGTATCAGGAAATTTAGTTTCTATACTGGACGTTTATACTTGTTCCAAAAATTATGAATCAAGTTGGATAAGCTTAGGTTTAGGAGGGAGACAGGAAGAAACTGGTTCACAAATAGGGTGGTGGACGAGTGGAACAAGCTTAGCAACTTTGTAGTAAGTGCGGGAACTCTGGAAAGTTTCAAAAGGAGGCTTGATAGATTCATGGATGATAGAGAGTGGTAGTAACTCTCGACAGGAGCTGCCATGCACAGGCCAACCGGCCTATTGCAGACTTCTTATTTTCTTATGTTCTTATGTTCTAATATACCCATTTCAACAAACTATTCGTTCACTTGTTGAACCTCTTCCAAACCTTTTCTAGTATTTGATATTTCGTTACAGCACCAGGCTCCTTCAGCTGTTACACAATAGCAACATCTGTTTGAGCTTCAGTACTGCTTACTTTTGCTCTACCACATGGTCACTTACTAATGATTTTGATGATAATATTCGGCCTCATAATTTTTTTTTATCAGGCTCATTAGCAGCGTCCTTGAGCAGTCTTCTTTTTCCACGTGTGTGTCATCCATCACTGCAGTTACATGCTACCTGCAATATGGTATATTATCCTGTTTTGAACTAGTTCATATTGACTCACGCTTCCGATACTTCAATAATTTATTTGTTAGTTTAGAAATGTTGAAAGCAAGAACTAATTCAGATCATTTATTTGATATCAACGATAACAAATTGTTCAGCTGAACGGTCATTTACGTAAATGATGTAACTAAAAATTTTAATCGAAACACTTTGGGGTAAAAACGTTTAACTAATTCTGCCCGCAGGAGCGTGGAATCTGCGTGGTTGGGACTTGTAAGATACTTTGTATGTGCTTGCATATCAGAAAACTGGAATTATTTTGCTTTTTTGTATAATGTTATAATGTTGATTGTCAATTTTCTTATATATTATGTTTTCATTATATTCAATTCAGGTATACATATTAACACTCAATAATGAGAGCATGTATTTGAATGTTAGCAAATTTATCCTAAGGGATTTACAGAGATTGTTCAATGATGTTAGGGTTTTTTAACATATTGTTCATAATATTTTGTTGAAGCATGCATGCATATTCAGTATTCAAATGAATAACAGTCAGTGTAAGTTGTATCGAATGTAAAATATAATATTGTATATTGAGTGTTTGTTTTATTTTTCTACTCTACACTTACATCTATGCAAATAATATAAAATAAATCCATGAAATTTGAGTAAAGCTGATTGTATGGGCAGTAACATGCATGCATATATAATTTATTTCTGTATTAATTATGTAATATACACGAATATATGTATACCTGAGCTGCAGTGGCGGCTCGTGCATAGGGCTGCAGAGCTGTAGTCCCCCCAGACACTCACTGCCAGGCGTATGATTCCTTTAGAGAGACAGCTGAATAATACACTACCAACAAATATATCATTTTATATGTTATTTAATTATTTTCAATACGTTGCTAAGTGAATTTTCATTAAAATCAGACCAAAATTTAAGTAACTTTCATAGTTGCTGTCAATGCTGTACGATTCATGTCTGTTATTAATTGGCGCCGCCGCGGCTGCACTTGAAGCAGCTCAGTCTTGTACAACGTGTGGACGGTGTGGTTAAATCGTGCTTTCTTTAATTACCCTTTGACGATGGAAAATCGAGTGAAGTATTTGCAAAACATCAACTTTTCCCAGCTGACATTAAATGAAAAGACTGAAATCAAAGCAAGAGGAAGACCTACACCAGTTTTATCCATTCAACAGAACAGTACAAGCAGGAACAAAGAATATACACGCCACCAACACTACTACCATGCCCTGGGAATTCGTGGACATCAACTACAACTCATACCTGAGATAGGTCAAATTTGTGTATCCTACTGTTGTGTGAGGCTTGCAGTCCCTCCATTTTATTTTTCACGAGCCGCCACTGCTGAGCTGCCCAACAAATGATGTTTCGATACACTATGGTGTTACGCTTGAGACTTTCTTCAACCCGCTGATAACATAATGTACGATTGTCGCCACATCACGCCACCAATCTAGCAATACTGAAAATCTATTTTCGGTTTCAATTTCATATTCTATTCCTGCCCCTGTTCTGAGCTTACATCAATCACATTTGATTTTATCCATTGTTTTTCTTTTTAATTTTGAAACATAAACCGCACTCAACTCATTACAATCTGCCCCTGGATAGGTCTTGGTTCAGTTTTTTTATATTATACCTTTCTGCTGGTATATACTGTTAATTTTATTTTAAAATGGATAGAATTTGTGTTTAGACAATGAAACATAAGTAAAAATCGGTAGAGTAAATTATGGAACATCATGCATCGGGCACAGCTGTGGGCAGGTTGTTTATGAGGTTGTCTGTTTATCATTAATTTATACTAATATTGATCTTCAAACGTTTAATCCCTTTCGGGTAATTAATCCAGTTGTATGTTACCGATGCTAAACAGACTTCTTTCTAAAGACGCTGATTTAATGCAACACAAACTGCTGTTTTAATTCGCTGTGGGATTAAGCAGAATCATCGGTTCACTGCTACCTGTAGTAAGTGTGTGTGTGTGCCTTCGCCTAAAGTGTGCGTCAATGCTTGTCTGTAAAAATAGTTGTATAAATGAAACAGTATTATGAAGTTTATTTAAATAAATTATTTATTTTACATTCCCTGTGAGGCATTGAAAATATAAATCCATATATAATGTTTTATTTATTCATCTATTTATTTATGTTTTAATTATTTGTCATGAAATGGATACTACACAGTTTCTACGAAATGAAAGACTTTCAAATGCGATCCTGTGGTGAACCAGTTTAAAAACATTTTTTTTTTGAGGGCAAACAATCAATAATCAAAAGAATGTCATTTGAAATATATAATAAGCTAAGTCTACTCAGGTGACAAGCGTAATGACAGTTGAAAGGTCTACAATGATACGATACATATGCTACCGCATTAGCTATACCTTCAGTACGAGATTTCACTAATAAATGTAATACTTTTTATTTTTAACTAATAAAAACGGCAAGGGACCCCGTTGAAATCGACTTTCTTCACGAGCGAGTGCGTATGTATCCATGCAAGTGTGCGTGAGTGCTGGAGCATTGTTGTAAGTTTTGAAATAATTGTGAGGTTATGTTGCAACATAGTTTGGTACTTTGGAAAGGATTTTTTCCCATTTTTTTTTTTAATAAATGGAGAGAAAAGTATATAAAAATGCAATTATTACAGTAAATGTTTTCCAAGAATACATAAATATATTGTAAACGGTATGACATGAACTTATTAAATATGAGATTTTGAGATTCAAATACGAAATATCAATTTCCTCGTCACAAATGCCTTGAAGAGCCGGATCGGACAGTTGTGTTCTGACGTCAGTCATTTGTGTCTGACCTCACTCAGTTGTGTTCTGACCTCACTTCAGTTGTGTTCTGACCTCACTAGAGGAAAGATCACGGCAGGCTTAGCTCCCGGGGATTTTTTTTTTTTTTTTTTTAGTTTATTGAGCACCCCCATACATCCTGTGCAAGGTGAAGAGCAGAAGCACTTACAGTGCCCATCTGGGAAGCATGGTAAGTTCATACTTGCCTTTTTGTCTCATGAGTTAAGGGCGTAGAAGCCTGAAGGGTCATAGTTTTTTTGTCGAGGGCGTGGAAGCCTGAAGAGTCATAGGTTTTTGTCATCAAGTTATTGGAAGCTCCAATAACTTTTCCTTAATACGAATTCGCAACTTTTCGATTTACAACAGGTACCTACTTTACTGCTAGGTGAACATGGATCAAGGGGGGCTAGGAAGTGTGTCCAAACAACTTTCCACCGGCCCGGGAATCGAACCCGTGACATCTCGCTTGCAAGGCAAGAGCGGTACCGCTCTACCACCGGCGCTCCTCCCGGGAATAATTGTCAGTAATGGCTAGTGCTACTTGTGAACAGGGCCTTGCCCTTCAGAGGGCCGAGTTAGAGAGGGCCAAGGAAGAAATCTTTAAATTAAAGGAAGTGCTGGCAAGGATGAAGGAAGAAACGAGACAAGGAAAGCCCATGTCTGACGAAAAATCAGGGGAATAGAAGGTTGTGAAGAGAGGGACGACCAAACTGGTGGTGAAAAAACACATCAAGGATGCGACAGCAACAGCTAAGTTTACCAACTCTTTCAGTCCTTTGATAGACGAATTGAATGTTAGCATAGTCAGGGGCAAGCCTGTGGTAAAAATAAAAATAGGATGAGGTTGTGTTTACCAGAAGCTTGGGTGGGGGATATAGTTGACAGGATGGGCAATGTCTTGTCTGGTAATGGGAACAAACCCATTATCTGCCTCAGCGAAGGAGGCAATGATATTGGCCTGTGTAGGAGTGAAGAGCTTCTAGATAAGTTCAAGGCAGCTATAGAACGTATTAGGTCGAAGGGAGGGATCCCTATCATATGTGGTGTCCTGCCTAGAAGGAGAATTGTCATTGAATGGTTGTCAAGGGCAGTTGGTGTCAACAGCCGTCTTGACAGATATTGCAAGCAATATCAGTCCCATTCATTGACAAGTGGGACATCTTCTACGGCAGAAGGGACCTTTATGCTGGAGATGGGGTACATCTGTCTAGGGATGGGATGGCAACCCTGGTTGGTATTCTCGAGAGGGCAGTTCAAAAGATGTCGAAGACTGCGAGGAGAACATATGAGCATAGGGGTGGAGGAGAATGCAATGGGATAGGGTAAACAATGTGAAAGGTTACAGGGAAATGATGTTAAGAATTATGACAAAACTAAACTAGGCAGGGAGTTAAAACGTAAACGCGACAAATAGAGGACTCAGAACACGACTAACTTAAATGTCTACTACGCAAACAGTAGAAGTAAGAGAAACAAAAAGAATGAAATTAGGGCTTTGTTATGTACCGAAAAAATCAATATAATAGCATTCACCGAAACATGGATAAACCTAGAATACCAAATTGCAGGTTGCAAATTATTCCATACTGATAGGCATATTATGAAAGGAGGGGGAGTAGCAATCTATGTCAGGGATAATCTGAAGTGCGAAATAAATAAGGAAGTAAAAATTGAGCGGTTACAGAAACAATTTGGAGTGAATTAATCGATGGTAGGGAAAAATTAATCACAGGAGTAATATTTTTAGCCAAATAGATTGGATTGACCTTATGGGCAAAATCAGAATCAGAGGATTTTCTTGAAACAATCTAGGACTGTTTCCTAAGCCAACATATAGCCGAACCCACCCGGGGTAATAATATGCGCGATTTAGTCCTGTCAAACAGAGAAAACCTCAAAAATAATATAAAGGTAGGGAACGAACTTGCTAACAGCGATCACAAATAAATTAGATTCCAGTTAAAATTTCAGATCAGACGCAAAGAAAATTCCACTAAAGTCCCAGTTTTCAGAAGGGCAAACTTTGATAGTTTGAAGAGGCAGCTGAGAGAAGGGGTATCATGCTTGGGGGTGAATTACATGACCTGACACGAGGTGACCTCACACAATGTCACCACAGAGGGCGACCTCACCTTGCCTGGAGACCTGACGGTTGAAGATGACCTGATAACGAGATCTGAGGTTAACGAGTTCCACAACGACTTAAATAATGAATTACTTAATGCACTAAGGCAGAACATACCATACAGAAAACTCAGATCAAGCAACAATGACCCTAAATGGTTAAATAATTAGTTAAAGAATATTATTGGACAAAGGAAGACTATAGGTAGGAGAATAAATTGTGGTGAAGTTTACCTCCGAGATTATAATAAGGTATTGGCCGGTAGGGTTAAGACCGAGATAAGAAAAGCAAAGAGAAATAATGAGCTGAAGGTAGCAAGGGAGGCAAAGTCAAACCCCAAGGGATTCTACCAAATGTATTAAACTAAAACACGAGAAAAGATTGGACCAATACAGTCGGACATCGGCGAGCTAACTGATAACGATGGAGAAATGAGCAAGAATCTGAATAAATATTTTTCAACAGTTTTCACCACCGAAAATTTAAACATGATACCCGAGGCACCGACTCTATACAGAGATAGTGAAAAAATAAATTAAGCGAGATAGTAGTGACTAGTAACGATGTTAGTTAGCAAATAGACAAACTAAAGCCTAATAAGTCACCAGGTCCCCATGAGAAATTTGCCAGAGTATTAAAGGAATGTAAGGAAGAGTTTAGTATACCTTTAGAAAAAGTTGTTTAACATGTACTTAAAAACTGGCATAGAACTAGAATCCTGGAGGATAGCGAATGTAATACCGATTTTCAAGAAGGGATATAGATCACTATCCTCTAACTACCGTCCAATCAATTTAACATCGATTGTAGGAAAATTACTGGAAACAATCATTTCAAACTCTATTGGAAATCACCAGGAGACGCACAAGTTGATCAATGATTTCCAAAATGGCTTCACAAGCTAATGTTCATGTCTAACTAATCTATTAACATTCTTTTCATCTGTTTTCGAATCAGTGGATGAGGGGCACAATTATGATGTGGTATATCTCGACTTTAACAATGCCTTCGACAGAGTCCCCCACGAAAGACTAATAAGAAAAGTGGAGGCTCATGGCATTAAAGGAGATATTCTAAAATGGATTAGGGCACGGTTACAGGACAGGAAACAGCTAGTGAGCATTAACGGCACTAAATTCGATTGGAGCAACGTCACTAGTGGAGTTCTGCAAGGCTCAGTACTTGGACCATTATTATTTATTATATACATAAACTACATACTCTAGATATCGGCGTAGACAGCAACATAAGTAAATTTGCTGATAACACTAAAATGGGGCATGTAATTAAATCGAGGACTCTGCAAAACTACAGGAATATCTAAACAAATTTTTCGAATGGTCTGAAAAATGGCAGATGAAATTCAATGTAGACAAAGGTAAAGTACTCAGTATAGGAGATGTACACAGGGAAACCAGATACCAGATGAACAACGATGTTATTGACAAATCCGACTGGGAGAAAGATTTAGAAGTAATGTTAAGGAGGAATTTTAAGCCAAGTAAACAATGTGTAATTGCTCGAAACAAGGATAATAAAGTACTTGGGTTCATACAAAGGAGTTTTAGTTATAAGACTAGCGAAGTCATCCTAAAACTATATCTTGCGCTTGTGAGACCTCACTTGGATAATGCAGTTCAATTCTGGTCACCGTATTACAGAATGAATATAGAATCCTTGGAAAGAATTCAGAGGAGAATGACAAGGCTAATCCCGGGCATTAGAAACCTTGAGTACAGAGACAGGTTAAAACATCTTAATTTGCACCCCATCGATAGACGTCACAAAGGTACTCAAACTATCCAACCAGGAGCTATCTCGTAACAATGGTTTTAAATTATACAAATTTAGATTTAGGCGCGAAATAGGTAAACATTGGTTTAGAAATAGAGTAGTGGATGAGTGGAACAAGTTACCAAATATCATCATTGACTCGAATATGCTGAATAGCTTCAAACATAGGTTGAATGGATATATGAGCAATAGGGGTTGGGTGGAAATGGGACTGCCCAGTATGGACCAATAGGCCTGCTGCAGTTTCCTCTATTCTTATGTTTTATGATCGGACCATTTCATACAGTACTGTATGAATTGTGTCGTTATACAGTTGTTTCTTTGTCTCCGTCTCCCCCTCTGATTTTTTCCGTGGTATATATGGTAATTATTTCACATGCAATATATTTATCATATATGATACTGTACTCTTTCATAATAATTATAAGTATAATGTTATGATTTGTTTGACTTAAATCATCCTGAATACATACTGCATAAGTGAGGATATTAAGAGAGGATTGTTTCCTTTACATTTATTATACAATTTGACATATATTCATGAAAATTATATTTATTTCAGTCAACATGGAAAAAATAATAATATCGATGTGCAGTCAGTATATGACGTTGATTACATAGGGAAATTATTTCTGACACATTAACATTTAGTCCGGTCACCTTCATTCTCGATTACTTGCTGCAGCCTGTTGAGAACGGAGGCGACGTGATTGTGTATCAGTTGCTGTGTCCGCCTCAGGACCTCCCACTCACAGTGTGTATGCTCCTGTAGCTGCACCCTGGTTCTCTCTTCAGCTGGCTTTCACACGTTCACAATCGGCACAAACGTTCTCTATAGGGTTCATGTCACAGCCTTTACTTGGCCAGTCTGAAACTTGCAAATTTCTTTGTTCTGCAATCCACCGCATTACATCCAGGCGGTATGCATGAAAATAATGTTTTCGGGAAACGGGAAAGCATATGCACGCACCGAGGGAAGCATAACTTCTTCGAGTATTTTGTATATACTGTTCAGCTGTGAATCTTCCTTCTATGTCAACCAGCTCTCCAACTCCGTGCAAATATATCCATCCCCAAACATTGCAAGTCACATGGCCACTCCTTGCTTCCTCATAAATATACTGTCTAGCATATCGGGTGTTGTTCTCCTCCAGCAATGCAACCTTCCGTGAGAGGTAGATGAGAAAGTTTTTTCCGTCAGTGAATATTATTCTTCCCCAGAAATCTAAGCCTTATTAAGCATACCGTCGAGCAAACTGCAACCTGCCCTCGCGATGTCGCTCATTTAACTTCTCCTTGGTGGCGGGAGTTCTATGGTGAATGCCTCCTTCGTGAAGTCTTCGCCTGATTGTTAAAGGGGAAATATTTAATTGTAGATCCTCTCTTATTGAAAATTAAGTCTTGAAGGGGTTGGCCTCAGCGAAATTCCGGATGGCTTCAACTTGTGCAAGTGTTGTTCTGCGCGGTATTCCCGTCCTGTGGTGGTCCTTTAAACTTCCCTCCTCTTACCATCGCTTAATAGAATAATATACAGTTGGCAGAGATACACCCAATTCTCGTGCAATTTTAGTGGGTGAAAACCCAGCCTCCTTCATGCCGATTATTCTTCCACCCTGAAATTCCTGAAGGATCCCCTTAATATCCACCCTCTGCTCCTATGTCAATTCTTCTCCTATTTTTATGCCAGCCAAAGGGTCTCCTTTTCCACGGCCCTTTACCGTCGGTGTCCTCGGGTTAGATACATCGATCCCCAGTTCCAACACACCTAGTGTCTATCCATCTTGAAGGAGCTCCTATGTGCTCGTTGCGTTGGCCACTCATAGGAACATGTCACCACTGGTAGACCCGGTGACTCAGCAACAAGCAGGCACCACAGCAGCCCCCTCAGGACTCAAGAGTTCTACTAGGTACTGCTCGTGTGGTGCCTGGTCCACCGCACCACACTTTATCATTGCTTCGGTGCAGGGTGGAGCAACGACCGTGTTCTTCATCCTCGCCATTACGCTCGTCACTTGACCCACTGACTCTGAAGCCGATTTCCCCCTTGATGTCGTTGACAGTAAAGGGACCGAGGTTTTCAATGACCCTGTTTGCAGTGTTCTTTATTCAAGTCTATGGTGAATCCACCAATACGTGCCCAGGAGTCCATACCCAGTATAACACGTGTAACCAGCCCCGGCACTACCACAAATCTGTGTTTGGGTATGTATATTCCTCAAAAATCGACGCCAAGGAATACTTCCCCCAGCATTGGGATCTTTTCCTCACATACACTGTATGCATTCTCAAAACTGGTATTAGTTCGTTTATCTGCTTCACATTTAACACACCATCGTTCACTAGCGAATAATCACTTCCATTGTCCACCAAAGCCCTAAAGTCACTGTTGTAGCCGAATCTATACATGATTAGGGAAGCGCAACAGTAGATGATCAAGTTGTTCCGGCTGAATCTTCTCCTGCTGTGCCGCTCGGCGCCTCCTCTGGTCCATGTGCACTCACACAATCACCCGCCCACGAAGGCCTGTATCTCCGCTGGTACTTTCCTTAACAACACTACAAATACCTCGTCGAGATCGTCCTCCACCTGGGTGTGTGGTCGACTTTAATGAAAGTGCGCCCCCTTAAAAGAGATTTGCGGTTTCCACCCACGGTTCTCCCTTAACCTTTTATAGCATGTGGCCCAACCTGCAGGATGTGTCTGGGAGCAGCAATAGCACTGTAGTGCTCTGTTGTGAATGGTCGCTTTCAGTTGTCGTCCCCTGCCCAAGGGTGTTTCGAAAAGGGGCTGCCTGGGCCGCCCCGGAAGGGGTCTGACCGGCTGACTGAATGGACGCCACCTGCTTCCGTAAGTCACTCAATTCATGTTCAGTCATGATCTGCGCTGTGACACCCACCTCTTGCTGCTATCCCTCCTCCCGTTGCTTGACCTGTCTCTGGAGAGGTGTCATCGCCGAACGTTAATGTCAGTGGAATTTCCTGCACGTGAGAGTTGCTGGTAGCGCTATCGCCTGCCATCCTCTTGTTACCACTGCCACCAGTCAAGGTCAAGCAAACGGGGAGTTCTAGATGGATTTCTTGAACAAGGTTACAAGTGATCCTCTCTCTATGCCGGTCAGGGTACAACTGCCCTGGCTGGCCAGCAACTGGCGCCACCACACCTCGGCTGACAATGCGGACCACGGGTACGAACAACCATGGGGGCAGTTCAACAATTGACAAAAAATAATCCTCGATGCATTTCAGAATGTAATTACACAATGCAATATGAACATAACAGTATAATACATATTACTCTCACAGTATCTAATATACTATAGGACTAGCCACGTGTCTGTCTGTCTGTCTGTTCTGGGCAGCCGAAACGGCACAATCGTTTTTCATCAAACTTGCTGGAAAAAATTGCAAAAAATTCGTAGAGTGGAACAAACCTTGTCCCATCTCTATGGTTTCTTTAGGAAGGCGTTAACTAACCATTTTAATTAAGCTGGCAAAAGATGTCCCTGTAAGCTGTCAGCCGGACGATTACAGTTATCGTACGGCTCCCTCCTCCTCCCCCCACTTTTTTCATGTTGTTTGGATTAGTAAAGAAAGGAAGATGAGTAAATAGAAGAATAAAGAAGGGGAAACAGAAAATAGTTAGAGATAACAGGTGGGGGGAGCCGAGTTTCATCATGCGTCTGGATGCGCAGTTTCAAGGTTACCAGAGCATTTTCGGACCTTACGAGGCTGCAGTGTATACTTATTCTTGTGGCTGACTGTACGTGGAAAGGGAGAAGAGATAAAAGATAATAACAGGAATGCATGGAGAAGATAGAAAGGGAGAAGAAGCGAGACTGAAGAATTATTATCCTTAAGAGGCGAGCAAGGAAAGGAGATGGGAGGGAGGGCTAGTGAGAGGTGTAGGTATGAATGGAGGGATGTGTTTTTTAAAGTTCCCAGAATACCATAATATACTCATCTATTTAATAAGGAAGAAAAAGTGCTAAATATGATGAGTAGTGTAAAGGAGAGACATAGAGATATATAAATAAAGATAGAGATAGTACGGATAAAAATAGAGAGAGAGAGAGAGAGAGAGAGGCGGACAAACAAAAGACAAAGACATAATACAGATAGATTCAAGGACACACAAAAAGACAGACAGATAGACAGACATATGAAAGACAACGACAACATATAAGACAGACACATACATACAGGCAGACAGACATGACTACAATAGACACAGGGTGAATATAGACAGTGAAACAGACAGGAGGTTGACAAAAAATAGACAGATTCATACATGCACAAATAGACAATATGGCAACTAACATGACAGACAGACAGACAGGATGACAGCTGACTGACTGGTTCACATTAGACAAACAAGCAGACACACGCCAACAACGGATAAGACAGACAGATTTGACGACACAATGAGTACAGACAGGCTTACAGGCAAACACCAAGCAGACGAACAGACAGTTGGGACGGCAATAGACAGGACGGATAGACTTGAGACAAATTAGAAGGCATTTATAAACAAGAATAACACAAAATTAACCATAGCTGCGTCAGTGAGGGAAGGAGGTCTTACATACATCAGCGTAAATATTAAAACGCATTGAAAACTAACACCCTCGCGCAGAAAGAACATCGATGGTCGGTCAGTTATGTGAGATGGGCCTAAAACTGACTAACGTAGATGATGACTGTGATGACTTGTCACAGGTGATGACTAAAGCAGATGGTGACTAATCTAACCAGAATCAAGGTCACTTCTCTTCATAATAAAATTTATCGCGGAATGATCATCTGTGATTCATAATTTTTCTTTATGATTTTAACCTCTCCTTATGGCGAATATTTCTTTAACTAATTATTCTAACCTTTATTCTATTCCTTCCTATAGTATACTAGATACTTACAGTACCTAATAACCATGACCATGATTATATCACCGACGACCATGATTATAACAACCACGACTATGATTATATCACCGACGACCATGATTATAACAACCACGAACATGATTATAACAACCACAACCATGATTATAACAACCACGCCCATGATTATAACAACCACGACTATGATTATATCACCGACGACCATGATTATAACAACCACGCCTATGATTATAACAACCACAACCATGATTATAACAACCACGCCCATGATTATAACAACCACGCCCATGATTATAACAACCACGACTATGATTATAACAACCACGACCATGATTATAACAACCACAACTATGATTATAACAACTACGACCATGATTATAACACCCACGCCCATGATTATAACAACCACGACTATGATTATAGCAACCACGACTATGATCATAACCAAGACTACGATAATAACAACCACGACAATAATTACAACAACCACGACCATGATTAAAGCAACCACGACCATGATTATAACAACCACGACCAAGATTATAGCAACCACGACCATGATTATAACAACCACGACCATGATTATAACAACCACGACTATGATTATAACAAACACGACCATGATTATAACAACCACAACCAAGATTATAACAACCACGACCATGATTATAACAACCACGACCATGATTATAACAACCACGACCATGATTATAACAACCACGACCAAGATTATAACAACCACGACTATGGTTATAACAACCACAACTATGATTATAACAACCACGACCATGATTATAACAATCACGACCATAATTATAGCAACAACAACCATGATTATAACAACCACAACCATGATTATAACAACCACGACCATGATTATAACAACCACGACCATTATTATAACAACCACGACCATGATTATAACAACTACGACCATGATTATAACAACCACAACCATGATTATAACAACCACGACCATGATTATAACAACCACGACAATTATTATAACAAACACGAACATGATTATAACAACCACGACCATGATTATAACAACAACAACTATTATTATAACAACCACGAACATGATTATAACAACCACGACCATGATTAAAACAACCACGACCATGATTATAACAACCACAACTATGATTATAACACCCACGACCATGATTATAACAACCACGACTATGGTTATAACAACCACAACTATCATTATAACAACCACGAGCATGATTATAACAACCACGACCATGATTATAACAACCACAACCATGATTATAACAACCACGAGCATGATTATAACAACCACGACCATGATTATAACAACCACGACCATGATTATAACAACCACGAACATGATGATAACAACCACGACTATGATAATAACAACCACAACTATGATTATAACAACCACGACAATGATCATAACCACGACAATGATTATAACAACCACGACTATGATTATAATAACCACGGCTATGATTATAACAACCACAACTATTATTATAACAACCACGACAATGATCATAACCACGACAATGATTATAACAACCACGACTATGATTATAACAACCACAACTATTATTATAACAACCACGACCATGATTATAACAACCACGACTATGGTTATAACAACCACAACTATGATTATAACAACCACGACCATAATTATAACAACCACGACCATGATTATAACAACCACGACCATGATTATAACAACCACGACAATGATCATAACCACGACCATGACGATAACAACCACGACTATGATTATAACAACCACGACCATGATTATAACAACCACGACCATGATTATAACAACCACGACCATGATTATAACAACCACGACCATGATTATAACAACTACGACCATGATTATAACAACCACAACCATGATTATAACAACCACGACCATGATTATAGCAACCACGACAATTATTATAACAAACACGAACATGATTATAACAACCACGACCATGATTATAACAACAACAACTATTATTATAACAACCACGAACATGATTATAACAACCACGACCATGATTAAAACAACCACGACCATGATTATAACAACCACAACTATGATTATAACACCCACGACCATGATTATAACAACCACGACTATGGGTATAACAACCACAACTATGATTATAACATCCACGAGCATGATTATAACAACCACGACCATGATTATAACAACCACAACCATGATTATAACAACCACGAGTATGATTATAACAACCACGACCATGATTATAACAACCACGACCATGATTATAACAACCACGAACATGATGATAACAACCACGACTATGATAATAACAACCACAACTATGATTATAACAACCACGACAATGATCATAACCACGACAATGATTATAACAACCACGACTATGATTATAATAACCACGGCTATGATTATAACAACCACAACCATGATTATAACAACCACAACTATTATTATAACAACCACGACCATGATTATAACAACCACGACCATGATTATAACAACCACGACTATGGTTATAACAACCACAACTATGATTATAACAACCACGACCATAATTATAACAACCACGACCATGATTATAACAACCACGACCATGATTATAACAACCACGACAATGATCATAACCACGACCATGACGATAACAACCACGACTATGATTATAACAACCACAACCATGATTATAACAACCACAACTATTATTATAACAACCACGACCATGATTATAACAACCACGACCATGATTATAACAACCACGACCATGATTATAACAACCACGACCATGATTATAACAACCACGACTATGGTTATAGCAACCAAAACTATGATTATAACAACCACGACCATGATTATAACAACCACGACTATGATTATAACGATTAGGACCATGATCATAACCACGACCATTATTATAACAACCACGACTATAATTGTAACAATCATGACCATGATTATAGCAACCACGACCATGATTATAACAACCACGACCATGATTATAACAACCACGATAATGATCATAACCACGACCGTGATTATAACAACCACAACTATGATTATAACTACCACGCAGGGGTGGTCTGAAAAATGGCAAATGAAATTCAACACCAGCAAGTGCAGCGTACTTAATATTGGAAGAACAAATACTTATAATATATACAGCCTTAATAACATCAACCTAGAGAAGTCGACTTGTGAAAGAGACCTAGGGATACTTGTAAGCCCGGACCTACGGCC
This sequence comes from Homarus gammarus, assembly GCA_958450375.1. Taxonomy (NCBI): domain Eukaryota; kingdom Metazoa; phylum Arthropoda; class Malacostraca; order Decapoda; family Nephropidae; genus Homarus; species Homarus gammarus. Next base: position 282,052 of record CAUDMG010000349.1, read on the forward strand.
TAGAAAACAGTGCGTTAATGTTCGAAATAAGGTAAACAGAGTATTGGGTTTTATATCTAGAAGTGTAAGTAACTAGAGTGCAGAGGTCTTATTGCAACTATATTGTGCGCTAGTTAGGCCGCACCTCGATTATGCTGTTCAGTTCTGGTGCCCCTATTATAGAATGGATATAAATTTACTAGAGTCGGTGCAGCGAAGAATGACAAAAATGATTCAGGGACTTAGAAACCTTCCATATCAGGATAGGTTAAAGAAACTTAACTTGCATTCCCTAGAAAGACGAAGAGTGCGGGGAGATATGATAGAAGTATTTAAGTGGGTGAAAGGAATCAATAAAGGGGATATAGATAAAGTTCTTATAATATCCGAGCAGGATAGGACTCGGAGCAACGGATTCAAGTTGGATAAGTTTAGATTTAGGAGGGAGATAGGAAGAAACTGGTTCACAAATAGGGTGGTGGACGAGTGGAACAAGCTAAGCAACTTTGTAGTAAGTGCGGGAACTCTGGAAAGTTTTAAAAGGATTTAGTTCTGTCGAACAGAGAAAACCTCATTAGCAATGTCGAGGTAGGGAACGAACTTGCAAACAGGGATCACAAAGAATTTCGATTCCAGTTAGATTTTCAGGGCAGACGTAAGGAAAATTCCACTAAAGTACCAGATTTCAGAAGGGCAAACTTTGACAGTTTAAAGAGGCAGCTGAGAGAGGGGGTGTCGCGCTTGGCCGTGAACCTGACAGATGACACGGACCTGATAACGAGATCTAAGATTGCCGAGTTCCACGACAATTTAAATAGTGAGTTACTTAATGCACAAAGGCAGAACATACCATACAAAAAACTCATATCAGACAACAATGACCCTAAATGGATAAATAATTATTTAAAGAACATCATTGGCCAAAGGAAGGCTATAGGTAGAAGGATAAATCGTGGCGAAATTCACCTCCGGGACTATTATAGGGTATTGGCGAGTAGGGTTGAAACCGAGATAAGGAAAGCAAAGAGGAATAATGAGGTAAGGATAGCAAGGGAGGCGAAGACAAACCCCAAGGGATTCTACCAAATGTATCAAACTAAAACACGAGAAAAGATTGGACCAATACGGTCAGACTCCGGCGGGCTCACTGATAACGACGGAGAAATGAGCAATAATTTGAATAAATATTTTTCAACAGTTTTCACCACCGAAAATTTAAACATGATACCCGAGGCACCGACTCTATTCAGAGATAGTGAAGAAAACAAATTAAGCGAGATAGTAGTGACTAGTAACGATGTTAGTAAGCAAATAGACAAATTAAAGCCTAATAAGTCACCTGGTCCCGATGAGATATTTGCCAGAGTATTAAAGGAATGTAAGGAAGAGCTTAGTATGCCCTTAGCAAAGTTGTTTAACATGTCATTAAAAAAGGTGTAGTACCAGAATCCTGGAGGATAGCGAATGTAATACCGATTTTCAAGAAGGGGGATAGATCACTATCCTCTAACTACCGCCCAATCAGTCTAACATCAATAGTAGGCAAATTACTGGAAGCAATCATTTCAAACTGTATTCGAAATCACCTGGAGAAGCACAGATTGATCAATGATTCCCAGCATGGTTTCACAAGCGGACGTTCTTGCCTAACTAATCTATTAACATTCTTTTCATCAGTTTTCGAATCGGTGGACGAGGGGCACAATTATGATGTGGTATATCTCGACTTTAGTAAAGCCTTCGATAGAGTCCCCCACGAAAGACTAATTAGAAAGGTAGAAGCTCATGGCATCAAAGGTGACATCCTTAAATGGATTAGGGCGTGGTTACAGGACAGGAAACAGAGAGTGAGCATTAATGGCACTAAGTTCCATTGGAGCAACGTCACAAGTGGAGTTCCCCAAGGCTCAGTACATGGACCATTATTGTTTATTATATACATAAACGACATAGATATCGGCATAGACAGCAACATAAGTAAATTTGCTGATGACACTAAAATAGGACGTGTTATCAAATCTGACGAGGACTCGGCAAAACTACAGGAAGATCTAAACAAATTTTTCGAATGGTCTGAAAAATGGCAGATGAAATTCAACGTCGACAAATGTAAAGTACTCAGTATAGGAGATGTAAACAGGGAAACCAGATACCAGATTAACAACGATGCCATAGAGAAATCCGACTGCGAGAGAGATTTAGGAGTAATGATAAGTAGGAACCTTAAGCCAAGTAAACAATGTGTTTTTGCTCGTAACAAGGCTAATAAAGTACTTGGGTTCATACAAAGGAGTGTTAGTTACAAGACTAGCGAGGTCATCCTAAAACTGTATCTTGCTCTTGTGAGACCACACCTGGATTACGCAGTTCAGTTCTGGTCACCGTATTACAGAATGGATATAGAATCCTTGGAAAGAATTCAGAGGAGAATGACAAGACTAATCCCGGGCATTAGGAACCTTGAGTATAGAGACAGGTTGAAGCATCTTAATTTGCACTCCCTTGAGAGACGTAGAGCGAGGGGCGACCTGATAGAGGTGTATAAGTGGAAGGCAGGGCTAAACAAAGGGGACATTACAAAGGTACTCAAACTATCCAACCAGGAGCGAACTCGTAACAATGGTTTTAAATTAGACAAATTTAGATTTAGGAGTGAAATAGGTAAACACTGGTTTGGAAACAGAGGAGTGGATGAATGGAACAAGTTACCAAATATCATCGTTAACTCGAATACGCTGAATAGCTTCAAACATAGGTTGGATGCTCATATGAGCAATAGGGTTGGGTGTAAACGGGACTGCCCAGTATGGGCCAATAGGCCCGCTGCAGTTTCCTCCATTCTTATGTTCTTATGTTCTTATGTTTCAACCATTATGAACATCACATGCCAGTTAAAAACAAAGTAATGTGGTGGAGGAGTCGTGAGTGCCCAGTACAGGCTGTACCCGTGTCATGACGTCGGACATCAGGGTAAGTTGTGAATGAGGGTGGTGAATGTGCCTTATTTATAGAGTGATTGGATGTGTGGCTTCGGTCTCTGATTAGTGAACAAAGTAGTTTTGACAATAGTTGTGTTTGTTCTGAATGAGCGACCCTAGTGTTTGGCAACTCTAACCCTCAAATATCGTTTAGTTTGACCACCGTAACTCGCTTTATAACATCTTATCCTTTAAAATACTACAGCTTCCTCTCTTGTGGCCATTAATTTTATGATGCTTGTCCTTCACTCCATTCACTGCCAACTCTTACATTCAGAGGTATCAAGGGAATACAATAGCAATTCAAAGGCTAGTGGTTCTTCAATGAGGTGAGTATTTATCAAATATACTGTAGGCTAAATTGAGACGATGCCAGGACATTGTACAATACCTCTAACTATTTCATGTTTCAGGAAAACTTGGCCCTCTTCAAGACTACGAAAAACTGTAAGATTTGGGAAATGAAGTTCTGTCAAATTCTACCTTACACACGCCGGCGTACATCGCAATGCCGGAGTAAGTTTGTTATCAAAAGTAATATTCAACAAACTCACTTATTAGTCAAACCTAGATGACACACATATTGAAACACTAATCAAGAAAGGAGGAATAATCACAAGACACAACAGAATAGAGAGAGTTGATCAGTCAATATATAGAAAGATCCGCCTGGGCCTGCTGGCGGACAGGAGGGGTCAGGGGAACACCGGTCAGCAAAAATGGCGCAAACCAGCTCTAGGCACCAGTCTTCATAATAAATAAACTTAAAATAATCCAACATAATGTTTTAGCAAGGATCCCACAGAGAGCAAGCGAACTATATAACATATACCGAAACATAGAGCCAGATATTATCCTCATAAATTCGCATGATAAGAAAAACTCAGAACAAATAAAAATATTTAACTACACAGTCTACCAAAAAAACAGTCAAGACACACAACATGATGGAATTGCCATAGCCATCAAAGGAAACATACAACACAAGATACACGACTCATTTCAAGAAAACTTTCTGGCGATCGAAATTAACTGCCCAAACAGGACCTATTATAATCGGCACCTGTTACCTCCCTCCGAGAAGACCTATATTCCCACTAGCAGACATGCTCAAACTGATAAGAAGAAATATACCAGCATATTTTCTGGGTGTCCTAAATGCACGACACCGCGTCTTAGGGCACCAGGATAACAACGTCGTAGGCAAGATTTTAAACACATTACTGAGTCACGGCAACGCAATACACCTTGGCCCGGAATTCCCCACATACATCAGAGCAGGTCAAATCGGACATCCAGACATAGTACTAACAAACCAGCATCACCATCTTAACCTGCAAATGGAACCCGGCCCAATGACCATCTCCTTATCGTAGCCACACTCTCCACGTCGCCAATACAGATCCCTGCCAGGATGAGATACAGCTACAACCGGTCCAACTGGGAAGGATTCCAAAAGGTGTTAAGCAATCACCCAACTAAACAACAAACACACTTCCCTAATAGACAGCACACTAGAGATATGGTACGGAAACGTGAGCCAAGCAATGGAACACCACATACCCAAGACCCCTCACCGTATTGTACATTACCACACCCTCAATACTCACATCAATCAAGAATTCTACAGACATAATTCAGTAATTTATTCAAATTAATCATAGAACAAGGATGGATGCCAGAATACAGAAGATAATATCACACCATACACGAACAACTAAGAAACATGTCCAAAGAAGCACACGTGAATAACTGGGAGAAACTAATAACAGACACAGAAGCAATTTACCACAACCCGAAAGAATTCTAGCGGAAAATTAAACACCTAATGGGAATCTACAGTAACGAATCAAACTACATTCTAAACAGCAACCAAATCAAATTAACTGAACCCAAAGAACAAGAACTTGAATTCAGGAAATATTGGAGCAAAATTTTTCAAATAAGCCAGGAAGGCAACCTGAACTTCTGTATGAACACCGAGCAAAAAGTAACCAGTCACATGACACACACAACCCACATCTGGCAACCAAGTCCCAACATAGACATAAACGCTCTTGACGATTTTTCCACACTGATCAAACCAATCACCGCAGAGGAAATTCACAAAACAATAAACAGTTTCAAGAACAAGGCCCCGGGCATCAGTAAAATAAACAAACCCATACTCCAGCATCTACCAATCAACATGATACACCAACTGAGAAACATTTTTAATGCAGCACTTGCCTCTGGCTACTTCCCAAGAAAATTTAAAACAGCAAGCATCAGACTTATACCAAAACAACGTAAATCCCCCACTCAAGTATCAAATTGCAGACCAATCTCTTTTCTAGGAACACCGGGAAAAGTCCTAGAAAAAATCATTAACCACCGACTGAGAATACACCTTGAGCTTGAAGAGAAATAAAACCCCAGGCAGCACGGATTTAGAAAACACAGAGGAACCCATACAGCCTTAGCCCTAATTTACGAAAACATAGCAAACGCAATGCACAACAGGGATCAATGTAACGTAGTATTAAGGGACATAGCAAAAGCATTCGACAAGGTTTGGCACTTAAGGCTCAAATACAAAATTACCACCCAAGACTTCCCAACAACTTTACTTCCTTTCTTTGTAACTTCCTTGACAACAGAGAGCCCAAAATTATCATTGGTAACCACATAGACCCAAGCATCAAGTAATACAGTGGAGTACCACAGGGAAGTAACCTCTCGCCCACACTCTACACAACATACACGGCGGACTTGCCACTTCTTACACACAGAAAATACATAGCTTATGCTGATGACGTCACCCAAATCATCCGACATCCAGGCAAGGGCAAACAGATGATGGCACGAAAAACAGCCCACGCCATCGAGCAAATCAACGAATATGAAAAAAAGTGGAAAATACAAACTAATACACAGAAACTAAAGATCATACACATTGCCAAAATAAACCCAGCACCAATCACAGTCAACAACGTACCTATACAATACTCCAACGAAGGCAAAATTCTGGGACTCACAATAACAAGAACAGGCATAGCAAAACACAAAACACAACGCAAAACGCTTGCCCAATCACAACTCACAAAACTACGAAGATTTAGCAAAATGGACACCAAAATTAAGCTACACCTATTCAAAGCACTTGTCCGCCCCCACCTGGAGTATCCTCCAATACCACTCAGCACGATCAGCAAAACCAGTCAACTTAAACTTCAATCAGTACAAAACAAAGCTATCCGTAGAGCATCAAGGCAACTCCCGCCATACACCACCAAAATACAAGAACTTCACGAATTATACAATATCGAACCACTGAATACACGTACACACAGCCAAGCACAGAGAATATGGAGCAAACTTGAAGAGTTGGAGGACCCAATATTCTCCCAGTTAAAATAAGTAACTACTAAAACACACAGCTGGTGGCCCAAGAGCCTCCATGTTAACATAGAAGAACAAGACCCACTTTACACATATATGTGAATAAATAACAACACCATCTAACAAACATAAATTAACACCCAATAAACTAATGAATACCTAGCTAGCTTAGCCCCCCCCCCCCTCCACCTGCCTCCCTTGAGCGGGCAGGCGTTTGCTTCGTGTGGCCACCACCCCAACATATCAACTCGTTTCAGCTAGGTGGACAGCCCACCTGCTATCACCTCCTACTACTTTAAATGTGAATAACAAAGTGTGAGGCCAGACATACTGCCTCACACGCCTGTTCTCACGCATTTGTGAATAAGTTACCCTTTATGTATAGAACTAAACAAATAATGTAAATGAAATACTGTGTAACTTTCAGTGCCATAATATCCTGACAACGGGGGTTAATTATTATGACCCTTTGTAAACCCTACTCTGTAATCCTTTTGCGCTACCGCTCACAGGATGAGTGTGGGGGTGCACAATAAAGTAGCCGCTGCAAGCGGCAAACTCAATCTACTACTTTACTTCCCATTTCTATGCTTTACTTCTCTCTCTTCTTTTCTCTCCTCTCCCAGGGTAAAGTCATTTGCCACTTTATTTCATTATCATTATCATCATCATTAGTCCATGAGCCAGCCCTTAGGCGACCCTGCCCCCCCCCCTCCCCATTGGGGATTTTATGGGATGATTATTCCCATTCACCTTGGCCTCTAAGGTATTGAATTTAGGTTGTCTCCCAAAATCATCCTCTAGGTGTGGCGACAGTACACGTTTGAAGTGGGGTACTTTCCAAAATCTGACCAGTTTTACATGGGTTGATGACAGTATTATATTGTTATATTATTGTAGTATTCATATTAATTATATTGATATTAATATACTATTAAGTACATATTAATATTATATATAAGTATTAGTATTATATTATTACACTCTATTGTAGTCTAATAATCTACTGTATATCTTTCCAAGTTACTTACATCTTGGTAACATAAATTCAAAGTAATTAGAGGCTTTGTAGTAAGCTTGAATATGTTCTTTGCTAAAGGAACTGTTGTTTATGCTTATATTTATATAATTTTGTATATATCGTATATATAATTATATATATTTTGATATGCATCTGTTGGAAGGAGAAATACTCACAACGGAAAAGTTCCCTCAAAACAAAAACAACTACGTCTTTGATAGAAATGCTTTGTTTCAACCACAAGTGACCGTACCTACCATATTTGGGGAACTATCGTAGAGTCTATGTGAATAGCTTCCAAAAGAACCACGTTTGCATTTTATAACCAATACCTACCATCCTCTATGAATCAAGAATATTGAAAGAGATCGAAGAGATTCATCCGCAGCATATCTGATCAAAGGTCCCGTGACAAAGATCGCAAGAGACTGGAAAAGTTCCTTGTTAAGTGAAAAAATAAGCAAAATCTTACCTGTTTCCTTCTGAATGAAGGGAAAAATGACAAATATGCATAGAAACTACTCGGCAGAAAGTTCTACTTTGTTTGTGCCGACAAGTGTGCCCGTCTTACAAGTGCTGATAGGCAGAAGACAGTTTCAGAAGATGTTGAGGAACTGAGCTCCATCCAAGAGGAAGCAGACACAATAATTGTGCTCCACTGCTTGCACATTGCAGCTCACAGCTCATGTTACGAAGTGTAAGAGGATGCACCTAGGTCGTACCAACAATAAGGAGGCATATCACATATCCCAACAGGATGAAGAAACTGCATTAATAAAGACCGAATATGAAAAGGACCTATGTGTGTATGTTGATAACGAACTGAAGTTTTCGGGCCATTGTGAGAAGAAAGTGAATCAAGCAACTAAACTAATAGGTCTTATAATAAGGTCGTTCGGGTAACTAGATAGTCCGTCCCTCGTAAAGTTCTTCAAGGGTGAGGTGCTTCCCGTCTGGAACACTGTCACCCGTCTGGTCCCCGAAATATTATGCTAGAGACTGCCAGTTGATTGAAAATCTCTAAAGGAGGGCCACCAGACTGGTGCCTGTACTACGGCATCTCAGTTACCCAAAGAGATTAGAACGTTTGTAACTGCTTAGCTTTTACTATAGACGGGCAAGGGGGACCTAACTGAAGTTTATAAACATCTCAGACGGCACTACTCAGTCGAGTGTCCATACCTGGAGCTGTTGGACGATTGCCCCACAAGGGGTCACAGCTCAAGGGTGAAGAAGCCACACGTCCAGAAAACTGTGAGAGCAAACTTTTTCGGAGTGAGAATTGTAAGCTCGTGGAACAATCTGCCAGACAGTGTCGTGATGGCACAGGTATAGATACATTCAGAAGTCAGTACATGTCCAGTACTTGCCAACAGTACGTAACAGAGACGTAACCAACCGCCCAAGCAATTAACGAGCCGATCAGAGACGAAGATGTTAAAAGCAAAACAGTAAAAGCATCTATAACTGTGTGATCTACAGACACTGGTGTGTTTATTCTTACACTGTTGTTTGCTGAGAACATCAGATTGAAAATTCTGTTTGACACCGAAGTCGGCAACAAAAGACTCATAGACATACAAAACGTGATTTAGGATGTGGGGAAAGAGATCTGCTAAGTTCTTCCTGCAGTACATGCATTCAGTGATTGTGATACCACGAGTTCGTTTGTCAGAAAGGGAATGATTACAACAATGAAGATCCTCAGGCAACACCTCGAGCTTCTTGAGCAAATTCGCACACTGAGCACTTTACGTGTCTTCTCTATGGAGAATTATTGTATCAACAAAGGAGTAAGGGACATCAACAAACTGAGGAACAAGAAATTCCTTGAACGATTCAGTAGCAAATCTCGGAGCATTTCTGACATGTTGCGATGGAGTGGATATGAGCCTCCTTCCTCCTTGCAGAGGTTCCATGAAAATGCACTTCAAAGGGGCTAATTACCAAACTCTTATATGAAATCAGGCAGCCAAATCAACCCAAGCTATTCCTGCACCAGAAGCACATGGCTGGGAACTTGCAGAAGGAAAATTAGTAGTTCAAGTGGACAGAAGGTGCCGTCATGCCACAAGAGCTGGTGGATGTGCTGATGGAGGCACCAGAGAAGACAGAAGAGGATAAGGATAATTTTGTAATCTCATGGATTATATCTTTGAGCATGATGACTAGATTTTGTGAATTTTTTCTTCAGTCTCAATCGCGTAAAATCATACCCAGTCTTTTGATATTGAATACTTTTCCACTGAATTTTGGTTAAACTTGATGATGAATGAAACTCGTAAAAATTGTCAAATGTGAAATACATTTAGGTTAAATTTTAGTAAAACAGGTCAAGATAGTTTTTTAATGCATAAGTGAGTTGGATAACTAGATTATATAAATTTATTTCTCTATATGAAGTACGTTTTAAGCCATTGCATTTTCCGTTACGCTTAAATATGAATATTAACACATGCTGCTCTTACACAACATGGGCCTATTTTTTATTCCAGAGGAATATGTCTGGCAGACAAACAGATGCTGAAAAGACGTGGCTCAGACAACCCCAAAAACATGGTCTCCAAATATCCCCCGGGGAGGGGGAAGGGCTCGATACCTAGCCCATGGACGATAGTGTCTTATCCTTCCATCATGGTGCTGCAAACATATATGTGTAAAATTACCATAGGATGGGATAGAGATATGAAATTAGACCCATTTGCAAAACAATTATTCAAACAATAAGAGACCAACATGATTAATTAAGTCGAACGCTTGGCAGAAGGAGGAAGTCTTACAGTTTTATGACGCTTAATTTTCTTTTAACTTGGACCTGATATATCGGGCAAGATTTCCTGTCTCGTAAGTTGTACAAAGGGTCATGACCTCTGTTCAGTATGATATTTGTTGTGTACTGCACGCTATTAATAATATTCAAGCGAAAATATCTAATTTTGTGAATGGTCTCGTACATACTCTTCAATGGATATTTTAGACATATCATATATACCCCCTACCCTCCACACACACACACACACACACACACACACACACACACATATCTTCTTTATTTACTTACTAGATTAATTACCCGGGTAACCACCCTCCCGTAATCTCCGTGACGATATCTCAGTCAAATAAGATTTTTGGTTCCTGCCCGGACCACCCCCAGATCCATGGTCAATAGTAATACCAATGTGCACAACCTTGAGACCTATACAATGTGTATGTAAAGTTTCATGTCTGTAACTGTTTCCGGTCTGGAGCTTTGGTTGTAACAGACAGGTACACTCACTTACAGACAGACACGTCCTTTTATCATAATAGATTTATTTAATACACACAGTAGGTAAAACAATAGTTGCTTAAGTTTTACACAATCAAACTGTCATTTGTAGTGAGCACTTCCCTCTCTCTGTTTGCCCTTAAATTAAAGTCTCTCTCTCTCTCTCTCTCTCTCTCTCTCTCTCTCTCTCTCTCTCTCTCTCTCTCTCTCTCTCTCTCTCTGATGTTTCTGCCCTCATCTACCTGCCCACAATGACAGTACACAATACTCACAGATGGTCATGGTGTGGTGGTGGAGGATGTGTGGTGGTGGCAGAAAGTGTGTCGTTGCGAGCCCAGGCTTGTGATTTATATTCTGCCTGAACCTGCCATCCAATTACGTCGTCTGTTATTGTAAATTAAAAAAAAAAGTTATCTTATGTTTGACTTTACAAATATTACTCGACACTTTTATGCAGTTTGGCAACACATACCAGAATTAGGGCCTCGAGCCCTACGCAAGTCATTATTTTTTGTGAACTGAAATTTTTACTTATTTATGATGGCTACCCAAACTAGAGGTGGTCATGCCATGACGTGACAAGAAGACCAATGGTCTGTATTAGATCCCTCCAATGTCCTCGATAGTCATATCAAGGGCTCTTTTGAAGCCCAGTACTGTTCTCAATAACACAGCTTGGGCTGGTAGACTGCTCCATAGGTCCTTATATTTGTCCTATATGATAATCTTGGCGAGCTTGAAGTTATATCCCTTCGTGTGACATCACGAAAAAAAATGGCCCGGGTTCATATTTTCCACCTTTTCCAATAATTTGAAAGCCATAATGTTTTTTATCTAAAGAGATGTTAGTCCTCTGGCTCTCAAACTACTTGGATAATCGAGATGACATAGTTCCGGAATCATCTTAATTGCTCTGTGTTGCACCTTTTCTTGGGATTCCTATCTAAGCAATACATGACATTTCTTCCACCTATCAGCTGAGATCGAAATGGCTCATGTCTAATTAGAATGTAACCTTTTTTTTCATAAACTGCTCTAGTTGAGTCAGAGAACAGAAGTTTTCTATTCCTGGGGTTGCCTTCATTCTTAGTAAACACTTTGCCGGTTCTATAGTGCCTCCAAAACCTGATGTAGCCCAATTTTTTTTTACTCTAGGTCATATAGTTATAGAAGACCAGTGTCATCCAAAGTTTTACCTTAGTGTGCAGTAACTCGTACAAACTTTGACTATGGTTACACCACCGCTGGATACGTTTGACTTCCCTAATCAAATCATGTCAATGAAAAATCTAATCAAGGCTCAGAGGCAAGATATTTCCTTACATCATTTTCATAGAATCGCTGCAACCTCCAGGGAGGGGGGGGGGGGGATTAGATCACCATCCTGGAATTTATTTATGCAGAAGATCTTCACTATGCACTGATACAGATTCTTGATCGGAGGTAAATCAGATAGTTATTCCTCATATTATACATCACCAAAATATCTAACTTGTCCATGACGATTTAGCTGGTTACTAAAGAATTTTTAAAACTTATAAAAAGGTTAATCATAATTTTTTTTACCAACCTTGAAGCTTAAATTGTCAGCTTTATACACAGCTTTTTTTTTCAGGTAGCGGGTAAGACTATTCAAGCAATAGCACCAGTTCCTCCTCATCCAATACCTGCTCTTGGCGAAAACTTCGAGAAAATCAAAATAGATTGTGTAAGACAATTGCCTAAAACCGAAAATAGAATCCAATATATTCTAACTGTACTGTGTTCTTTAGCGAGATAGTAACCTGAAGCGTTTCCTCTACATAATATATCCATCAAGATCATAGCAAATATTGCTTTGAAAATTTTCACTCAGGTGGGAATTGCAAGATAAATTCAATTAGACTGTAGCACTAATTTTATGAGTGAACTATTGTCAAATGTAATGAAGGAGCAAGGAACCACTCAAACTGTCCACTGCAAGTCACCCACCACAAATATCCTTCAAACACTTTCAGCATATTCTTAAATCCATGTTTCGCAAATTTTGTTCTCGTACTTCATTTGACTGGGATGACGGTCTTCATTTTGTGCTAGTTACCGTAAGGGAAGTGTACAGGAATCTTTAGGGTTTTTCTTTTTTAGCTCCTGCACGGAAGACAAATCAGGAGACCGTTGAAATTGTTTAAATAAAAACCTAATCATCTTAATCAGAATGCGAGTCAATATCTCGACTAACTTAAATTCCCCTCTAAAAGCCGTCAGAAGCATTACTTTGAAAAGTTTAGATCCAAGTCAAACTAACATGAAAGTAAAATTGGATTAAAAGACCAAACTAGAGAATTGCAACTTGGAAATAAAGTTCTTTTATAATAAACCAATCACTGGATCTCCCTTTCATATAAGTTTCAGTGACCATATACTGTCTCTCATTGATTAACCAACTAAATTACGTTATCCTCACTCCTGATAGACGTAAAGGCACTCGCTTAGTTCATTTAAAACTAATGAGAGCATATTGTAAAATGGAACCAGCCGATGAACTTGTGAGACCAATTGTTTCTCATACTTCACCTTTAGATGAAAAACCTGAAGTAGATTTATGTCCAGATTTACAAAAATCCAAAGATACATCAGCATATACAGGGAGGAGATAACATCCTGGTATATGTATTCTCATTTGTATCTGGCTGATCAGTAGAAGGCCTCTTGTCCATCTTCGCCCACTGCCAATATTAAAGCTTAAAGTTCTACTCTCAATACTTTCATTTTAACACTCAAAACCGTACAATTTGTTCATCGTTATGGATTTACTGCTAATATCTGTAGATGAGAAACACTTCTACATCTAAACATAGTTGTTAATAAATTCAGTGTGTATATATATATATATATATATATATATATATATATATATATATATATATATATATACAATAACTTAACCTTCAAATAAACGTGAGTATAAACTCTTTACTTTGTATCATTTACATTGAGGTAGTAAATCGCGATTCAGTTTGACGTGCGTCTCTCTAGGGTGAGAGATAGTGATATGACTGTTTACTGCACTCATTTCACTGATCATAGTGAATTATCCTGGAGAGCATTATCCATATTATGATATATCTAACAATAAGACAAATTATGATGGTGATGTAAAAAACTAAGAGTCTTGTAAACTTTTATTTTACACTGTCGTGTAACTCTTCTGGGAGTTAGAGTAAAAGTTGGTAACCTATAACTGTCTCCACTTATGACCACTTTTACATTGCTTTCTGCTTTTTAATTCGCTGTTGTAATTTTTAGACGCAATATGTGTAGAAATGAAAAATTGAGGCATGTGAAATAATTATCCTTTTTCAAAATTCACAGAATGCTAAGATAATATTACTATACATGGATCAGTGTGCACAGAAACAAATATAAACACAAGGAAGGATCAATAAGATGCGCACAGGCTTTTGGTACACGTTAACTAAAAATAAAACGAAAAATATAATTGTAGTCATTGCATACAGTAACTGATGATGATTGACTGTACAGTATTTGAAGGAAGTTTGTACGATTTCTCAGGTGTGGTTAAGGTTGCTGGAAGGTCAAGATATCTAATGAAGACACAGTATACAATAAAATGTTCTTGTGGTGAAGGCGAGGAGACAAGTCTGCTGTTGTTATCAGTGTGGTTATTATGCTGATCGTTCATACTACGGAAAAACGTGACTGGCTTTATAACAAATGAGGAAATATGCATTGAAGCCTTCATCCTCCAAGGAACGTACGGTCATCAGCGAGTGTTTTGTTTTGTCTTGTCTGGAAGTATTTTTTACTGCACTTTGGAAGGAGCGTGACCAAATGTGTAAGCATGTGACCAATGACCACCACTCACAAAACAATGGTAAAAGAATAATAATAGTAATATAAACATGGCATATAACTAACTGAACAAAGATTGTATAGATGGTGACGCTTCCTTCATACGTAATCACGACACTTTCATAACCTGGCAACGCTAAACTTTTCAAAACAAAAGAGTTGAAGGCGGGACCATCAGATGTCATTGTGTGATGTGGACATGTTATAGTACAGGAGGTGCTGCCGGGGTCCACGTGCTGATAACTAAGGCCGCGTAAAAAAGGCTGGAGGATAGTCCTAGTGTGCGTACTATAGGTGAGCAGCTGAGCCTAGAGGAAAGTTATACACCCACTACTATTACTACTACTGCTGCCATGGAGATAGGTACGTAATCATCCCTCCTTCCAGTGTACTTGGTAATAACTAAATTATCTATAGGTAAAATATATGTTTTTATTGTGTGACGAGTGAACTTTTTTTGATAATTACTATTTTAGTTACCGACTAACGACTCTTCAATAGAAGAAAGATATCTCAACAGATTCAGCTCCTATATATGATGAAACAATTCCTTTTAGATTTTTTGCCTGAATTCAGTGGTAAAATTTATGATTTAAAGTGAGAAAATAGATTACATTACAATACAGAATATCCCGTCATGTGGTATTTGCAAATATTTTGAAGATATGATATAATTGTGAAAAATATGCATGTTCAAACAAATACGCATAGATTTTTTTTCCATGATGTAAAAAGACAACAGGTATAGCATGAACACTGAACGCCTTTGTAATAGAAATAGAAAGTATCTTGACCACTATGAAATTACAAATAGCCCATTATGATTTTTCAATAATTATAATGTTTTTATAACGTTCAGGAATAAAACGAATTTAAAAAAAATGTGTATACACATTCAGCTTGTAACCATATCAATCAGTGCTTCCCTCTGTTCTATGTACAGTCACGGACATTTCTGCGTTAGACACTCGCCCGCAAAGGCGAACCCTGTGAATGTGAGACTAGAGAAGTCAAAGCAACAGGCAGAGATTAATTTATCTAGTATCAGTGTGTATATGGCTGGGGTAGAGGGAGGAGGGGGGTTAGAGGTGTCACTGAGTTTTGTGATGCATGTAATTGCCTTGTATTGTTTAAGCATATAATGGATAAATGGAGATGGAAGTGGGTGATTAAGATTTAAGAATATGGGTATACACTTGTATTAAAAATATATAATTAATGGGATTAGTTAGAGCCTGTGTAATGGATCTACTCTTATCTAAACCTCCAGGACAATAGCGGATAGTAACTTTGACTCCCACCCCCATCCCTCCCTGGTGGAAGTGCATGGTGTCAAGCAATGAGCGCGGAAGAACCGCTATTTGATTATCTTTCCTCTCCCAATTCTACTTATGAGAAGGAAGTAAATCATATGTTGTAAGAGATAGAAGCATCCTTATACATTTATTGATTTTAATGGAAACAAGTCGGGTGTGGGGACGTGGGAGGGAAGATTAAAAAAACTAATCGCAGGTGTGAGGCGAGGTGAGAAACAACCAGAGGGATACTGCCACAATTTGTTCGAAATTATTCATAGGCTGTATCGAAGACATCTTCAAAATATATAATACATTACCATAGGGATTAATATGTATGGACAATATTTAAATTACCACATGTTTGCAGATGACTTTCTCTTACTAAGTGAATCGTGAGAATAATGAAAGCAGATGACAGAATAGCTATTCAGAGTTTACAAGTGAAACAGCCCTTCTTATTCGTGGTAAAACAAGGGTCACATGTCGGGAAATGTTCTAAGCGAAACATCCTCATTTATTGTCAATCTAAGGCATATTTTACATGTTTTAATATAATAACTTACACTTACAAGAGTAGCAATCCTAATCATAATGTTCACTGCTCACCCCTAATGAACATAGATGTCAGGTGCGCACTGTAACCGGCCATCATGAAACTGATAAGATCAACACATAAGAACAAAACATTATTTAAACTTTACATTAAACATAAGAATATAATATGGTTTTAACATTACAACAACACATAAGAACCTAACATTGTTTTAACATTACATCAGCACATAAAAGCATAACATGGCTTAAACTTTACATCAAACATAAGAATATATCATGGTTTTAACATTAAATCAACACATAAGAACATAACATAGAATTAACATTACATCAATACATAAGAACATAACACGGTATGAACATTACAGCAACACATAACATGAGAACATAATACGGTATTAACATTACAGCAACACATAACATAAGAACATAACATGATATTTGCATTACATAAACACATGCTATGAACATAAGAATCATTATCTTGGCATTCATACTAAGTTTCTTCAGTAACCCGTCCAGCCACCTTATTTCTCCGTAACTGCATATAGCCTGTCAGGCATTAATGATATGATGGTTCGGGCAGAACATCTCCCACGCAATCTGCATTGGTGTGGGTGAATAACTCAGTACATATCCATTCCCCTGGCGACTCCCAAGTGTTGATGATATTGACCCACAAGTGCTCAATGGGGTTCATATCTTGACTTCTTCATTTAGTTTACTGGCCGTCAACAGCGATGGCTATTACGGCCGTAACATTGATTTTGATTTCCTGGTTTACTGTAGCCTCTTCCTTTTGTTCCCCTTGTTGTTCTTGACTTCTTTCCGTCCCCTTTCTTTATTTTCTTGATGTTCTTCTTGTTCTGTAAGTTCTGCTTCATCTTCTGTTTCTTGTTCTGGGTCTTCTGGTTCTTAGTCTGTTCCTTCTTGTTCTTCTGGTTCTGGTTCTTATTCTTGACGGTTTTCTGGTACTGGGTTGTCTTTCTTGCTGGTTTTCTTCACTTGGAGGAGCACACCATCGCAATCCTATACTCTTCTCTCCATTTGGGACACTCCCGGTCGGAGGACGAGTGCGGACCACCACAGTTAGCGCATTTCTTGTACTCGATCTTACAGCCGCCATGCTAGTTTCCAGAAGACGCACATCTGGAGCACATGTCCTCTAGGACCTTGCATTTTTGGCTGGTTGGTCGTGGGACGTTATGTTTCACTGAGACGGTGTCCCATCCCAGTGTAACCGTCTCTGGAAGTTTGTGGAAAATTTCAACTAAAGCTGAGGTAGCTCTTCCGTCGGGTCTCTTCATCTTTTGTTGCACGACTATTTCTTCTATGAGTTCTTTACATTGTTCTTGCCCATATATTGTATTTTGGCGTGCGAAATAACTCCCCACACCGCGTTGTCGTCGAAAGTTACTTGCACCTTAACGGGGACGTCATTGATGCCTTTAACGTTGCTCAGTTGTTTAGCCTGCCCTCAGTCATCGAAGGTGACCATAATGCCACCACTCGGCCGGCGGACAACCTTGGTTACTCCCTCTATACCTGAAGTAAAAAAAAAACTCTTCAAGTGGGTGAAAGGAATCAATAAAGGAGATATAGATAAAGTTCTTATAATATCCGAGTAGGATAGGACTCGTGGCAACTGATTTAAGTTAGATAAGTTTAGGTTTAGGAGGGAGATAGGAAGGAAATGGTTCACAAATAGGGTGGTAGATGAGTGGAACAAGCTTAGCAACTTTGTAGTAAGTGCTGGGACGCTGGGAAGTCTTAAAAGGAGACGAGATAGATTCATGGACGATATAGCCTACCGGAGATGATATTCCCAGAGAATCCAGAATCCGAAAAATTATTTCAGACACCATACTCAAGTGAACTGAAAGAAAGACTACAGCTAGAAAAAAGGTACAGCTGATACACAAGAAATACAGGCGACTGATAGAGACCCCAAACAAATGACTACCTGTAGAAGTGACAAAGAGAAAACAGAAACAACAAAAGGACAGTCTACAAGACAGAGGACAAGGAGGAGAGAAGAGAAGATGGAGACTAATCACAACAGACAACTTGAATCTGCTGAAGATATTGGATTAACAGTGATCACTACACCAAAACATGGAATCCCATCATCGAGACCAACAGGAGGGACAATAGCAAAAAACTGTGAAGGAGGGATATACAAGTGGACATATCAAGAAAAATCCCTAAGCGAAGAATACGTTTGGACACTAATTACTATGGACAAACTAAAGATTACGACCAATGACTTTAAAATACTAGACCCGTCAGAGTTTAGAAGAGTCAGAAGCGGGAAACAGGATGATAGGTCTCCACTCCAACAGTTACAATCCAAGTTTAAGAAATAATGGACAGCAGACAAACAGTAAGAACTTTAAGAATAATACAACACAACGTAAGAAACTGGAAGACAAAGAGACTTAACGTAAGTAATATATATCAAGAAATTAACCCTGATAATATACTAATAAACAGTCACCAAAGAAATATATAAAGCGAGAAAAATGACGGAGTAGCTATAGCGGTTAAAGGAAACTTAAAATATAAACTAATCGATGACTTCCTGGATGAATTTCTAGCAATAAAAATCAATACAACTCAGAGAGACGTAATTATTGCTTCTACTTATCTGCCACCGAGGCGACCCTACTTACCTATAGAAGACCTATTAAAATTGGCTAACAGTAGTCATCCGATGTAATGTACATCTTAGGAAAATCAGGACAAATAAAAACAAATTCGAGATAATACCAATAGCCAAGATCAAAACAAGTCCAGTAATAGTCGACCAGGAACTATACCCATACGACACTGAAGGCAGGATGCTTGGACTAAAACTAACTAAAAGAGGATATATAACATACATAAAAGATAAAGAACGACAGGCAAGAATAAGATTATCAAAAATAAAACGTTTTAAGAACCTTAGCATTAATAACAAAAGAAAGATTTATATAGACCTTGGCCAATCAATAGTGGTGTTAAGTCTGCTCGTATATTTATAACATTATGACACGAATGGGATTTGTGCATTTGGCCTCTTTATACCCAACAAAACACCCCAAAGAGGGGGTTGGATAACTACGTTGGCAACTGAAAGTGCCCAATACTACTGTACATTTCCGTTATTTTTTTATTGTTTTAATTTTTGGTTACCAGATCAGAGAAAAAGTTACTATGAACACTTCAGGGATCCCACAGCTGAAAATCGGTAAAGCAGTTTTCTGATCTCCTTACAGGTGTGTGCTCTGGAACATAAGGCAAATGCTAATAATTCAAGGGGCTCAGTGGCACATCATGTTAAAAATAAAAATGTGGTCTTTTTATCGTGATCAACGACCTCTATTACCCATAGGTGCAAAATTTTGTAATGTAGCATACCTGTATAGCTAAAGTCTTGAAGAGTCACTTTGTCGCAACCAACTGTATATAATACTTAATCTTAACGCTACTTACATCATCCAATATCACACATGGTGCTCAGGGGTGTGTGGATCTGGGGGATGGGGGCTAAGGGTGAGGGTAGGAGGGGTCAGGGGGTGGATCAGGAAGTTTGAGGGATGGGGGTCGGGGAGGCTCATGGTCGGGGAAGAGGGTGGATGGTAATGTGCCACACAGTGTTATACTTGATCTTCTATAAGAATATTTATCTGTTATCGTGTAAGTTCCACAGATTCCTGCTAGTATATATTAATTTGCCATGAACACGTACCCAGAAAGTGGGCAAACACATTTATTATAAATAACATTAATGTGTACTGCATTCATCACCTCTTGGTTCCACCATGAACAGGTATAGCATATCCACACAACCTGAATTATATTGAATTATATTCCTAATCCAGTATCAATGCCAAGTCATCCGGAAGTAAGATATGTATTGTTCTAAATATCTTGCTTTGACAACTCTTGAGTTACTCGGCGAGACGTGAGGTGCACACGGCAGCCTGGAACGAGGAAATATTTTAAAGCAACTTGATATAATTCTACTCATTACATGGTCCAGCAACGTTGATTATTCGCATGCTTTTTCGCTGATATATGCTCCCATAGATTAATTGATGTAGTATCACCCAAACAGCATGTGGGCCTAACCTCTGCCAGGGTCAATCACCGGGGGGTTTCTTCTGTCATTATTAACGATATGAGTGATTATCGTGATGTGATATTTACCCTTAAAAAGTATTTTGAAAGAATATTCTTGTCATAACTGTTATTAAACTGATGTAAATTTAGAGGTAACACTAAATTTAATGCGTGTCTGAGCGGTCTGCCCTCCCCTTCTCTCTACTGCACAAACAAGTAAAGTTGAATTGAATTGAATTGAATTGAAACAGTTTATTTAGCCAGTAAAACACAGATACAGAATGGATAATAATAACAATATTAACATGGCTGAGCCAGTTGAGAACCTGAGCTCTCTTGTAGGCACCTGATATATACTGTACATTTATCTCAGAAGTATTATGTAACATTTAGTATCACCTGGCATAGTACATAGAGCATGGTGATAATAAGAACATATCAGAATGTTACCACGGTTTTCACTTAGATTTTTAATTACTAAATTTTTTTTTTTTTTTTTTACATTTATATTATAAGTATATGTTTGGACTTACTTCCTAGCCCCCATTAGTCCCTCTTCACCTAGCAGTAAAGTAGGTACCTGTTGTAAGTCGAAAGTTGCGAATTCGTATTCAGGGAGTTGTTGGAGCTTCCAATAATTTGATGACATAAACCACTGACTCTTCAGGCTTCTACGCCCTTCACTCATGAGACATAAAGACAACCATGAATTTAGCATGCTTCCCTGTTGAGTGCCTAATAAACATAAAAAAAATAAAATTATAAGTATATACATAAGTTAGAGTGGAATTGCAAAACCTAAATATAATAGGGGAGCAGTACAACATGGGTTGCACAGTATTAAGGTTGAACAAGAGGGCAGAGCTGTCAGGATTATGTCTAGTTAGCAAATATATTTATTGCAATGGTAATTACTTATCTATCTACATGATAATTTCTGATAAAATGGTTTTGATGGTATAAAAAAAGCAGGTATATATAGTAGGTATTACAAAAAATATTAATACTTAGACAATAGATATTTTTTACGAGATGGTTTAGAGGAAGGGAGCGTAGTCTTTGCTCTGATGGGTGGGAGTAAGTTGTTCCACACTTTCACACCATGATATTTTATGGAGGTCTGGGACTGAGAGGAGCGCATGGGGGGGGGGGGGGTGGTCTCAATAGCTCTTGGTGCCTTAAATTATACAGTATATCTGATTATTCCGGAACTGGAAATAATTGTTGTCAAGCAGGTGATTGACAGATTTGTAAAGAAAAGAGGGCACAGCAGTAGGTGTTAGTATCATCGAATTTTAAAATTTTAAATTAAGCAAGTTTTTAGATTGTGTGATATGTTTTTTTTTTCAATTAGGTCATTGTCCGCAAAACTCTCTTTTGTGCAGTAACCAGGGATTGTGGTTTTGATGAACCAGATGCCCCCCATAGTGTGTGACAGTATATCAGGTGTTGGTAAACAAGATCATGATAGATATCTTTCATTGCTGTGAGAGTGAGTGACTGTCGAGTGTGATAAATGATACCACACTGTTTATTGACTTTACTGTCCGTTCTCCAGTTAAGTTTATCATCAACAATAACTCCGAGGAATTTAGTATTTTGTTCGCGTTTGAGGACTGTATTACCAAGGTACAGGGGGTTCAAGTCTGGGGGTAAGTTTTTCCTTTTGTGAAAGATTGTGTAGTGGGTTTTTTCGAGGTTTCAGGTCAGTTTATTGTATATTACCCAGATCCTGAGTTTAGTCAATTCAGTGTTCATAGTTCTCATCAAGGAATGGAGGTCTGAGTTGCTGCCATAGAGATTACTCTCGTCTGCAAATAAGTTGTATCTCATGACTGTGCTGGCGTGGAGTATATCGTTTATGTAAAACAAAAACAGTGCAGGACCGAGAATGGAACCTTGGGGGACGCCATACAAGATTGGCGAGGTATCAGATTTCTTATATGTTGGGTGAACTTTAGCAATTTTCAGTTTATCCGGAAAGACACCACTAGTGATGAAGGCGTTACAAATGTGTAAGAGAACAGGTAGTAACAAGTGGGCTACTTTCTTAATGATTCTCATTGGTTTATTGTCGTCGCCTGCTGCTGCATCTTTGGACAATTTTATGATGGCCAACAATTCATCTGCTGTGACAGGGGATAAGAACAGCTCATTTTGCTGTCTGTTTTGCAGGTAGCCCATAAATTCCTCATGGTGATCAGAGATGCTCTCTTCAAGATTCTTGCCAAAATTAATAAAATATTCATTGATGTGGTTGGCAATGAGGGAGGGTTCCTTTACAACTGAATCATTTATCATACAAGCTGAGTGGGGGGCCGAAGGCTGAGTGTTCCTGTTCTGAATGAAATTATGACACTCCAGGTTTTTTTACTATCGCCTGGTGCTGACTGGAGCTTATTTGTATAATAGCTACGTCTGGTACTTCTAACTGCTGTAGTTACTCTATTTCTGATACTTCGGTAAGCATCACCGAAAGTTATGGGTCTTTTTTGCAAATTTCGTTTGGAGTTTGTGTGTTTCTTTAATCATTATCTTAATTTCGCTTGTGTAGGGTTTGGAAATGAATACAGTTTTCACAGACTTAGCCTTGAGGGGGAAGCATTTATCAAAGCAGGCATTGAAGATGCAAGAGAAGTTGCAGCTGTTCATGTTAGGGTTGTCGGAGGCATAGACAAGATCCCACTCAGCATTCAGTAAGTTGTTTTAAAAAAGGAGCATGTTATCGTAGCAGTAATCTCTGTATTGTATTGAAACTCGATTAGACCTTTCAGGTCTTGTGGCTGTTTTATACATGGCAAAAACTGGGAAGTGATCTCAGATATTGTTATAAATAATTCCACTTGCTAGATTGTTAGGAGTGTTGTTAGTCCAGATATGATCTATGACAGTGGCAGAGGTGGCAGTTACTCTAGTGGGTTTGGTTATAGTGTTGAAAAAGAGTTTAGAATGACAGGTAGCAAGAAGGTATAATACTGAGGTGTCGGTTTCTGATTTTAATAGATCAAGGTTGAAATCTCCTGTAAAGTTTCCTCTCTGAACTTATGATAGAGATAAGCTCCGAAAATTAATCAAAAAAGTTTCTTACTTTAGTGTGGGGTCTTCTGTAGATTACTCCTACGAGGATATTTCGTGTATCGTTACGTAATTCAATGAAAACACTCTCCATGTACTCCTCCTGAACCTTTAAATCATCTCTTACAGAAGTGTTATACTTGATATCAACACATAAAGCGACACCACCACTGTGTCGTGACGTGTTGACGCAGTGTCTATTATAATTAGGAATATTATACAAATGTTCAATATTGTTAGTGAGTTTGGTCTCACAGAACCCAAGTACATCAAATTTGTGGACAATTGAAGATATACACCGATCGAAAAAGGTATCTAAATGGAGGGGAATACTGCTAATATTATGGCTAATTAAGGAAAAGGTAAGAGGTAGAAGAAGACTAGAACTATACTCGGGAAAGTCAGGAAAGTAATAGGTACAATTTGGGTTGGTGTAACCCAGTGAGTTATGTAGAAAGGCATCAGAATTAATATGAGGGAGTATTGTGTCGACACCATGGGTAAAGGGGGTGTAACACATACGATCTAGTACATCTAAGGGGATGACCCCAGCATCATCATTGTAGGAATATTGATACTGATTAAGGAACAGCAAAAACTCAGGGTCACTAAGATATGAAAAAGGAAGGTCAAAGAAAGTTATAATAGTGGGGGGGAGGGGGGGGGAAACGTACTCACAAGCGCTACAACCAACAGAATTAAAATGACTGGTAGTGTTGAGGACGGTTCCTAGATTGAGTCACTTGGCTTTGAGGGCTGCTGGTTTTCACCACAGAGGGTGGATGTGTAGTACCCGAGTTGGCCGGCAGTGGGGGGGGGGGGGGGGGGTAACTCCTCAGGTGATAGCAGCAGTGGCTGGTTCCCCCTCAGTGGGGAGGAGGTTCTCGAGGGGCTTGAGGAGGGGGGGGGGGGCTGGTAGAGCGGGTGGGTGAGTGGGTGGGTGTCCACTTGCCGGATCCCTCACAACAATGGTTTTATGACTGACCGCCACGTGTTTCCCTTGTTTTCTGACTTCTTTAAACTGGTCCATTTGCTGTAGGCGGGCTTATTCGTACCTGGGCAGGCGTGAAATTTTGCGCTGGGATGACTCCCAGTTCTCGTGGGCATCTTCGGCGACTCCGGCAAACCTGAGGTTGTTTCGCCGCCCTATGTCATCCACATAATCCACCCGGTCTGCTGTTGCCGTTAGTTCCGTTTTAAGCTTGGAATTCTCCTCGTTCAGCTGTTGAACTTGGGTCTTGAGTGTTCGGTTCTCTTTAGCTTCAACGTTCAATTTTGCTTGTAAGTCATTTATTTCCCCTTGCGAGAATCCAAGTGCTTCTAACCTCACTTAACTGGTCAGTGAGACACCGGTCAGCTTCCTCTAGTTTTCTGGTGGTCTCCTTATTCATTTGTTGTATGATGTCCTGTATGAGAGTCCGTTGGACTTTCATTATCACACCAGCCAGCTGTTGTTTCGTGAAATTTAAGTTTTTACAGTAGCAGCCAACTTAGACATATCGAAGCTAGTGAGGGGAGTGCAGGCTGGCAGTAGAGAGTCGGTCAAGCTGTGTGGTCAGCTGGGGTGGCCAGCCTGGTGGGGCGGTGTGGGAGAAGGGCGGTGAGGTGGACTAGGGCTTGGATTATAAGCCGTGGCACTGAGGGAAATCGCAGTCACAGAGTCACAGATTCACCAGTAAATTGATAAATATATTTACTTAGGGGGATCACAGATAGGTATTGTACTGGTCACGTCGCTCACTAGTCACTCACGAATCAGTTTTTCTAGAAATCAGGCTGAGTACTCCAGAGATGACCCTATTTTTCAACGAAAAATACGGAGCTCCCATACACACGTGAGTGTGGATACAACACAATGTAGACTAAGTAAGTAATGGTTGCCCCTCGTGGTCGAGGATGGCCGGCCCAAGGAACACCTAGGCGTGAATTTGTTTACGGTGTAGAAGCTGTCGCCAACCCAACAACCACACCCTAAATTAACGAGCTGCATGACCCAGTGTCAAGGAATAGTCTAAGAAGACCGGACAACTGAACAACTGTACTGGAACATAATCCCCAAATAGATTAACATCCAGGTCCCCAATTACTGCTAGGTAGACAGAAGCAATAAAGAAATTTGGCCATAGTTTCACCCTGCCTGGGAATAGAGCCGGGGTCCACTCGCTTGCGAGGTGAGCATGCTGACCATTATACACACACACACACACACACACACACACACACACACACACTTACATACATACACCTTCGCTTTGACAGCACCGACTCGGTATCACCGCCACACACATCAATGCAGCACTCTAATTTTGAAGTGCAAAGACAAACATTTGACATATGATTGAATGTATATTTCCCAAACTGGGCAGGTCATCGGGAAGGGTCCAGGCAAAATTGCTCCTATCCTGCTGCCGGTTTTGAGAGCAGACCGGTAGCATCATCCCCACCCCAGACCACCGAGGCTGGAATATTCTCCCACGCATTTACTATGCGTGGTGTCCCATAATGCTGAGAGACAGGAGTCCGGGAGGTTGAGCAACACCGCACGCTGCGCACCTCGGCTCGCAACACACATCTTTGTTCCCCTATTCCAGCTAGGCGGGCAACTTTGTTGAGCCCAATGAAGTCAATCACCTGGCTACAGTGTGACAAGGGTCAAGCAGAGATCAGGGGGCCTGGACCTCCTATGGCCCAGGAGCTGCCCTTTTGGCCACCTGATGGTTACCCGTGTATATTCCCCCGGTACCCCTGGGGTCACCAGGGTCTTATCTCTGGAAATGACCTTCCCTTGTTGGGCTCTGTGGTGTGTGGGGGAATGAAGTAATTTAGTTTCTTTATGGAAAGAAAACACAAATAACCGGCCAGATACTCCTCCTGATGACCCTGCAACCGGGGGACCGGTGGTAGAAGCGGTACCGTTCTTGCCTCGCAAGTGAGATGTCACGGATTCGATTCCCGGGCCGGTGGAAGTTGTTTGGACTTACTTTCAGCCCCCATTAGTCCCTGTTCACCTAGCAATAAAGTAGGTACCTGTTGTAAGTCGAAAGTTGCGAATTCGTTTTCAGGGACAAGTTGTTGGAGCTTCCAATAACTTGATGACATAAACCACAGACTTTTCAGGCTTCTACGCCCTTAACTCATGAGACATAAAGGCAAGCTTGAACTTAGCATGCTTCCCTGTTGGGTGCTGTAAACGCTTCTACGCTTCACCTTACACAAGGATGTAGGGGGATGCCTAATAATAAAAAAAAAAAAAAGACCCTGCAACCGTCCCTGGACCTTCCTCTGGATCATCAATTGCTACATTGCAGCCCTATCAGATTGGGAAATGTGGTTCTGGGTCATAACAAATACCCAAGTATAAGAGCCACAGGAGGTCCACTGGTTCCAGCACCCTTAATGAGATCTTACCCATGACATTTTACCAGGTGTTTTCAAGCAGGTAGATTTTGTAATATCTAGTGCTCTGTATTGTAGAAGGTAAGACTGTAATGGACCTGGACATTTTTTTATGTTCACAGATTAATAGTAATAATTTATGGGAGAGAAACAAAAATATACACCCAACAAGATGGTAGCTTCATAGTGGAGGTCTCTGTAGGTTATGTATTTAAGCTACTGTGCAGAGTAGCATTTATATATGCAATTACGTGGCAACACTGCACGGGTTATGTGGCACCATTGCCCCGAGGCTGCCATATGGCAAGGCAGTCTGAGTCTGACTCTGTGGGCCGTGCATGGCACACGCTAGTCACCACTTGTATTTCTCCTATCCGTTAATAACTGGACTTCAGTGTTACCCGGTGCTTCCCTACCCATCACTGCCTTCTTGAGGGAACACTTGGAACCTTCATGGCACAGTGAGTAGGATATGTAGACTTACAAGTGTGTGAACAATGGACAGTTAGCCGGTGATGTGCGACTGCTGGCGATGTGTGCATCGACTAGTGTGTTGTGTTGTGTTGCATTGTGTTTCGCCGCGACGTGCAGTGTTGCGCCGTCACAGTGCGTTTTAGTGACGGTATCAGTGTTAGTGTCAGTGTATTAGTGTGTCTAGAGCTGAGAGTTGAGCATTGGCCTGTCTTTTGTGGTACCCACAGAGCACACAGGCGTACACCCTTCTCGTGTGACATCCGGGGAGACACTGACGTTCTTGCCTCCGCAGCGGCCACCATGAGCTGCTCTCTGAGACACACACACACCCACACACACACACACACAAGCACGCACTCACGGACAGAACAGTGGACTCTATGCATTATTTCTGCGCTGCTTATGTCATATATATGTGGTTCGAGCTGAAGAGGCGCCACTTTATATACTAAACAGCGCAGTTCAAGCATACTAAGATGGGCGGTAAGAAGGGACAACGTCAAGATAGGAGACACGACTCCCCACCACCATCCCCTCCACTGGGCGCAGACTCTCATCCTCCACCTCCAGCGACGGACATTGCCACAATTCTGAGGTGGATGGACGACAGGGACGAGAGACGCAGAGAAATGGAACTTCAGAGGGAGGAAATACGAAGAGAGGGGGAAAAGGCGCGTTTTGATGCACTATTGGTGACCCTGGCACGTTTCAGCTTTTTCGTGAGTGGAGGGGGAGGTGGACAGATTACTCCACGATGGCGGACCTTGACAGCATGCCTCCAAACAAACAACTCATCCAACTGCGGATGTGTTTGTCGCTGGAGACCCAGAGAGTTTTGGAGCACACGTTGCAAGTGCCTCCCGATTCTACCTCTTCAGTGACGGATGTGCTCTACCTTTTGCAGGAGCACGTTAAGGGCCGGAATAACGAGGCTTTGCGTCGCCGTGCCATCACCAGCTGCAAGCAGGCGGAGAATGAATCCTTTGACGACTTTTTTGTACGTTTGAAGAGTTTGTCGGAGGAGATCGACGTCTGCAAGGCACACAGCCGGGAATGTGAGGAAGCCTGGATAAAGCACGGGATCTTGACAGGTGCCAGGCAAGAAGAGTTGGTGCAGCGACTCATCCCCCTGGACGCTTCCTCCAGACTCCAGGTGGTAGTGACTGAATGTCGGTCATACGAGGCCACCAAGTCCGCCACCTCTGCCTTACGGGCCCCACCTGCTGTGAGAGCTATCTCAAAGTACAAGAAGGGTAAGAAGGCGGCCAACAACGTGAAGGCTGCCGCACGTTCTTCCTGTGGCAGCTGTGGAAAGCAGCATGGCCCCAAGACATGCCCGGCCGCCGACGCACTGTGTCGTGGATGTGACCGTAAGGACCACTGGTCTAACACAGACAGGTGCCCTGCACGAGGCCACAAGTGTCAGGCCTCTGGTCGTTATGGGCACTACGGCAAGTGGTGCTGCCAACCCAAACCCAAAAGCCCGAGACGAGGAGGAAAGCAGTGCATTTCCCTCGGAGTGGTTTGCACGCAGTCCCCTTCAGATGGCCCACGCAGCCCCAAGCAGCAGCTAAGTCACATCAGAAGGGTGGATTCGACCACACGCCCCAGGGCTACCCCTTCCCCTACCATCCACGTCGCCGTCACACATGGTGATGTGTCGGGTCACATCGAGGTGATACCGGACACCGGCGCTGATACTACGGTGATAGGCCTGACGCACAACTGGGCCTCACCAAACGCTGCATGGGACCACCGCCGCAGCTGCAGTACTACAATGCGGACGGTTCCCAGATGCCGGACGCTGTGGGCTCCTTTCAAGCCGAGATCACTTACGGCGACAGGTCGTTTCACGGATGGATCGACGTGCAGCCTACTCTCGCTACACCCTTGTTGTCGTGGGAGCACTGCAAGGAGTTAGGCGTGGTGCCCAGAGACTTTCCTGAGCAGATCCCAGCTGGTCGGTACACCGCCAGCAGGGTGCGTGAATCAACAAGCGACGCGCCTGGCGCTGTCGCACAGAGCTGCTCAGAACCCGCGTCCACTCCCGCCCCGCCTCCATCCAAGTCACGGCTGCTTCCTCTTCACTGCAAGACGTCTCCTTCAGCCACAAGGGCCTACTTCCTGAAGGAGTACCCGGATGTGCTGGTGACGAAGGAGGCCCTACGGACCGCGCCACTGAAGGCTATGGCTGGTCCGCCTATGAGGATACACCTGCGGGAAGATGCACAGCCGTTTGCCATACACACTCCCCCGTTGATCCCTCTCGCCTTCAGGGATTCAGTCAAGAAGGAACTGGATTCCATGGTGGCCCAGGGTGTCATCGTACCCATTGGTGACGACCCGTCCCCTTGGTGCCACCCTCTAGTCGCTGTGGCTAAGACTAACGGTGGAGTGCAGATTACTACCGACTTGTCTAAGCTTAACAGCCAGGTGTCCCGTCCCGCCCACCCTTCACCCACACCTTTTGCAGCTATACGGAGTGTGGACCCGAAGGTACGGCACTTCTCGACAATCGACGCCCTCTGTGGTTACTGGCAGATCCCACTGAAGAAGGAGGATCAGCCACTGACCACTTTCATCACGCCTTACGGACGCTTCTGCTACTGCCGTGGCCGTATGGGATCCGCTGCTACAGGGGACGCCATCTGTCTCCGTGGTGACATGGCACTTGAAGGCGTGACCAACTGCGTGAAGGTAGTGGATGACGTCCTCCTCTACGATGAAGACTACCTGACGCATCTTCGCCGCATCGACGAGGTACTGACCAAGTGTAGGACGCACGGCATCACTCTGAATGCCGAGAAGTTCGTCTTGGCCGCACCTGCAGTGTCTTTCTGCGGCTACCGACTCTCAAGGGATGGCATTGCTGTGGACCCGGAGAAAGTTCGCGCCATAGCGGACTTTGCAAAACCTGCCAACCTTACGGATCTCAGGTCTTTCATGGGCCTGGTGAACCAACTGGCAGAATTTTCTCCTGACGTCTCCGCCGCGGGCGGGGCCTCTCCGCCCCCTGATGAGCCCCAAGAGGACTTTCACGTGGAACCCTGACCACGACCTCGCCTTTCATAAGGTGAAGGAGGCCCTGTCAAATCCACCTATCCTCGCTACTTTCGACCCAGCGCTCCCCACCGTCCTCCAGACAGATGCCTCGCGCCTGTACGGGGTTGGTTAAGCCCTTCTCCAGGATCACGGTGGAGGAAAGTACCGGCTCGTACAGTGTGGCTCTCGCTTCCTCACCGATGCTGAGTCTCGCTATGCTACCATCGAGCTGGAGCTGCTGGCAGTGGTAAGGGCCTTATCGAAGTGCAAATTTTACTTGATTGGCCTACAGGACTTCGACCTCATCACAGACCACAGGCCCTTGGTCCCCATTCTTAATCACTATTCACTGGACGCCATCAAGAATCCCCGCCTCTAGCGCCTGAAGGAGAAGACTTTGGCCTTCGTCTTCACCACGGCTTGGCGCGCAGGTAAGGAGTTGTGCATCCCGGATGCCCTCTCCCGCTCCCCAGTCAGCCGCCCTACACCTGAACACGAGATGCTCAGCACCGAGGCCGCTTTCTCCGTCAGCAACATCGTCACTTTGCAGGTCGTACAGTCCCTCGCTAGCACCCAGGCCTCAGTGTCGCCACCCAACAGCGATCTGGCCCTTGAGGAACTACGGACCGCGGCACGCGACGACCCCTCCTACACTCAGCTCTTGGAGAGTGTGAGGACTGGGTTCCCTCGCGACCGTTTTGACCTCCACAACGCCCTACGCCCGTATTGGAAGATACGTGAGGACCTCTACGCAGATGGGGACCTCGTCCTGTACGGTGCCCGTGTGGTCGTCCCTGCAGCTCTCCGTCGTCGCGTTCTGGCCTGCTTACACGACAGCCATCGTGGAGCAGAGGCCACCAAGAGCCGCGCAAGGCAGGCTGTGTACTGGCCCTGCATTGACGCGGATATCTTCAATACGATCCGTGCCTATGAGCCGTGCCAGATCATGCAGCCCAGTCAACAGCAGGAGCCCCACTTGTGCGACGACGAACCCACCAGGCCCTTCGAGTCCGTGTCGGCTGATTTTTTCAGCACAGCTGGGAAACATTTCCTAGTTGTCCCCGACCGACTCTCTGGCTGGCCTGTGGTGGTAATCTGTAGCTCGGACACGACGTTCGCGGCCACCATTCACCACTTCCGGCACCTCTTTCGTGACCTGGGCGTCCCCGTACGTCTGCGGACGGACGGTGGGCCACAGTTCACCAGCCGGGACTTCACAGGATTCCTGGAGCGTTGGGGAGTCCGCCACATCGTGTCAATACCCCACTACCCACAGTCAAATGGCCATGCTGAGGCTGCGGTCAAGACAGTCAAGCACCTCATTCTCAAGGTGGCCCCTTCAGGCAACATAGACTGTGAGGCGTTTGACAAAGGACTCCTGGAGTTACGTAATACTCCCACCCACACAGGACGCTCCCCTGCCCAGATCCTGTATGGTCACCCTCTCCGCGCTTGCGTTCCTGCACACACCAAGGCCTTTGCGAAGGAGTGGCAGACCAGAGCCGAGAGCTGCGACCGCCGCGCCGCTTCACGTGCCCAGGACGCCAAGGCTCGGTATAACGACCGTGCCCGCCCTCTTCAGCCACTGGAGATTGGTGCCCTTGTCCGCGTCCAGGACCCGACGACGACACGTTGGGACAAGGTGGGCATATTGATGGGTGTCAGCCGGTCGCGGGACTACAAGGTCAGGATGCCGAGCGGCCGTGTCTGGTGGAGGAACCGCCGCTTCCTCCGGCCAGTCCCACCCCCTGCTGCTGGCCCCCTGACCGAGGACGAGTCTCCTACACCTCACGAGGATCCGCCCCACAGTGCACCTCGACGCTCGGAGCGACTCAGGACTAAGAAGTCCGCTCAAGATAAAGACTATGAGCGTGAGGGGGGGAGGGAGATGTAGGTTATGTATCTAAGCTACTGTGCCGAGTAGCATTTATATATGCAATTACGTGGCAACACTGCACGGGTTATGTGGCAACATTGCCCCGAGGCTGCCATATGGCAAGGCAGTCTGAGTCTGACTCTGTGGGCTGTGCATGGCACACGCTAGTCACCACTTGTATTTCTCCTATCCGTTAATAAATGGACTTCAGTGTTACCCGGTGTTTCCCTACCCATCACTGCCTTCTTCAAGGAACACTTTGAACCTTCAGTCTCCTCCCCCGAGAAGACTGCTTGCCTACATACCCTGTCTGAGGTACCTGGTGCCCCAGTTTCCTGTACTCTGCATGCCAGCCACCTTTAACCAGTGTCGAGGGGGGGTATTCTCAAAAGAGCTGCTTCGACACTGAGAGGAGAAGCTTCTGGAGGAGCTCCGAGACCAAAAGATGATGAAAGCGAATTGGTTCCGCAAGGAACAAAATGGCGCTCATAACCCTACACTATCTCTGTCATTGACATTTGATTGCTTCAAAATTCCAAACTCTATCAAGGTTGCCTGGATCTCTCTTAAGGTGAAACAATATGTCCCAGACCCTAGACGATGCTTCCATTGTCAGATGTATGACCATGTCAGCCGCACTTGTCATAAGTTAGAGCACGGTGTTCCAGGCAGTATGTGTTAACTGTGGTAAGGCTCATGAGGGTCAGAAATGTCTGGGTCTGGTCTGCTGTTTTCACTCTAGTGAGGCACACCCGGCCTCTTCTAGTGAATGTGACCAGTTCCAAATTGAGAAAGAGATACGAAAGATCCACACAAGAGACAAAGTGAGCTTTGTTGAAGCCATAAACACAGCTCTGAAATATAGCTCAAGTCATGGGGATTCCTATGCACAGGTTCTATCCCGACACAAGGTTGGGCAAAATGTTGCTGGAACACCTCCCTGAGAATCATCCGTACTGTAATTGAATTCAGCTCCCACACCCGACTATATGCCACCAATCCTCAGTCCTCAGACTTCTCTCTTAATGGCTGAGGTCCATATGGATGAGGCAGGCACAGGTGCTACTCCTCATCTTTCCTCCACCCGTCATCCGGGTACTACTGAGAGTCCCCAGAGTCTGTGGAGGTAGACGATCCTCTGAACTAGGTATTGATGGTAGAATCTTCTGACTGTTGCGAAGAAATCGAGACCTCTTTGCCAACTTCAGAACCTAATTCTAAGTCGCAGACACTCCAACAGATGTTAGCTCAAGATGGTGCCCCCTCCTCAGAGATGCCAAATAATCCTCTTCCGGAAGTATCTTGCGACGAGACCCCAGCTAAAATAGAGCTGGCAGAGGGTACCCATGGCACAGGAGTCACTTCCACAGATCCTCTATCTGGGGAGCCACCTCTAAGAGTTAACTCCGGTGTGGGTCCAGCATAGCCCCACACAAGTCATCCTCACCTCAACATGGGGACTGTAAGAGGCGCATGTAGTGGTACACTCCCAGTACACCTTCCCCCAACAGGCTTAAACGCCTGTTGGTGGCGGCACACTCGCGTACCCCTACCTAGATCTCCAATAATCATGGCTACCATATTCCAATGGAATTGTCGAGGCTTAAGAGCCAACTGGGAGTAGCTTCAGTTGCTCCTGAGTAAATTCTCCCCTATATGCATTTGTCTCCAGGAGAATATGTTAGGTGCCTATGATCATCCCCCTCCAGAAGATATTCGGCTTTTTAATCTCTTCAAAATCCAGAACAGATGCATCATGGGGGTACAGCCATCCTTGTCTCAGATAAGTGTGGTGTACTCTATAGCCCATTATCCATCACTTCCCCATTGCAGGCAACAGCTTGCAAGATTTACCTCCAACGTACCTGTACCATATGCATCATTTACCTTCCACCCAGTACACCAATTGCCACGGAGGAATTGGTTTCATTAATTCATCAACTTCTTTCTCCTTATCCTCAATGATTTTAATGGAAGGCATACCCTCTGGGGTGATACCACAGTTAATCTAAGGGGTAACTTGATGGCTTCGATAATTGAAGAAATGGACCTGGGTACAGTATATTAAATACTGGTGATATCACCCACTATCATGTTCAGACCAACACGACTACAGTCATAGATCTCTCATTGTGCTCAATAGACTCTCTACAGGACTTTGAGTAGAGAGTAACAGAAGGCCTCAGAGGGAGTGGCCACTACCCTATTCTACTGTCCTCCCTGGAAGTCTTCCCAACACCACAGTTCCCCGTTGATAGTTAGACAAGGCAGATTGAGACTTGTTCAAGGAACAAGTAAAGGTAGACCGGAGCGCTAAAGAATTTTCCTCTGTAGATGAAACGGTTGAATACTTAACCAGTCTCCTCCACTAAGCTGGTCACTGCTCCATTTCTCGGACCTCTGGTCGTGTAGTTCGCTAACCTGTTCCTTGGTGGTCTGAGGAGTGCAGACAGGCAGTTGTTGAGCAGCTCAAGGCTTGTGGAATACAAATGGGCCAGAGCCCAAGATCGTTGAGTTTTAAGGAATGCCCATCGCCAGTCTTTTTCTTCTTAAGTCACCTCTCTAAATGGAAAAACTTCCTTGTCCCAGGTATGGAAACGAGTGCAGAAAATAATAGGCAAAATTTCATCTAATTCTCCTCCAGTTTTCAGGGCTAATGATGGCAGCTCAGTTGCTGCCCCTCTAGAAGTTGCACAGCTTTTTGCCACAGCGTTTGCAAGTGTGTCTTCTACGGCGGCTTGATCTTCAGAGTTTAAGCGGGTGAGTAGAGTAGAGTAGAGTAGAGAACCCTGGATTTTGGAGTGGGACGTAGCGAGACATAAAACATCATGTTCTCAATGAAAGAAATGAGAACCGCCATCTCACTCACTGGAGGTGCATCATCAGGGCCTGATGATATCCTATTTTCAATGGTCCGCCACCTTCAAGTTGAGGCACAGACCTTTCTATTAGATCTATATACTGTATATCAGGATTTGGCGAGACGGTACTTTCCCGTTCTCATGGCGGGAGGCTACTGTTCTGTATCTACAAGCTGGTTGAAAAGATGGTCAACTCACTATTAGTATACAAGCCGGAGAAGAATGCCCTTCTTTTACCATATCAATCTGCCTTCCGGAAGAAGCATTTAACAACAGATGCCCTTGTTCGACTTGAGTCCTCGGTCTGTGAGGCTTTTGCTCCTCTTCATCATCTAGTCTGTTTTTTGGTGTTTTTTTCAACCTAGAGAAAGCAAAAGAGACAGCTTGGAGATTTGGCATCCTTAAGGAGCGTCAGAATTTTGGATTGCGGGAAAATTTACCATCAATAATAGGTTAGTTTTTGGGGGACGTCAGACTTTCAGGGTCCGCATAGCCACAGAAATGTCAACACCACATATTCAGGAGGACAGGGTTCCTCAGGGCAGAGTCTTGAGTGTGACCCTATTTGCCATCGCAATAAATGGGGTAGCAGCATCGGTTCCAAGTGTTGTATCAATCTCATTGTATGTCGACGACTTGGCCATTTGGTATGCAGCTTCCCACATGTCAGTGGCTAAACGTCGCATGCAACTTGCACTAGACAAGGTTTCACGTTGGACCACAGGGCATGGTTTCAGATTTTCTCCCTTCAAGACCGTTGCCATGCATTGCAGCCGCCTTCGAGGTGTTTACCCAGATCCAGGTCTACAGTTGTGTGCAGTATGTCACAGATACCTGTTTCCTAAGCATTATCTTCGACAACCAGCTGACGTGGCAGCCCCATATTCGTTACCTCAAAGAGTCCTGGGACACACGTCGTGGCGTGCTGACAGAGGAACTTTGCAACACCTTTACCACTTGCTAGTTAGACCCAAACTGGATTATGGGTGTGAGGTGTACTCCTCAGCCACTGAGACTAAACTCAATACACTGAATTTTATTCATCATGCTGGAGTACGCTTGGCGACAGGTGCCTTCAGGTCTTCGCCAATCCTGAGTCTGCTAGTTGATGCTAATGAGTCACCCCTTGATCTTCGATGACAGTATCTCCAGGTTCAGTGTTGGTTTCGCCTCCACCGTCTTTCACAGTCTGTGACCAACACTTGTGTAGTTGACGAGAATATGTCCCCACAGTACACTCAGCATCCAGGACTCTCACGACCTTTCGGATTCAGGGTAAGGGATGTTGTGAGAATTCTTTGTTTTTCTCCTGTTCAGATATGTCCCATGCGGCTCCCTTGTGCTGCCCCGTAGATTTTCCCTTAAGTTCAAGTTTGCCAGTTTTTTAACAAAAAAGAAGGACTTACTCCCTTCCTGTGTGGTCCATTCTCTTTTTTTAGAGCATGCCTTCTTTCACAGGAGGCCTATTCCTGTTTACACCCAAGGCTTTAATTCGGATGCAAGGAGTGGGTTTTGTGGTGGCCTTTCCCGATTTCTGTCAGGACGGTAGTCTCCCCACTATGGCATCTATTTTTACGGGAGAGTTTTCGGGTATTTTACTTACCCTCAAGAGTATTTTTACCCAACCTTATAATGATTTTACAATTTTTAGTGATTTTCGTAGTGCTCTCCAGGCCTTAGCTAGTGTCTCATCGCCACATCTCTTAATTATAGATATTTTACAGTGGCTATTTCTCATCCAACGTCGGGGCTGGAAAGTCCGTTTTTGCAGGGCTTCCACCCATGTGGGGAAGAAGGGGAATGAGCGTGCTGATGCTGTGACGAAGGCAACTGCTTCTCTCTCTGTGGCACATCATTACCCTCTATCTGCCTCCGATATGAAACCAGTAATAAAACTTGCCATCCGCTGGAATTGAAAATGCAGGTGGGAACTGTCGGAGCAAACAAGCTCTACAGCATCCACCCTGCACTGGCTGCCTGGAGATATCAGGGACTGTCATGCCGTCAAGAGACTGCTTTGGCCCACCTTCGTATTGGCCACACGGCTGACTCATGTTTGGTTTTTTTTAATGGAGAGGGCGCCCCCTCCCCATTGTGATGACTGCCTGGTCCAAATGACTGCTCGACACCTCCTGGCGGAGTGCTCCAGTCTCAGAAATCTTTGTAGTAAGCACCTGTCCCTATGTCAGGGGGGAAACGGGTCTCTTTAGTGCTGGAAGGTGGGGGGGGGGGGTAATATGGGAGGGGACGTTTAAATATTTGTTATGAAAGTTATATGTTATTTAATGTTTATAGCCTGCATTATTTTATTTTAGTTTTAAGCCTTAATTTTAATTCGGTGACAGGGATGTAATTACCACAATCAAGCAATCAATCATCCTAATTCTGTTGGTTGTAGCACTTGTGAGTACGTTACCCCCCCCCCCCCCCCCCCCACTATTAACATTTTCATAGATCTTCCTTTTTCACACCTCAGTGACCATGAGTTTTACTGTTCCTTAATCAGTATCAATGTTCCCACAATGATGATGCTTGTAAAGGCCTGGGACTTAGGGATATGCATCCCTTGCCAGCCTAATCAGGATCTTATAAGAGGAAACTCAAGAACCATGGTTTTCTGAGGGATAACAAACAACCGTTCGAGATTGCCATCTCTTTACTATGAAAATAACATAAAACTCTGACACCACTCACACAAACATCAAATAACAATTACGGGAGTCAAACA
This sequence comes from Homarus gammarus, assembly GCA_958450375.1. NCBI lineage: Eukaryota > Metazoa > Arthropoda > Malacostraca > Decapoda > Nephropidae > Homarus > Homarus gammarus. The sequence continues at coordinate 319,940 of CAUDMG010000349.1, forward strand.
ATTAAGGCAGTCAAACAATTAATGGAGTCAATCAATTAAGGGAAGTCAAACAATTAAGGGAGTCAAACACATAAGAGAATCAAACAATTACGGAAGTCAAACAATTACGGCGGTGGCCCAGTGGACGGTTCCGGAAAGCAGTGATCCGCTCTTGGGGGGGGGGGGGGGGAGCTCAAGGGCAGCTTCCTCACTTGTCGCCGGTGTTGGTGGGCGATGGTCTTGTCACACAGGAGAAACGCCTGGGCACGGACGGGAGATAGGGCGTGGAGGAAGTGGCAATGACGTGGCAGCCGCTGTAGTAGCCGGGGTAGATGTCCGGAGAATTGTGAAGGTCTGGGGAATAAGCCCACGAGCCCAGGACACATCAGATGAAACAACCAGAGTTTGAACGAGCAGCGGGGAAGTGCAGCTGTGGTGCTAGCTGGGTGCGTCGAAGCAGCAGAGACCTTCTCACCTCCGTCTATCCCCCCTAGTGGGGGCCGCGAACAAGCAAACGAGCGGCGGACAAACATCCTGCTCGTTTGAGCCCTTAGATGTGCTAGATCGTATGTGTTACACCCCATTTACCCGTGGTGTCGACACAATACTCCCTCATATCGATCCTGATGCCTTTGTACAAAACTCACTGAGTTACACCAACCCCCAACTGTAACTATTACTTTCCTGACTCTCCCGAGTTTAGTTCTAGTCTTCTACTACCTAATTCCTTCTCCTTGATTAGCCATAACATCAGCAGTATTCCCCTTCTTCTAGATGCCTTTTTAGATCAGTGTTTATCTTCTATTGCCCACAAAGTTGATGTACTTGGGTTCTGTGAGACCAAACTCACTAACATTTGTATAACATTCCTAATTATAATATACACTGTGTCAACACGTCAAGACACAGTGGTGGTGTTGCCCTATGTGTTGATATCAAGTAAAACACTTCTGTAAGAGATGATTTAAAGGTTCAGGAGGAGCACATGCAGAGTGTTTTCACTGAATTACGTAACTGCACATGAAATATCAAAGTAGAATTAATTAACAGATGACCCCACACTAATGTAAGGAATTGTCTTGATAAATTTTCTGAGCTTATCTCTATCATAAGTTCAGAGAGGAAACGTTGCTACATTTCAGGAGATTTCAATCTTGATCTATTAAAATGAGAAACCGACACCTCAGTATTAGACCTTCTTGCTACATATCATACTAAACTCTTCTTCAACACTATAACCAAACCCACTAGAGTAACTGCCACCTCTGCCACTGTGATAGATCATATCTGGACTAACAATCATGCAAGTGGAATTATTTATAACAATTTCTCAAATCACTTCCCAGTTTTTGCCATGTATAAAACAGCCACAAGACCTGAAAGGTTTAGTAGAGTCTCAATTCATTACTGAGACTACTGCACCCACAACATACTCCTTTTTTAAAATAACCTAATGAATGATAACTGGGATCTTGTCTATGCCTCCGACAACCCTAACGTGAACAGCTGCAACTTCTCTCGCATCTTCAATGCTTGCTTGATAAATGCTTTGAACTCAAGACTAAGTCAGTAAGAACTGTATCCATTTCCATACCCTATATCACAAGCGAAATAAGATAATGATAAAAGAAAAACACAAACTCCAAAGGAAATTTGCAAAAAGACCCATAACTTTCGGTGATGTTTACCGAAGTATCAGAAATAGAGTAACTCAAGCAGTTAGAAATGCCAGACGTAGCTATTATACAAATAAGCTCCAGTCAGCATCAGGTGACGGTAAGAAAACCTGGAATGTTATAATCTTCTATTCAGGAACACTCAGCCTTCGGCCCCCCACTCAACTTTATGATAAATGAATCAATTGTAACGGAACCCTCCCTCATTGCCAACCACTTCAATGAATATTTTATTAATGTTGGCAAAAATCTTGCGGAGAGCATCCCTGATCACCATGGGGAATTTAGAGGCTACCTGCAAAACAGACAGCAAAATGAGCTGTTCTTATCCCCTGTCACAGCATATGAATTACGGGCCACCATAAAAATGTCCAAAGATGCAGCAGCAGGCGACGACAATATACCAATGAGCATCATTAAGAAAGAAGCCCACTCATTGCTACCTGTTCTACACATCTGTAACTCCTCCTTCACTAGTGGTGTCTTTCCGGATAAACTGAAAATTGCTAAAGTTCACCCAGCATATAAAAAATCTGGGGACAAAGGTCTCTTTAAGAATTACCGCCCCATATCAGTCCTCCCAGCCTTGAGTAAGATACTGGAGAAGCTAGCATGTAGTAGACTAAATTCTTTCTGCAATGCCAATAACATCTTTACAGACTCCCAGTTTGGATTTAGAGCTAGAAGGTCGACAGTGAGTGCTCTGCTATCCTTTACTAATGACATCTCAAATTCCTTTGATGACAGTCAGTTCACAGTCGGTATATTCTTGGTCCTCTCTAAAGCTTTCGATACTGTCGACCATACCAGCCTCCTTTCAAAGCTTGAACATTACGGCGTTAGGGGCCTGTCCCACAATTGGTTTACTTTATATTTGTCCAACAGGATGCAGTATGTCTGCTATAATAATCATCAATCTGACTCCTCGCCAATCTTGTATGGCGTCCCCCAAGGTTCCATTCTCGGTCCAGTTCTGTTTTTGTTGTACATAAACGACATAATCCACGCCAGCACACCCATAAAATACAACTTATTTGCAGACGATAATAATCTCTATGCCAGCAGCTCAGAACTCCATTCCTTGATGAGAACTATGAACACTAAATTGACTAAAATCAGGACCTAGGTAATACGTAATAAACTGATTTTAAACCTTGAGAAAGCCCACTACACGATCTTTCACAGAAGGAAAAACTTACCCCCAGACTTGGATCCCCTGTTCCTAGGTAATATAGTCCTCAAACGCGAACAAAATACTAAATTCCTCGGAGTTATTGTTGATGTGAAACTTAACTGGAGAAACCACACATAAGCCATTCACAGTAAAGTCAATAAACAGTGCAGTATCATGTATCACACTCGACAGTCACTCACTCTCACAGCAATGAAAGAAATCTATCATAATCTTGTTTACAAACACCTGATACACTGTTACACACTATGGGGGACCTCTGGCTCTTCAAATACACAATCCCTGGTAACTGCACAAAAGAGAGTTGTACGGACTATGACCTACTTGGAAAAAACAGATCATACAAACGAAAAATTTGCTAAATTGAAATTTTTTTAAATATGAAGATATTAACACCTACTGCTGTGCCCTCTTTGTTGACAATAATTATTTACTGTTTCGGAATAATCAGAGATACAACTTACAGCACCCAGAGCTACTAAGACCACCCCCTATGCGCTCCTCTCAGTCCCTGACCTCCATAAAATACCTTTATTACGGTGTGAAGGAGTGGACCAACTTACCCCCACCCAACAGAGCAAAGACTACTCTCCCCTCCTTTATATCATCTCTTAAAAAATATCTATTGTCTAAGTATTAATATTTCTTGTAATACCTGCTTTATTTACAGTACCTTCTTTTATTGCACCATCCAAACCGTTTTATCGGAAATTATCATGTAAATAGATAAGAAATTACCAATACAATCAACATATTTGCCAACTAGCCATAATCCTGACAGCTCTGTCCTCTTGTTCAACCTTAATACTGTACAACCCATGTTGTACTGCCCTCCCATTATGCTTATATTTTTCAATTCCACTGTAACTTATGTACACTCGCAACAAAAAGTATCCGTGCCAACTGTAGTGTGAACAATTTGAGACCAGTGACGATAGATATAGGGAAAGCTGAGTTGTTCCAGCAGTATGTTGGCAGCCCTGATTGTCAGCCATATGGCAATACCTAGTGGAGGGGGGGGGGGGGTTATGAGGATACACTTATCAACCTTCCCGACATTTCACAGTGTATACGAATCGTTTCGGAAGAAGTCGATCTCACCCTGCACAGATACTTTTTGGTGCGAATGTACACTCGGAAACCATAATCTCTAGCCCACCTGGGTCGATACTAGAGGTTAGAACAGTGTCCTTTCCGGACGGGGGCCCACTCAAACTATCACGAGGCAACACACGCACGAACACACACAGTCATAGTACGGCTGTATAGATGACATTATGTATAAATATTGTATATGGCATTTTATACTCTGCATTATCTTCATTATATATGAACAGGAAGAAAAAATACTGTAGGTTGTAGTTACAAAAGTATCAATGGAAATAAACACTTCCAAACCACCCAGTGACTCCACACAACGTGTGTGTGTGTGTGCCTGACCACGATGCTTCCCATCATTCGAATAACTGTATGAAAAATCGTGTTTAATTTAACTACATATTTCAAAAACCTTAAATTACATGTGGATCAGTCACTCCTCATTTGACACACTTATAGTGTAATACTTTGACCATCCCACCTGGGCACATGGAGGCCCACGGTAACTCTCACCGGGCAACATAAGCACGAACACACAAGTTATGATATGAACCCTTCCAGGCTTCACTATCATTATCATGTTATGTGCATCGTGCTCTGCATCTTGGTAGCTAGTCATAGTATCAATACATGACAGTGTTATTAGTATAATATTGTAACTTTTACCCTACAGTTATTGTTGTAAATCATGGACAGGAAGGATACATAAATTGTAATATTAAGTGTATGGTTCGCTCAAAGCCACCCCAAATCAGACAAAGCGTCACACAAAGTTACACTGTGTGTGTGTGTGTGTGTGTGTGTTCTGTAACATTAAGCTTCATCCTTAGTCGGTGAGATGTTTTATAAAGAGGTTTCTCCCATTCGTCATTGAGAGCATCGTCCCAGAGCACATTGTTTCCATCAAAACAATGGTTCATCCTTATTTCCCTTCTTCCGTGTAACTATATCCATATGGCTAAGTACTTGCTTTTCATTTCTTTATTTACGAAAATAATGTGGATCAGTTACTCGTTATTTAACACACATACATGCACTTAGAGCATCAAGATTGTTTTGTAGGCATGACTATTGGTTAATTGAAACCCCAAAAATATTTGTCACATATATTATGCATAAACATTGTAAATATATCTATGTGATTATTGTAGTATATAACATATATTTAATGTCTGGACAGATTCCCAAGAGTTATGCATATTAATGCATTTATTTTGTAAGCATATTTATGCGAAGTGACGTAAAACCACATAGTAAAATACCTGGACAAATTCCCGAGAGTTAGGAAACGAAGTCTATGTGGCCCCAACGAGGTTACACCAGAGAGCTAACTCCCCCGTCACCCCTACAAGGCACCGTCGTGGGCGGAGATTTAATTCTTGACCACAGTTAATACCGTGTCCAACCTCCATCTGCTGCTACAACTTCATGCAAACTGGTGGGCATGGAATCTACCAGATTGCTGTAGATGTTCGGCCTCCTCCTTATTCCCTCCCACACATTATGTGCGTGTCTCCTCACTGCCTCACTCGTTTTCTCCTCAACATCCCATTCAACAACCTTATGCGCCCATAGATTTTCTATTGGATTACAATCGGCTCCTTTAGGGGGCCAGTCCAACAGAATAATCTGCGGGTGCGCCTCAAACCAACGCTTGACTGCCTGACTTGTATGTATTGGACTGTGGTCTTGCACCATACATATAGGCTGTGGGTCTGGGATGGCATATGAGTTGCTCGGAGGATGATTAGCAGTCCTGTTGAACTGGCAGGTAGACAAAATAGAAAACTCACAGCCAAACTGTAAGAAAACCCATGGACAATGAGACACTAGTAAAATATACTAGGTCATTTTAGCGCGCGCCCACACATTATATCCAGACTTATTGGTCCTTGCTAGGCTGTTTGGTTATGCTATGCTAACTAGTTTGCTAGGGTGAGGGAAGTATACATATATATTTATATATATATATATATATATATATATATATATATATATATATATATATATATATATATTCATATGCAAGTAAATCACTGTATGTGCGCGTGATCTAGGTATATGCTGATAACCATATATATATATATATATATATATATATATATATATATATATATATATATATTATATATATTATATATATATATATATATATATATATATATATATATATATATATGTCTGTGTCTGTGTGTGTGTATACTTCTATATTTTTGTGTGCAGGAAGGGTAATTGTTACAAAGAAAATTTGAAAACCGCATAAAATATACGTACCTGAGTATGTTATAGTGTATTTACTAGGTGTGTTTGTGTGCACGGCGTTATGGGTGGTGAGCGTCTCTGCGGATCAACAAAGTACGGTCAAGCCCTTCCTTCCGGAGGACTTCCCTTACCCGGGGAACATAAGAACAAAGCAACAGACAACTGTTCCACCACTCCCTCTTTCCACACCACCTCCTCCTCCACCATTCGGTATTCCCTCCACATGTATATGCTACCCATTGGTGACGGAACTTCCGGAAGGATTTGTGCCCGCTCTGTTCAACCCAGCAGTGCCAACTGAACCGTAAGTATTTATTTTTCATAGTTACCACACATTCCGATATTCCATCCGTCAGTGATAATGCTTTCGCGAGATATTGCGATTTAGAATGATTATTGTAAATTAATAGAAACATATTTTTTCATCCTCACTGGACCATCCAAAATAACGTAAGAAAATATTTCCCCGTCACTTATAACAATCTTAACTGAAGGAGCAAACTTTGCCATTTGTGATGTGTTAGCCACAGATTATCATTTCAAAATACGAGTAGCTGAGTCTAGATCACTTGTGTTGCAGGGTAAAGGAGAATCTAATAGGCCTTGACAGTCGGTCCCGCAGTGCAGCCCGCGCCATCGTCACCGCCCCAACTTACGTCCAGGTCTTCAAAGACGACACCGTTGACCCTAGGATCACTAAATACGACTAGTTAATGGCAAGTCTCTAATTTATTTACTAATTCTTGTAATCTCGGGACACAGTACCCACGTAATAGCATTTAGCCTTCACAACCATGGTGGAAGTATATATGAAATTTGAAATCACACAATATAAAAACTATACTTGCAGTTTTCATACGTTATACATTTGATATAAGTATGATGAACTTTGGAGAGAACACATTTCTAAATAATTAATTTCTACCATTATGGGAACCTTTTTCTTTATATTATTGTAACTTCATACCAAATATTCATACATGATGAAACTGTCCCTGTTTTAATTAAGGCATCGTTTACAATCATAGTACAGTATACCTAAACATACCTAAAATAATAGGCATGCATTTAAACAGTGTAGGTACAGAGTTCAGCTTGAATAGAGACAATGAAGGTGTACAGTGTATATGGTGCACATCGGCCGTGGGACTATAGTTTCCTGTGTGCCTAGAGTCCTAAACAGTGTACTGTAGGTATACAATAATGGTTAAAGAGTAAAGCAATTAGTCCAAGGAGAACCAACAAAGCTGACAGATGCTTATTTCCAGGAGGCTAGGTAGATAAGGCAAGTTTGTTTGATAATGATGCACTTCATTTATATTTGGCATTATGAATATCCACTTGACTGATCTCATCACACACCTGCCTGGATGACATCATCACCACCCACCTGGCTGCATAACATGCTGGACGACATCATAAACACCTACCTGTCTTGAAGACATCATCATCACCCACCGGCTGGATGATATCTTCATCACAAGCCTGGCTGGATGACATCATCACCATCCACCTGGCTGGATGACATCATCAACACCTACCTGACTGGATGACATCATCACCACCCACCCGCCTGGATGGCATCATTATCACCCACTTATCTGGATGACAATCACCATCCCTCTGGCTGGATGACATCATCACCACCCACCTGGCTGCATAACATGCTGGACGACATCATAAACACCTACCTGTCTTGAAGACATCATCATCACCCACCGGCTGGATGATATCTTCATCACAAGCCTGGCTGGATGACATCATCACCATCCACCTGGCTGGATGACATCATCAACACCTACCTGACTGGATGACATCATCACCACCCGCCTGGCTGGATGACATCATTATCACCCACCTGCTCGGATTACATCATCACCACCCACCTGACTGGATGACATCATCACCACCGACCTATCTAGATGATAGCATCACCATCCGCCATGTTGGATGACTTCATCACCTCCAACCTGACAGCTCGCCGATGCTCCTATAATTACGCTTCATTTTAACACAATATAAATAAGAAGCTTTATTCTTCAGATTTCGTTAGCAATTTAACTTTCCTAAGGCAATAAAAACATAAATTTATTTTAAAAATAATTTAATTTTGTATCCACAGGCCTTCAACTATTGATTTTGGGTATGAGAAAAACGAATTGTCGCATATTTCATACGGCACAAAGAATCCCCACTTTCCTTGCACTCGTCCAGAGAGAGAGAAAACGGTCTACTGATAAACATTACATGGCTGCGTAAACTACATAAAGCACATGTTGATAAGACGTTGTGTAATTCAACACAATAACACTAGTCAAGGTTAAACTCTCCACCATATAATTACATTAAGGGTTAAGCGTCTTGGTACATGAATTACAGTATTACAAGATAAAGTATAAATTAATCACAAATGAGCTAATTAAGTTAGGATGCAATATAAGGGATACACCTCCCGCCTCCATGGCGGCAGTAGGTCGCGTTACCGTGGCTCTTCCGGTAGATCACGAACTTCAGGCACAGGTCCTCGTGCCTTTGTCCCAATGTAGTCAGCTCGAACGTGTCAAGGACATTTTGATACCTAGTGTCCTAACCCATTACAACTGAACTAGTAATGATTTGACGGACCGGAACGTGTTTAGTCTATGTAATTCATCAAAAAGGACAACTGGACATATAAATCCAGTGTCCCATTCTCGGTGGTTCGTACATTAGGATTTAATTCATCAGTGACAGTGAAAATAACTTCAAAATACACAGTCCCCTCGTTATAAGAGCTGCATCCCCTTGAATATAAGCATCCTAGTCTTGCATGGTGGCCGTTATCAGCAGACAAATCAATATTTCATGAAGATGTCTCAAAGTGCAAATATATGCTTGCAGCACTGTCTTACACTCAGCACCATAATTTTCACGAATCGGGATATATGTTGCATACACTTTGCCTTAAACTGACCCGATACGTAGACTTCAATGGGATTCAGGTCAGGTGATCAGTGCCGGATTTAGACCTGTGGAGGCCCATGGGCAGCCTCTCTGTGGAGGCTCCCCTCATTATAACTACCCAAGAGGGTTGGGTGGCGAGTGAAGCGCGCTTAAATATCTGGGAGTTCCGGGGGGCGCTGTAAGTCGCCCCAGAATTTTTTTAAATTTGAACACTTCTTTGGAGAATTTTGCCACATGCAGTTATATTGAGGAAATTAGAACATTGAGAACTTTTTAATTAACTGTATATTTATTGTTAGTGTACAAATTCCCAACACACACACAAACACACACAAGTGAGACATGACTGGAGTCATTCATGAGGTTTCAAGTCGACCAGCCCTGATAAGATCATAAGAAAATAAGAATGGAGGAAACTGCAGCGGGCCTATTGGCCCATACTGGACAGTCCCGTTTACACCCAAACCCTATTGCTCATATAAGCATCCAACCTATGTTTGAAACTATTCAGCGTATTCGAGTTAATGATGATATTTGGTAACTTGTTCCATTCATCCACTACTCTGTTTCCAAACCAGTGTTTACCTATTGCACGCCTAAATCTAAATTTGTCTAATTTAAAACCATTGTTACGAGTTCGCTCCTGGTTGGATAGTTTGAGTACCTTTGTAATGTCCCCTTTGTTTAGCCCTGCCTTCCACTTATACACCTCTATCAGGTCGCCCCTCGCTCTACGTCTCTCGAAGGAGTGCAAATTAAGATGCTTTAACCTGTCTCTATACTCAAGGTTCCAAATGCCCGGGATTAGTCTTGTTATTCTCCTCTGAATTCTTTCCAAGGATTCTATATCCATTCTGTAATACGGTGACCAGAACTGAACTGCGTAATCCAGGTGTGGTCTCACAAAAGCAAGATACAGTTTTAGGATGACCTCGCTAGTCTTGTAACTAACACTCCTTTGTATGAACCCAAGTACTTTATTAGCCTTGTTACGAGCAAAAACACATTGTTTACTTAGCTTAAGGTTCCTACTTATCATTACTCCTAAATCTCTCTCGCAGTCGGATTTCTCTATGGCATCATTGTTCATCTGGTATCTGGTTTCCCTGTTTACATCTCCTATAATGAGTACTTTACATTTGTCCACGTTGAATTTCATCTGCCATTTTTCAGACCATTCGAAAAATTTGTTTAGATCTTCCTGTAGTTTTGTGGAGTCCTCGTCAGATTTAATAACACGTCCTATTTTAGTGTCATCAGCAAATTTGCTTATGTTGCTGTCTATGCCGATATCTATGTCGTTTATGTATATAATGAATAATAATGGTCCAAGTACTGAGCCTTGGGGAACTCCACTTGTGACATTGCTCCAATGGGACTTAGTGCCATTAATGCTCACTCTCTGTTTCCTGTCCTGTAACCACGCCCTAATCCATTTAAGGATATTACCTTTGATGCCATGTGCTTCTACCTTTCAAATTAGTCTTTCGTGGGGGACTCTGTCGAAGGCTTTGCTAAAGTCGAGATAGACCACATCATAATTGTGCCCCTCGTCCACAGATTCGAAAACTGATGAAAAGAATGTTAATAGATTACTTAGACATGAACGTCCGCTTGTGAAGCCATGCTGGGAATCATTGATCAATCTGTGCTTCTCCAGGTGATTTCGAATAGAGTTTGAAATGATTGCTTCCAGTAATTTGCCTACTATTGATGTTAGACTGATTGGGCGGTAGTTAGAGGATAGTGATCTATCCCTCTTCTTGAAAATCTGTATTACATTCGCTATCCTCCAGGATTCTGGTACTACACCTGTTTTTAAGGTCATGTTTAACAACTTTGCTAAGGGCATACTAAGCTCTTCCTTACATTCCTTTAATACTCTGGCAAATATCTCATCGGGACCAGGTGACTTATCAGGCTTTAGTTTGTCTATTTGCTTACTAACATCGTTACTAGTCACTACTATCTCGCTTAATTTGTTTTCTTCACTATCTCTGAACAAAGTCGGTGTCCCGGGTATCATGTTTAAATTTTCGGTGGTGAAAACTGTTGAAAAATATTTATTCAAATTATTGCTCATTTCTCTGTCGTTATCAGTGAGCTCGCCGGTGTCTGACTGTATTGGTCCAATCTTTTCTCTTGTTTTAGTTTGATACATTTGGTAGAATCCTTTGGGGTTTGTCTTCGCCTCCCTTGCTATCCTTACCTCATTATTCCTCTTTGCTTTCCTTATCTCGGTTTTAACCCTACTCGCCAATACCCAATAATAATCCCGGAGGTGAATTTCGCCACGATTTATCCTTCTACCTATAACCTTCCTTTGGCCAATGACGTTCTTTAAATAATGATTTATCCAATTAGGGTCATTGTTGTCTAATCTGAGTTTTTTGTATGGTATGTTCTGCCTTTGTGCATTAAGTAACTCACTCTTTAAATTGTCGTGGAACTCGGCAATCTCAGATCTCGTTATCAGGTCGGTGTCATCTGTCAGGTTCACGGCCAAGAGCGACACCCCCTCTCTCAGCTGCCTCTTTAAACTGTCAAAGTTTGTCCTTCTAAAATCTGGTACTTTAGTGGAATTTCCCTGACGTCTGCCCTGAAAATCTAACTGGAATCTAATTTCTTTGTTATCGCTGTTTGCAAGTTCGTTCCCTACCTCGACATTGCTAATGAGGTTTTCTCTGTTTGACAAAACTAAATCGAGTATATTATTACCCCGGATGGGTTCAGTTATATGTTGACTTAGGAAACAGTCCTGGATCGTCTCGAGAAAATCCTCTAATTCTGAGTTACCTGTAAGGTCAGTCCAATCTATTTGGCCAAGGTTAAAGTCGCCTACTATACAGACTTTGTTGTGTATGGATGCCCTGCACATTTCATCCCAGATAAGTCGCACATTGACGCTATCAAGATTGGGAGGTCTATGTATTACTCCTGTGATTAATTTTTCCCTACCGTCGATTAATTCTTTCCAAATTTATCACTCTCCCCATTTTGGTATCATCTGCAAATTTACTAATCCTACTAGTTATGCCTGAATCAAGATCATTAATGAATATAACAAACAGCAGAGAGCCAAATACAGATCCCTGGGGAACTCTGCTTTTGACCGCACCCCAGTCTGACTTTAATCCATTTATGCTGACTCTTTGTTTCCTACCAGTTAACCATGACCTAATCCATTTTAATAATGATCCACCTATTCCATGTGCTTCTACCTTCCTTATCAATCTCTCATGAGGGACTCTATCGAATGCTTTACTGAAATCTAAATAAATTATATCATATGACTTATCATTATCTACCGCTTCATATACTTCTGAGAAAAAGCTAAGCAAATTTGTGAGACAAGAACGTCCCTGGGTGAACCCGTGCTGAGAAGAATGAATTAAGTTGAATGTTTCAAGGTGGCTTCTGATTTTTGTAGCAATAATTGACTCTAGCAACTTGCCTATGATTGACATGAGACTAATGGGACGGTAATTTGATGCAATTGATTTATCACCCTTTTTGAAAATCGGAACTACATTTGCAAGTTTCCAAGCTTCTGGCACTAGGCCCGATTCTAATGACTTATTAAATAAAACTGCTAATGGATTACTCAACTCATCTCTACATTCTTTTAATATTCTAGCATATACCTCGTCTGGACCAGGCGATTTATGAGGCTTCAGTTTGTTAATTACTTTAAGCACATCGTTACTGGTAATATTGATATTCATTAACATATTTTCTATACTGTCGTTATATACCTTATGAACTTCTGGAAACTGTGCTAGGTTTTCATTTGTGAATACGGAGCGAAAATGACTATTTAACGTACTACACATTTCTAACTCATCATCAGTCATTTCTCCTGTCGTAGTTTTAAGGGGACCTATTGTATCTCTAACCTTTGATTTATACAGTTGATAAAAAGCTTTGGGGTTATTTTTCGATTCGTTTGCTACCTTGATTTCATAATTTCTCTTTGCTTTCCTAATTTCTGTTTTTACCTGTCTTGTTAGGTTCTGATAGTAACCAAGTAAGTGATTTTCGCCTTTCTTAACTTTTCTATATACTCCTTTCTTTTTCCCTAGAAGATCTAAGAGTCTATTATTCATCCATTTTGGTTGGTTCCGTATCGATCTGAATATTCTTTTAGGGATGTGTTTATTTTGAGCATTATTGATTGTCCCAATAAATTGTTCATAAGTAGCTGCTAAATTAAATTCGGGGTTATCCCGTCCTAAGTTGACAGTTTCCGGAGGTGTGGGGGGGATTAATCTTTTGACCATAGGGTCATCCCTTAGGTCTCTCCTTAAGCTACGGTAATTAGCCTTCCTAAAATCCGGGATCAAGGCCGAATTTTCCTTCTTCCTGCCATCCCATATTATGTTAAAATATATGGCTTTATGATCACTGTTTCCTAGTTCGTCTCCAATCCCAACATCTTTTACTAGATTTTCATTATTACTGAGAACTAAATCGAGGATATTATTTCCTCTAGTGGGCGAGTTTAAGAATTGATATAAAAAACTATCTTGTACTACTTCTAGAAAATCTTCAGATTCATTATCGCTAAGTTGATTTTTCCAATCTATGCCTGAAAAGTTGAAATCGCCTAGAATACATACATTGTTTCTATCAGATGCCTTCTTTATTTCCTCCCATAGCAATTTACCATCGTTTCTACTCAAATTAGGCCGTCTATATATAACACCAATGACTACGGATTCACTGCCCTCACCAATCTCTACCCAAATACTTTCATTGTCGCTATTTGTTTTAATGTTTGATTTATTGCAGCTTCTTAATGACACCCTGATATACACTGCTACACCGCCACCTCTCCTTCCTACTCTGTCAAATTTCAATAGGTTATATCCTGGAATATGAAATTCTGCTAAAAAATGTTTGCTGTTTGAATTTATCCATGTTTCCGTTATTGCAATTATATCTATGTTCTCTTTACTAACAATGGCCCTGAGCTGGTCCATTTTGTTACACAGGCTTCTACTATTAGTATAATAAACACTCAATATATTTCTTCCGTTTCTATCTGTTTTACATTTATTACTTTGATGTTTGTTATTATGACTAACTATATTTTCAGCATTATCTACTTCTGTTTCACTACTTCCCAGGACCTGCTTGTTTTTTGACTCCCATTTTCCCCGACCCCTCTCTACTGGCGAAACCCCCCCTTCGGAGTGACAATTTCACGCTCCAGGGATGCAGACAACGTCTTTACCCCCTCACGAGACAAGTGTACTCCGTCGCGACAGTACAGGTAGTCGTTGCCATAAAATCGTTGCCAGTCATCAATGAATGCCCAACCATTGTTTGCACAATGTTTTTCCAGTCGGCAATTAATAGCAATTGCCCTGGACAGCCACTCACGACCAACCCCTCTTCTAGGCAAGACACTACATACTATCAGGATCCCTCCCCTATCTCTAATCTTCCCCAGCGCCTCCCTATACCTCTTGAAAAGTTCCTCACTCCTAACCTTACCTATGTCGTTTCCTCCCACACTAAGACACACTACTGGATTGGTACCCTCCCCTGACAAAACTCTGTCTAACCTCTCGGCTACATGCCCTATCCCAGCCCCAGGAAAACATACCCTAGGCCTACGTTTCCTATCTCTCGCACAAAAAGCCCTATCCATAAACCTCACCTGGCTGTCACCAACTACCACGACCTTACCTGTGGGCAGGGTTTGTACAACTGCCCTTTCCTCTCCTTGATCCATACCGTCCTGCCTCTTCTCTTCCTCTCCAGCTTCCTGCAGCACCTGCTAGGGGTTCCTACATTCCACACCCTGGTCAGCTTTCCTGAGCCTGACCCTAGTCCCCTTGGAGACAACCACTCTCCACGCCTGCTCCTCCTTCGCAGGTGTCCTGCTAGGCAGGACACCTACCTGAAGGAGTTCCGTCCTGAGGGCTTCATTTTCCCCCTTTAGAGTGTCAACCTCATTCCTCAACTGCCCCAGCTGCCTTAACAGCGTGGCAAGGAAGGTCGTCCTTCCCCACACTCCCCTCCTCTTCCCCCACGGCACAACGATCCAAAGCGGCCATTTTCCTTGGTCTCTTATAGTATTATGTCTTCCAACGAAGTAAATAACTGAATCTAAAACACAAGAGAACTTAAAAGTCGTCTAGCCTCCCCTGGTCTTGTCACGATTTAGGCGTGAAATAGGTAAACACTGGTTTGGAAACAGAGTAGTGGATGAATGGAACAAGTTACCAAATATCATCATTAACTCGAATACGCTGAATTGCTTCAAACATAGGTTGGATGCTCATATGAGCAATAGGCGTTGGGAGTAAACGGGACTGCCCAGTATGGGCCAATAGGCCCGCTGCAGTTTCCTCCATTCTTATGTTCTTATGAATGTAAAGATAGGAACTTGGTAGCGTGGCCGGGATGTTATTTACTCTGCGTCAATACGCTTATCTTATCTCATGTGTCAATACACATATATTACGTTCTTAAAGGGACAACTTGTTAAACACCTTTTCGTTACAACTATTCATTAATTCACTCAGTGACATGTACACGTTAATATAATTATTATATCGGGGTACTACACATTATGTTACGTTACTCGACACTGACTCTCGGACACACATGAATGAATACACTTCCCACAGTAGGTAACTCACCCTAGGAATCGTTCTGACAATGACTCATGTGTACACCTGACTTAGGCCCAGTGGGTGCTCGGATGGGCTGCCTCGTATGGGAGACTTCTGCTAAGCTGGTGACGTCGAGGAGTTCCCCCCCCCCCCCCCCCCCGCCGACCTGGGGAGAGGACGAGCGTGACTCTGAAAATTTCCAGAGAAATGAGTGTCTCCTCAGAATGTTCGAATGACAACCCGGATCAGGAAGAGAATCAGACTCAGAATGAGAATAAGAACATAAGAAAATAAGGAGTCTGCAATAGGCCGGTTGGCCTGTGCATGGCAGCTCCTGTCGAGAGTTACTACCACTCTCTATCATCCTTGAATCTATCTAGCCTCCTTATGAAACTTTCCAGAGTTCCCGCACTTACTACAAAGCTGCTAAGCTTGTTCCACTCGTCCACCACCCTATTTGTGAACCAGTTTCTTCCTATCTCCCTCCTAAACCTAAGCTTATCCAACTTGAATCCGTTGCTCCGAGTCCTATCCTGGTCGGATATTATAAGAACTTTATCTATGTCCCTTTTATTGATTCATTTCACCCACTTAAATACTTCTATCATATCTCCCCGCACTCGTCGTTTTTCTAGGGAATGCAACTTAAGTTTCTTTAACCTATCCTGATATGGAAGGTTTCTAAGTCCCTGAATCATTTTTGTCATTCTTCGCTGCACCGACTCTGGTGAATTTATATCCATTCTATAATAAGGGCACCAGAACTGAACCGCATGATCGAGGTGCGGCCTAACTAGCGCAAGATATAGTTGCAATAAGACCTCTGCACTCTTGTTACTTACACTTCTAGATATAAAACCAAATCCTCTGTTTGCCTTATTTCGAACACAAACGCACTGTTTTCTAGGCCGTAGGTCCGGGCTTACAAGTACCCCTAGGTCTCTTTCACAAGTCGATTTCTCTAGGTTGATGTTGTTAAGGCTGTATACATTATCAGTATTTGTTCTTCCAATATTAAGTACACTGCACTGGCTGGTGTTGAATTTCATTTGCTATTTTTCAGACCACCCCTGCAGTTTATTTAGATCCTCCTGTAATGCATTTGCATCCTACAGTCCCGTGGACGGGACTGTAGGACCTTTATATGGGGTCGGCCCAGCCGGCTTTTGACCTCTAACCATTTAACACTAAACTGGTTAGATCTGGATAGCTGTGTGCAGGTGTGGTCCTGCCCAGGTGTCTTGGTAAGGTGAGGTTGTAAGTCACCCGGCTAACTCACGTCATTAGCGGGCGAAGTCAAATCCCTAGGGTCGACCTGAGGTGTGTCAACCTGGAATGTTGGGGTACCACGAGGTCTCTAGCGTATTCGCTGTTATATGTGATGTAATTCTGGGCTGTAAGCTTTGGTCTGATATTCAATCATTACACCTCCCGCCAAGACCAAAGCTTCATCACTGAGACTGATGAAAAATGGCAAATGAAATTCAACACCAGCAAGTGCAGCGTACTTAATATTGGAAGAAAAAATACATATAAAGTATACAGCCTTAACAACATCAACCTAGAGAAGTCGACTTGTGAAAGAGACCTAGGGGTACTTGTAAGCCCGGACCTACGGCCTAGAAAACAGTGCGTTAATGTTCGAATAAGGCAAACAGAGTATTGGGTTTTATATCTAGAAGTGTAAGTAACAAGAGTGCAGAGGTCTTATTGCAACTATATCTTGCGCTAGTCAGGCCGCACCTCGATTATGCGGTTCAGTTCTGGTGCCCCTATTATAGAATGGATATAAATTCACTGGAGTCGGTGCAGCGAAGAATGACAAAAATGATTCCGGGACTTAGAAACCTTCCATATCGGGATAGGTTAAAGAAACTTAACTTGCATTCCCTAGAAAGACGAAGAGTGCGGGGAGATATGATAGAAGTATTTAAGTGGGTGAAAGGAATCAATAAAGGGGATATAGATAAAGTTCTTATAATATCCGAGCAGGATAGGACTCGGAGCAACGGATTCAAGTTGGATAAGTTTAGGTTTAGGAGGGAGATAGGAAGAAACTGGTTCACAAATAGGGTGGTGGACGGGTGGAACAAGCTAAGCAACTTTGTAGTAAGTGCGGGAACTCTGGAAAGTTTCAAAAGGAGGCTAGATAGATTCATGGATGATAGAGAATGGTAGTAACTCTCGACAGGAGCTGCCATGCGCAGGCCAACCGGCCTATTGCAGACTCCTTATTTTCTTATGTTCTTATGTGACTGTATCAAGTGTTGGTAAACAAGATCATAATAGATTTTTTCATTGGTGCAAGAGTGAGTGACTGACGAGTGTGATATAGGTTACTGCACTGTTTATTGACTTTACTGTGAATGGCTTGTATGTGATTTCTCCAGTTTAGTTTATCATATCTCCCTCATCAGAGTCATACATCGGCTCCCCCTCCAACATACATCATCCTAGACTTAGGCTACCTAATTAGCAGAAACCATCCCTGAACTTTGGGCAAAGGACTACTCCCCCTCACACTAATAGAAGAAGCCATAGTAAACCTATGTAGAAACCAGACATGGGGGCATATTATCCCTATACTGAACTGACAGATCAGTCCTCTCATGAGAATCTCACAGGATATGCTCAGGTTAAAATATTAAAGAACAATAGCTTTATTGAAACCATACCTGAAACCACATCTGGGTAGATCTTTTGTGGTAGGACGTATTTTACAAAGTTATTGTGCAAAGTATGTCACCTGTGACTTATTTCTTAGCTGGACATATTTTGTAAAGCCCCGGCCAAACATTGATTGTGAATTGTACCTGATAAGATGTACAGTAGTGAGCATTAACAGCACTAAATCCGATTGGAGTAACGTCACAAGTGGAGTATCCCAAGGCTCAGTACTTGGACCATTATTATTTATTATATACATAAACGGCATAGATATCGGCGAAGACAGTAACATAAGTAAATTGCTGATGACACTAAAATAAATAGGGCTTGTAATTAAATCTGACGAGGACTCTGCAAAACTACAGGAAGATCTAAAAAAAAATTTCGAATGGTATAAAAAATAACAGATGAAATTCAATGTGGACAAATGTAAAGTACTTAGTCTAGAAGTTGTAAACAGACAAACCAGATATCAGATGAACAACATTGTTATAGAGAAATCCGAATGTGAAAAAGCTTAAGGAGTAATGATAAGTAGGAATCTTAAGCCAAGTAAACAATGTGTATTTGCTCAAAACAAGGCAAATAAAGTACTTGGGTTCATACAAAGGAGTGTTAGTTACAAACTAGAGAGGTCATCCTGAAACTATATCTTGCGCTTGTGAGACCTCACTTGGATTGCGCAGTTCTATTCTGGATACCGTATTACAGAATGGATATAGAATCCCTAGAAAGAATTCAGAGGAGAATGACAAGACTAATCCCGGGCATTCGAACCTCGAGTACAGAGACAAGTTAAAGCATCTTAATTTACACTCCCTCGAGAGACGTAGAGTGGGTGGCGATATGACAGAGGTGTATAAATGGAAGTGAGGGCTAAACAAAGGTGACATAAGAAAGGTACTCAACCTATCCAACCAGGAGCGAGCAGGTAACAATGGTTTTAAATTAGACAAATTTAGATTTAGGCGCGAAATAGGTAAACATTGGTTTGGAAATAGAGTAGTGGAACAAGTTACCAAACATCATTATTGACTCGAATACGATGGATAGCTTTAAACATAGGTTGGATGGCTATGTGAGCGATAGGGGTTGGGTGTAAGTGGGACTGCCCAGTATAATAATAATAATAATTAACGGTTTATTGAAAGAGCTTGGCAGCCAAAAGGCTGAAAATATACAGTTACATATTTGGGGAATGGGTTGCGAATTACAAATAATATACAAGTAACATAAGTGACACAAATAAGACATATAATAACTTAGATGGGGAAAAGCTCAGACTACAGTTCATTTCAACATAGTGACAGTGTAAGGAGCAGTGTTTACTGGGAGTGAATACACTGATTTATTACAAGTTATTGATAATTTTTACAATGGTTGGGACTGGGCTGTTCTTATAGCGATCAGTTCGTGCATGTATGGGCTGGATGCGGTTGTGGTGTCGAACAGCAATTCTCGGACAAGGGATCTCAGGTGGTAGTAGGAGCCGGTGTCGGGGATGGTGTAGAAGCTTCTTACCAAATTTGCAGATGAGGTCGTGGTGATGGTCAGTGAGAGTCGAAAGGGTCAGTGTGTTGAGCGCTTCTTGATATGTGGAGTAGGAAGGGGAGAGAATAATCTTGCATGCCCTCTTTTGCACTTTTTCTAGGTGTTTACGTTGTGTGGCATTTAGGGAGGAAGACCAGGTGGGGGAGGCATAGGTGAGCTTGGGAAGTATGAATGTTGTGTAAACACTGAGGAGCTCGTGTGCAGGAACTCCGAGGGACTTGAGTCGGCGGAGGAGGTGGAGACGGAAACTGGAGGATTTGACAACTTCACTGATGTGTGGTTTCCAATTTAGTTTGTTGTCTATG
The DNA here is from genome assembly GCA_958450375.1 of Homarus gammarus. NCBI lineage: Eukaryota > Metazoa > Arthropoda > Malacostraca > Decapoda > Nephropidae > Homarus > Homarus gammarus. Next base: position 340,239 of record CAUDMG010000349.1, read on the forward strand.
GTGACGCCGAGGAGCTTCGTGGAATCTACAACCTGGAGTGTGTTCGGACCTAGAGTAATGGAAGGAGGTGGGACAATGTCGGAGGAGAGGTTGATGTGCATAACCATGGGCCAATAGGCCCGCTGCAGTTCCTCCATTCTTATGTTCTTATATTCTTATGATCCCTCTTGCATTCACTGCTTAGCATTGCCAATCCACTCTCTCCCTGAGGTGTAAACCTTCAACCCGGTTTGGTTAATGCTAAATGATTACACACAGCTGAGATGACCACGTCCATACTGCCAGGGTTATTCTGCATTTTAATCTCTCCTAACTAATATGCAATTTTCCTCCTCACCCCCAGTGTTAATGAAACAATGCTTAACTAAAACTAAACATGATTATTCCTTATCTTCCAAATTTGCATGTATTATGCACAAGAACACCAAACTAAAATAACTCTGTGTCATACAAACATTCCTACCCAAGAATATTTAGAGCACATTCCTCGTGTTTCAAAGCTGGATTCGGTAAAATGCTACTCCGACCACATAAGTGGCACGGGCAATTCCCAATTGGAGGTTCAAGGCGCTATCAGCACGATGAACAGGCTGTGTGTGAATATAACAAAGGCTAGGGTTGCTTTTAGTGTCCTTGTGGCAAGGTGGTATCATTCCCTGGTCTCACGCATAAGGTCGAGGGTTCGAGTCCTGTCTAGTGAGGTCGTTGATTTTATATATATATATATATATATATATATATATATATATATATATATATATATATATATATACGCATATATATATATATATATATATATATATATATATATATATATATATATATATATATATATATATATATATATATATATATATATATATACGCATATATATATATATATATATATATATATATATATATATATATATATATATATATATATATATATATATATATATATATATCTTGATAAAATCACACGGGAAAATGGAAACAACGGAGTACCTTAGCTTTCGTCTTTATTCAAGACATCTTCAGAGGCAACTGGATTACATGGACAGAGAGAGGCTTAAATATACAGGGTGACCTTAAAAACATGAGGTCAGGTCATAATGATGTCATCCACTAATCCCCACACCAACACACACGTAGAGGACACAACAACTCTCCCTGCTTACCTACCAGCCTCCCTTCCCACTGACTTAGTAGAAGAATTTGACGTAGCAAAACGCCTGGACAAACTAAAATTAAAACGCTCTACCACCCCCATTGACTTACCAATGAAACTCTTCAAGGAGTTCTCCCCGGAGCTTGCTAAACCCCTCTGCTCCATCATCAATGCTTCTCTCAGTCAAGCCAGATGCCCAGCTGACTGGAAGACCTCTTATGTATCACCAGTGCCCAAGTCAACCAGCCCACAATCCTTAAATCAGCTACGACCTATTGCAATCACCCCAATACCCAGCCTAATCTGTGAAAGTTTTGTGTTCGACTGGGCTTATGCTGATATTGCAGGAGTCGTAGACCCTCAGCAATTTGGCAACATGAAAACTTCCTCCACCACTCACTGTCTTGTCAGCTTTCTCGATTACATATACCGCCATCTCGAGAAACGAAAAACGTCTGTAGCTGTCGCCTTCATTGATTTCACTAAAGCGTTCGACCTAGTCGACCACAATATAATCATCAACAAAGCTATTGACCTCGGGCTTCGAAGAAGCCTCATACCATGGCTTACAGACTTCCTCAGTGACCGACGCCAAGCTGTACGCTTCCGAGGGGCTGTCTCCACCTTTCAGTCACTCACCTGTGGCGTCCCCCAAGGCACCAAGATGGGACCACTCTGCTTCCTTATGCTCATCAATGATGCCCTAAGAGAAACCCCTGCTCGCTGGAAATATGTCGACGACTCCACCATTGGGATCAGCGTCAACAATTCTGCTCCCAACTATACCGCCCTTCAGGATTTATTGAACAGTCTCCAAAACTGGGCTACCAACAACCATGTCACCATCAACCATACCAAGACCATGGTTATGCACATCAACCTCTCCTCCGACATTGTCCCACCTCCTTCCATTACTCTAGGTCCGAACACACTCCAGGTCGTAGATTCCACGAAGCTCCTCGGCGTCACCATAGACAACAAACTAAATTGGAAACCACACGTCAATGAAGTTGTCAAATCCTCCAGTTTCCGTCTCCACCTCCTCCGCCGACTCAAGTCCCTCGGAGTTCCTGCACACGAGCTCCTCAGTGTTTACACAACATTCATACTTCCCAAGCTCACCTATGCCTCCCCCACCTGGTCTTCCTCCCTAAATGCCACACAACGTAAACACCTAGAAAAAGTGCAAAAGAGGGCATGCAAGATTATTCTCTCCTCCTCCTACTCCACATATCAAGAAGCGCTCAACACACTGACCCTTTCGACTCTCACTGACCATCACCACGACCTCATCTGCAAATTTGGTAAGAAGCTTCTACACCATCCCCGACACCGGCTCCTGCTACCACCCGAGGTCCCTTGTCCGAGAATTGCTGTTCGACACCACAACCGCATCCAGCCCATACGTGCACGAACTGATCGCTATAAGAACAGCCCAGTCCCAACCATTGTAAAAATTATCAATAACTTGTAATACTGTAACACTGTCACTATGTTGAATTGAACTGTAGTTTGAGCTTTTCCCCATCTAAGTTATTATATGTCTTTTTTGTGTCACTTATGTTACTTGTATATTATTTGTAATTCGTAACCCACTCCCCAAATATGTAACTGTATATTTTCAGCCTTCTGGCTGCCAAGCTCTTTCAATAAACCGTTAATTATTATTATTATTATTATTAAGAGAAGGGTGGTGACGTGACTAGCCAGGTCAGGTCAGAAAAAAGGGACCCACAAAATAACTATCTAGATCAAAGGTTTTCAAAGCATTCCTAACCTTGGGCCACTGACAAATAAATTTATGTAACATATTATCAGTTTTGAAATGACCATCACTAAGGTTTATTGATTTTAATTCCTTAATCAAACTAGCTTCAACCAGAAGTCTTTCTGTGACACAAGATGATTTGAATACTTCTAAGCTTTTTTCCCAAGCAATGGGGTGATTATTATTCCTAACATGAACGAACAAGGCACTGCTTTCAGATGCAGTTCTGATATTATACTTATGTTGTTTTTGAAAGATTGCAGAGATGATAAAATTGTTCCCAAGTCCTGTCTTCCAAGTAGACTAAGAAATCTGGACAATCAAGCATTCTCTGAGTTGGATAAGGTGTTGCTAGATTCCCTTATCAAGAGTTCAAGTGATAGTGTGAAATTAGCCTTCAAGCACAGTGCTCAGTGTAAAATACTTATGCAAAACAGTGTTTGTGTTGTTAAGTGGCACACCATTCGTGATTTTGTATATCAACTTCTTAGTGAAACTGACAAAGCCCAAAAAAGAAGGTTAAATGCCAAATTAAATGCTCTGTTTGACGAGAGTTACTGGACCATATTGAGTGATCCAAATTTGTTCATAAACTTATCATCTTATGATCTACAGACAAATGAGAAACTTGTTCTTGGTTTTGGTAGGAAGTTTTCTATCACTCAACGGTGCGTTAATCCGCTTACTATTGCTAAAGGTTTAATCAACCTGGAAAAGAATAAGTCGTCAGATGTTACAAATGAAGATATTTCCATAGCTAAAGGTTGCATACATAGTGTTTTAAATAAGAAATTTGCTTCAAACATTCCAAAAAGATTTGAAACAGCCTTGATAAACTTGAAAAGAAATAAGAATATCCATGTTACCAAGGCTGATAAGTCTAATGCTATTGTTACTTTGGATAAAAGTGACTACACTGATAAGATGAATTCATTACTTAGTGATGAAAGCACGTATTGTGAGCTTACGAAAGATCCCCTGGAAAATATTAATAAGTTATCTAATTCCAAAATAAAGATGTTATTGAAAAAGAACCCCGATCTCACCAAACAGCTCTCTCAAATTAATCCCACTTTACCTTATATGTATGGATTGATCAAAACACACAAGCTTAACAATCCATTACGTCCTATCGTGAGTTCTGTGGGTTCTGTTACTTACAAATTATCCAAGTGGCTGGTAAAGATGATATCCCCTCTTACAGGCCAAATATCTAATTCACATATACACAATAGCAGTGATTTAATTGATAAACTCAAGAAACACAACGAACCTTGCGAATTAATAAGTTTTGATGTAAATTCACTGTTCACTAGAGTACCTGTGAAAGACTTACTTTCATTTCTTAAAGATAAATTACAACTGCTAGATTTAACTATTGAACATGATACTTTCCTGAAATTGATAGAGTTATGCGTAACTGACAATGTGTTTAGAGCAAATGGGAAGTTCTACAAGCAAATATTTGGGATGAGCATGGGTAATTGTCTTTCTGCTCCTCTAGCCTGTATTTATATGGAGTTTTTTGAGTCTAGATTACTACCTAATATAGTGGACTTTATTCCTCCATGGTATAGATATGTAGATGATGTTCTTTGTCTTTGGCCTAGAAACAGTGACCCATTGGAATTTTTAGACAAGCTTAATGATATTGTCCCTAGCATCACATTCAAAATTGAAAGAGAAATAAATGAATCCCTTCCATTTCTTGATATGCTTATCATGAGAAATGGCCAAAACTATAAATTTAAGGTATATAGAAAGCCCACACAGGTAGACATTTTCATTCACTTTTTATCGAATCACCTTGAGTCTACCAAAATGTCAGTTTTTTCTGCTATGTTCTTAAGATGTCTGCGTATTTGTGACTCTGAATTTATTGACGATGAATTGAAACACATTCGTTCTATTGCACAGAAACTCGGGTACCCTTCTGTGTTTGTTGATCGTTGTTTTAAAAGGGCTAAAAAATCCTTTCATTCCTCTCAAACCAGACAAGTTCCTACACTTAAGAATATTTTGACTCTGCCCTATCGACTTGAGAGTTGCAGACTTCTGTTCAACAACACAAAGTTAAATAGAGCTCAGAAAAGGCGAACCTCTACAGTTGCTACAGAGGAGAGCAGCAGTAGCAAGATACCACGAATGGTCAGAGACCCCAAAGCAACAGGATGCTTTCTATGTGAGGAAGAAGCTTCGGGAGATGACTTAAGACATGCAATGACAATGAAATTTAATAAAAGATTGAATGATTGTGCGAAGACACTTAGCGATGAAAAACTCCTTGCCAGACTAAGTGCAGGAGATGTTGTGGCACTAGAACTGAAGTATCACCCTCGCTGCCTGGCAGACCTGTACAACCGAGGAAGAACACACCGAAATACTCATGAGCAAGAAGAAGCACAAAAGCTTCATCCGAACAAGGACACATACCTAACTGCTTTCTCTGAACTGGTCACTTACATCACTCAGATGAAACCTTCTAGTGAAGGTACTGAACCACCCAGTTTCAGACTTGCTGACCTGGTCACACTCTACAGACAAAGACTTGAGCAGCTGGGTGTTGGATCGCCCGATGTTCATGCTACTCGACTGAAGGACCAGCTGCTTTTTCACATCCCCCAGCTGCAAGCTCATCACCAAGGAAGAGATATCCTACTGGCCTTTGAGAAGGATGTTGGCTCAATCCTGGCACAAGTAAGCAAATACGGTGACGCTATCCATCTGGTCAAGGCTGCTGGGATGATACGACGGGACATGCTTCAGCACAAGTCACACTTCAGCAGTACATTTCATGAAGGATGCATTGAACAGGCTGTTCCACCATCACTGCTTCAATTTGTGTGCATGATCGAACATGGTGCAGATATCAAATCCCAACTCCAGCATGGCGCATCGAAGTCTGATCTTGCTATGTCACAGCTCTTACAGTACAACTGCTTTGCCAACTACAAGGTAGGAACACAAATCCAGAGACACTCCAAGGACCATGAGACACCTTTTGCTACCTACGTCGGCATGTCTGTGTTTGCTAAGACAAGAAAGAGGCAGCTCATCGACATGCTGCATGAAAATGGGGTCAGCATTTCATATGACAGAGTTCTACAATTATCAGCTCAGCTAGGAGAAGCAGTTGTATGCCAGTACATAGAAGATGGAGTGGTGTGTCCACCAATCTCGAGGAAGCAGTTGTTCACGACTTCAGCAGTGGACAACATTGACCACAACCCCACTGCGACTACGGCCAAAACGTCCTTCCATGGGACCAGTGTGTCCATCTTCCAACATCCAAGCCCTGAGGAGGCTGGCGAGGAGAGTGATCCACTCAGGAGCTGACCAAATGCTCCTGTAAGAAAGACTGCAACCAGAGATGCAAATGCTTTCGCTCTGGACTTTCCTGCACAGCACTTTACATATGTGAACAGCAGTAAATGCACAAAGATGTACTGTCAGGAGAAGTCACAGGAAATTATGCTAAGAGTGAGTACTTTTTTTTAGTAAGTTTTTTTTTGTTATATTTTTTCCTAAAAGTCTTATTTTATGTGGATAAAAATGTTACAATGGACTTCAAACTATAAAAATTATCATCTGAGCATGCTTGAAAACATACACTCGACACCAAGATCACTCAGATTGACCAGCTATAAGAAAAATAAACTTTTGAAGGTCAATATGGCGGCCATCTTGAAAAATGGCCGCCAGAAAGAACTTATAATGATAATGTGTAATTTTGCGTTTTTTGGGAACGTGAAAGCAACCTCCCATACCAAACGGCTCAAAAGCATACACTGAGGATAGGCGTCGATCCGCCCCTGGCAGCTTAGTGTTTTGAAATACATCAATATGATTGGGTGTTTACTTCCTGGAATGAGACGTCACTGCCTTAAAACACAAAGTAGTGAGCACCTAAGTGCCTAATTATCTACCAGACGAAGCATTTGCACAAGAGATTAGGGTGTGTCATAGGAGGGAAGATCAGCTAAAACTAATGGCCCATCACTTTTTTGGTAGATTTTAGTGTATATAAACAGAAAATAATTTCAGTTTCAATATTTTGCAACCTTTTGCTAGGTAAATTTTAGCGTGAAATTTATCGAAAATCTAACGTACAGCTGCATTAGTGCATTACAATTAAATAGTGAACATTGCTTTCTGACTTCATTCTTTAACAACCCAACTAACAATATTTTTTTCTGTTTCAGATTCTGATGCATTTATAAGTTGATAATATTTGCGATGGCTGCTTGTGTCAGGACGAGGAACCAAAAATCCAGCCATCTCAGTCACTATCTTGGGTCTGGGAGAGAGCTCCTGAAGTCGGGGTTGCCTACTTTGAGAGATGCTTTGAGATACGGTGTTTTAATCAGGCAAATCAGTGAAAAGAACCAAAGAACTTACACAAACAAAGACATTGCCAGTGATATGACCAAAGCTGTCTTGGCACAGTACACTCTGGCTAACGCTCAGTTCAAGCCTCCAGTCATAACAAGTCAGAAGAAGATTAGTGAGAGACTGCTAGCCAGTTGGGGAAAGGCAAGAGATATCTCTCTTGGGAGAGGAAAACTTGCAGTTAAGGACAGCTTTGCCAAGCAACTGGACCAGTTATTTGACATAATTACTTGCAAGTGCCCAATTGTTCTCTGTCCTGAGTTTGGATGCGATCGTGACTGTAAATCCGAGGCCCACATCTCCTGTATTTGCAAGCGTGAACTGAAGATTCCTGTGATCGAACTGGCATTTGTCAAAGCACAGAGAGAGAAGACTGGCAGTATAGGGGCTCTCATGATTTCTAGCCAAGATATTCCGGAGTCCAAGAGACAGGAGGCTGCCACAGAGAGACAGAAGAGGAGAAGAGTTGCCGAGGAAAAGAGACTTGAGAAGGCCCAGGGTGAGGTAAGAAAGGCCGATGATTGGAGTCAAGCTGATTCAGAGTTTAATGACTTCCCCATGGCTGATCCGAGTGCTGACCAGGAGAATGGTGACTTTGTCCCTAACCCAGAAAATAATGATCCCAAACCTTCCAGGCATAACATTCGAAATAGGAAAGATATCCCGAGCATAGCTCTGGCCAGCATGCGACACCACACTGGTCTCAGAGAAACTGCAGAGATAGCAACAGCTTCCTGGATTGACGGTGGTTTGATAACACCTGATGATGTTCACCTGGTGATAGATCATAACAAAGTAAGGAGAGCTCAGGAGAAACCTGTCAGTAACCTAGAAGAGGAGTTTGATAAGGGGATAAGAGAAAATGGAATCAATTGTTTGTTCTTTGATGGGAGAAGGGATGACACGAAAGTGTTCATGAAAGTTGGAGATTCTGACAAGTTGTTCCCTGCCATGGTGAAGGAGGAACACTACTCCTGCTGCAGTGAACCAGGAGGGAAGTATTTGTGGCATTTCACTCCAGAGAAAGATGACATCAGGAAACCAGCTGAGATAGTGGCAGATAACATTGTGAACTGGCTCAGAGAGAGGAACGTAGACCAGAACCTGCAGGCCATTGGAGGGGACAGCACCAACACGAACACAGGGTGGCAAGGGGGGGGGGGGGGGTCATACAGTGGATAGAGCGGAAGATTGGGAGGAAGCTGGTCTGGATTGTTTGTGACCTCCACACCAACGAGTTGCCACTCAGACATCTGATCCAGGAGCTGGATGGCAAGACTCTTTCAAACAACAGATGGTCTGGTCCTCTTGGCAAGATGCTGGGCTCTGCCACTGAGTTAGAAATAAATCCAAGCTTTGAAAAAATCACAGTTGGCCCTCCACTCGTTGAGCTTGCACATACTGTCATTGACGATCTGAGTACTGACCAGTACTATGGTTACATGATTTGCAGTGCCATCAAAACTGGGGTCATACCTGATAGACTTGCTTACCTGCAGATAGGTCCAGTCTCACATTCTAGGTGGCTCACAACGGCTCTCAGGTTCTGCAGAATTTGGGTCGCTCATCATAAACTGAAAGGGAACCAGCTTCACAACCTGAGACTTATTGTCCAATTCATCGTGAGTGTCTACTTGCCAAATTGGTTCAACACCAAGGTCAAGTCATCGTTCTCCGAAGGTCCGAGGCATGTTCTCTTCCAGTTTGAGCTCCTGAGGAGTCAGCCAAGGAAGGTTGTTCAGATTGTGGAGCAGACTGTGAGGAGATCTTCCTGGTATGCTCACCCCGAGGCAGTTCTGCAGACAATGCTCTGCAGTAAGGATGAGGAGGAGAGAAGAGTGGCGGTCAAAAAGATCTTGGATATGAGACTTATGAGAGGATCTGGGCATGACGAATCAGTTGGTGACGATTCCTTCAGGGTCAGGAAGACTCCTGAAGTCAATCTAGGTGCCAAGACCCTCACTGATCTCATAGATCTGGATAACATCCAGGCTGGCAGTGAGCCCCCTCTTACCTGCAGCCTCACCAATGTTCAAGTCAGAGCTTTCCTGGACAACCCCATGCATGTCCCTGCCTGGCCCTCGCACACCCAGAGTATAGAGCGTTGTGTACAGCAAGTGAGCGAGGCCAGCAGTCACGTTTACAGCCAGGAGAGGAGGGAAGGCTACATCCGAGCTCAGGTGGTCAGCAGGGAGGTGATGAGTAGAAACAGAAGCAAGAAAGACATGTTCTCTATGGTGTGCAGCAACACCGGGTCGTAGTAGTAAAACCGGTTTTTGTATTTGATGATTTTGTTTTCTAAAGGAATATTAAATTTAATAAATGTGTCAAGATCATTCGTTTCACTATTAGGGTTCATTTTCATCCTAATAAATTAACCTGATACATTTACTTTACTTTAAATAAGCTATTTAGTGGTGTTGGTAAAAGGGTGGGAATACTGAATTTTCATAAGATTTCAAGTTAAAATTTAACTAGCAAAAAATGAAAACTTTACAAATCTGAAGATATCACATGATTCTGCACAAAGAACTACATCATTAATACCATGGGCCGATTTTTCAAACTCAAAAAAAAAAAAATCGCCTCCGTATGACATAAGTCATATGGAGTTAAATTACATTTCACACAATACTTGTGCTAAATATATATTGAAACAATTTAAACATTTATTGGTCAAAGAGATTACAAAGAAACTTATTAGTTATTGTTAACAAAATATAATTGGAATAATATTCAATGGAAATATATGTAACATGGTAAAATAAATTGATTGCAATTAATACAACTTGTTACCAAAAACACTAAATTATGGTTAACACAAAGGTCACAAACCGAGCTAATAGGCATACAATATATAAAATATCGGTGTTTTATATCAATAGATGTAGAATCTTGCATACATAGTGATATAATACTCCATATCTTGGGATGTTAGCTCGTATTGTATATTGCTGATATAAGTTATTTGTTGGTTAATTGACGCATTAAGGAGAGTCAGCTGATACCAGAGAAGTTGTTGTGGCTCGGCAATATGTTGTTTTAATAAAGAATTTGATATTTTCATACTGTCTTTGGTCAAATAATTCTCTAATCATTAAACAGTGGAAGAACAGCGTTTTGTGTGTCCTCCCCACCTCTACCTCGTGGTCACCCAGAAGCTCCGCCCACAACTGTATGACGTCAATGATAAACTGTAAGATTGCCAGCACGCTTTAGCAAGACACAGAGGTCTCCATAAGTAGTTACTTTGAAAGCGAAATTTTATATGGGCCTACTTAGTAATTTTTATAGGTATTATGTTGAGTAATAATAAATTACACCTGTATGGTGTATTGCTAAGCATTAACCTACACAAAATAATTACTGATCAACCTGTCGATGAGAGCAAGAGTAAACCACCCCATGAATAAGTAGCATTCATTGCTTTATGCCAGTAACAATATTTTATAAAAAAAACTGACAATAATTGAATTGCACATGTCTAGGTTGGCACCCGTTACCGACTGACTGTCATTTGTAATTGATATGAACAAAACATTATATCAAAACCATACTACATCAGTTGGTCTACTAGGAAGTAGTAGGTAGTAGGTATTATGCACATTGGGTACTGTAATGCCTCTATAGTGGTAGGATTATGTTAGTGTTAAGGTGCAGCATATCGACCCCAATCTGCACAGATAGTTGTTTTAGCTACTGTCCATCTCAAGTCTTTGGCAGACTCAGTAATCGTGTCTTCAACTGTAGGAAGCTGCAATTATGTACAAAGTTGCACGTTTATCGAGCAATGGTCCTCCCCACTTTGCTGTATGGCAGCGAGAGAAAGGTCACATACAGGAGACACCTCAAGGCACCTGAAAACTTTCACCAATGAAGTCTATGTTCCGTCCTCCGGTTCGCTGGGAAGACAAGAGAACAAATGACAGCATTCTCGCTGAAAACAACTGTAGGAGCATCGAGGCTACCATAATCCGTGAACAAGTACGTTGGGCTGGCCATCTTACCCGTATGGATGACAGTAGACTGCCAAAGCAGCTACTTTACAATCACCTAACGAATTGTAAACGTAACACTTGCGGGGAACTGAAAACGCATACAGATAGTCTTAAGACAAACCTGAGAAGGTGCCAAATCGACCCCCTCACCTGGGAGATGATTAGTCCACACTATAATGCTTGGAGATGTCAATACTTTCGAGTTAGCCCGACTGCATACCGAGACAGACAAGAGCCAGCGCCGGAAGGACGCTGCCGTCGCCTCTCCCGGATTAGATATAGTCCTCCACATGTGCAACATCTGTGGACGACCCTGGTGATCCCATATCGGCCTCTCGTGTCACCTCAGAGCTCACCAACGAAGGTGATATCTTTAATAACTCATACCATTGTATCATAGCTGGTTGATCGTCATACTCGATTCCGAATAACAGCAAAGTAGCAGTAGTAGGTAGTAGTCATACTACCCTTTCCTTATGATAACTAGTTTCTTCTTCTGCATGGGACCAAAACAAAAGTCGGAGGCGGACGTAACTGTCGCCCAAAGTGCGGAACACTATACCGGGTAACAGCCATTGTTGCGTCTGTGCTAGCCAGAACCAAAATTACACTAGCTGTGATTGTGTGAGAAGCAACCAACCATGTGTGGTTTGCAGAAAGGGAAACAATTGTCGGAACCACATGGCAGGGAGCCGACACAGGAGGCCACAGTGGATATCGCCGGGACCCAACCGCCCGATGATATCCTAAATGACAGCAGTGAGTCTACGCAACCTGAAAATGTAGTACCAATAAACGCTGCTCCAATAGTAGCAGATGTCCACGAGGTGAATGAGAGACAGCCACCACAGTGGAATGGCATGTCGATGGAAAATCCGGACATATGGGTTAAAGAAACTTACTCAGAAATTGGCAGGTGGTCGCCAACTAACCTGTTTGAACCACCCAAGTGTGCGGCTACCAAAGAAATGATTCGGGAGATGACTCGCCTCATAACCGAGTACACTCAGGACTGCTTCCTTGCCCCTTTAGCTCTTCAAATACTGGCAATAATACCACATCTATTCTGTCAGAGGACACACACAAAGACTAAGCACAAAGAAAATGTGGCAGTAATGAAGAGAAGATTGATAATGTGGCAGAATGGGGCCCTTGATGATCTCCTATGTGAAGCAAGAACACTGCAGGAGAGACTAAAATTTATAGGAGACGGAAAGTAAAACACCGATGACGTTGCAAGAAAGTTTGGAAACAAAATGCGTGTGGAAAAGTGTCTTTGGCGGTAAACAGAGAGACATTACAACAACTGAAGGAAAAACATCCCCCTGCAAGTGAATACGAAGGCATCAGGTTCCAGGGTGACTATATCCCACCAAATGCTGTCCTGTTCGAGAAAATAACGGGAGGGATGGTGTAGAAAAAGGCACTTAAAACTCAGGGAGGGGCCGGCCCTTCAGGCCTGGATGCAAACGGCTGACGAGTCATCCTCAGCACTAACAAGTTTGGCCCCTTAGCAAGTGATCTCTGCACTGCCATTGCCGCCCTTGCAAGAAAGCTAGCAACCTCGTGCTGCCAACACCTCCATGCTCTGACGGCCTGCCGCCTCATTCCCCTGGATAAGAATCCAGGATGTAGGCCTATAGAGGTAGGGGAGGTGCTGAGGCGGATCATCGGAAAATGCATAATGGAGGTGGTAAAGGATGATGTCAGGGCAGCAGCAGGGAACCTGCAAGTTTGTACTGGTCACCAGGCTGGAGGGGAAGCTGCCATTCACGCCATGAGAGCGATATTTGATCAGCGTGATTGTGAGGCCGTTCTCCTGGTGGACGCTTCAAACGCATTCAACATACCTAACCGCAAGGCCGCACTGCACAACATCAAGATCAAGTGTCCAAGCTTTGCAATGTATGTTGAAACACCTATAGGAATCTATAAGACCTCTATATAGTAAAGAATAAGGCTCTAAGAGGTGATACCACCATACAGTCAATTGAGGGAACAACGCAGGGGGGCCCTGTTGCAATGTCAATGTACGCAATAAGCCTATCCGTGCTCCAACAAACAATAAAATTTGAAACAACCAAGGTCAAGCATCACGAGGTCCACAAATAGGGTACCACCCAAACGCCAGCAAGTCCTACCTCATTGTAAGGCCAAAACATTATGAACGGGCAATGGAGGTGTTCGGTGGAAGTGAGGTCAAAATAACAAAGGATGGCTAAAGACACCTAGGCGCAGTAATCGGCACGACGGAAAGGTGAATGAGTGGGTTAGGGAAATCCAAGCTCTGTCTGATATTGCTAACACAGAACCACATGCAGCTCTGCAGCATTTACCCATGGAGTCAAGCATCGCTGGAACTACCTGATGCTCACTATCCCTGATATCGAACCCCTCCTCAACCCTCTGGAAGAAGCTATCAGCGTCAATTTTATTCCCAAATTCGTGAAACATCTTCACTTAACCCCAGCAGAAAGATCACTCCTGGCACTACCGCCGAGTCTGGAAGGAATGGGATTGACCAATCCAGAGGAGATTGCTGCCACCGAACATCAAAACTCAGTTAAGCTCACGGCAGCCCTCACTGACCACATAATAGCTCAGAATGCAACAGGTGAGGTGGATACCAGTGAAGTAAACAAGATTCGAAGGTCCATTACGACAGAACGACAGCACAGCCAAAGTGATAAGTTGCAGCAACTGATGCTGCAAGTACCAGTGAATTTGAAAAAAAAGTTGTTATAGCACAGGAGGTGGGTGGCTCGAACTGGTTAACTACGTTACTGAAAGGGCAAATGGTTTCAGTCTCAATAAACAAGAATTTACAGGTGCCATTGCTCTAAGGTAAGGTCGGCCAGTAGAAGGTTTGCCCTCCCAATTTGTGTGTGGCTCTTTCTATGACGTCGATCACCCCATGGTGTGCAAGAAAGGGGGCTTCATATGCATGAGGCATGACGAAGTAAGGAATCTCACAGCAAATATGTTGAAGGAAATCTGTCGTGATGTCATGGTAGAACCGACCCTCCTTCCATTGGACGGTGAGAATTTCCAAAATAGGACTTCAAACACATCCAACGAAGCCCATGTTGACGTCAGTACTCAAGGATTCTGGGCTCTGGGACAGCAAGCCTTCTTCGACATCAGGATTTTTTATTCCATGGCCGCATGTCACCGTAACTTAGCTCTCGATGCTGCACACAGGAGGAACGAGAACGACAAGATTAGGGCATATGGGGAGACAATTCAGAACGTTGATCAAGGCAGCTTCACTCCTCTGGTGTTCACAACCTCTGGTGGGATGGGACCAAGTGCAAGATGCTTCTACGCCAGACTCGCGGAGGTGCTATCCGAACAGAAGCAGCAGCTCAGAAGTTATGTTACAGCCTGGATGAGATGTCGACTGTCCTTCTCTCTCCTTAGGTCTGCTTTTCTCTGCCTCAGGGGAACCAGAGCATAGGCCCCAAAGCCGACAACAGTTGCAGCTATTGACTATGAGGCAACAGTCACTGAATGCTGCATAGATCTGCTGCTCAACTAACTCAACAGAGCTAGGATAGCTACTTATTTATTAGGATATTTAATTTTAAGGTAATAAAATGACCTCGAAGGTATGGCTATTGGGGGAGGATGGAGACCATTAAAAAAATAATAATAAATAAATAAAAAAGTCTTACAGGAAGGTACTATACTACCGTCTGGGAAGATATTGGAAGCATAATGTGTAGTAGTCTAATGATAGAGGTTGCTTCTATATGGCATCATGAAAATTGTAACCAAGTCCCAGGTTGCTGATCTGACTTTCTGCCTCATTTACACACAATTGCTGGGTATCAACTGCTTCTCTTATATGACAACACAACATATGTATCGTTTCTCACTATTGAGTTATTGTTTTACATTTCTGTAGTTTTTTATGGTTTAATTTATTTTTCGCCCACCCCCCCCAGGCCCCGATGTGTGTCAGTGACCTCTGCTTGGGTGACCCATCACACAAATATATGAGTTGTGATGCCATCAGTCTATGGACTGATGGCTCCCGGTCACTTGGCCAACAGACGTTTGGTCGACGGACATTTCACCGACGGACATTTCACTGACGGACTTTTGGCCGAATGGACATTTAGCAGAATGGACAAATAGCGGAATGGACATATGGCCGTATCTAACCTAACCTAACCTAACCTATATAAATGTGCAAAAAATATTTTTCTGTCATGCAAATGTATCATATTGCAATTATGTTATCTATTTTATCCTGTGTTTCATAAAGCAAATACATTGCAAAGAAGAAAGAAAAAGAGCCAAAAAATTAAAAAGGCCATATGTCCATTCGCCCAAATGTCTGTTCTGCTAATTGTCCGTTCGGTCTATTGTCCGTTCGGCCAAATGTCTGTCGGCTCAGTCCGTTCGATCAAATGTCCGTCTGTGAAAAGTCTGTCGGCCAAATGTCCTTCGGCCATCTGTCCGACCACGGGGCTGATGGCTGTTACAATCCATCCATCTGATGTGGAGTGAATAATGCCTCTCCTGCAGTAGACGGTATAAGGCTGAAACAATAACTTGGATGGTTGCAAAGTATAAATCTACCAGTTTATTTCATTTTTATGAAATCTGCAATCAAAATGTAAGATACATTAGAAAAAATGCGCTGGTTCTAACATGGAGTGTAGTGTGGGTCAAGTGCAGTGGTGGTAGTGTGATGCCTCGGGTTTTGAAACAAAGTTCTTACGCCCGGAATTTTAATCACCCCCCCCCCCCTTCAAGCGGTAGTTTAATTGCTAGAACCTGTTAGTTACAAACAGGGGAAATATAACTTTTCACAAGTTTCCAATGTAATTTTGAACTATTATAACTAACGTAATGCCAAAATATTAGGAAGTAGCTGCTGAGTCAGGTTGATGCCCAATCAATGTGTAAACATCATAAATATACTGTTTTACTCAAGAAATGAAAAATTAACTGACCAATAACATGACCACTCATCCGTAAAGCGAGTACCACCTTGTCACATACACATTAAAAACATAATATGGGTATAAAAAGGGAGTGAATTATCTTAAGGCTCTATAATGATTTACTATTTTTAAAGGTATATGACTACAGTAGTAATATACCTTACCTAACCCAGCTTTTAGGATGCATATTTTAAGTGCTGATATACCCTTATTATATCTAGATGTGTTTCTATTACCTAACCTTATTTCTACTCCAGATATATTTTATTACTTCAACTATCATATACGCCGAATTCACAGTATCATTAAATGATCAAACTCCAGCTCCCCATTTCCCAATGTGAACTTCTTTGTATTATGGACCTAATTTAGCCAAATGGAACTATATGTTTACCAAAACCAAATACTGTATTTGGTGATGAAGAAATAGAACTTGCAGTATTTCACATTATATCCCATGATCCATTATCATAGTTCTTTTTGTATATAATGTTACCATTTCTGTGACAATGCCCTCCCAGTGAAATTTGGCTCTATCCATTTTAAGATTTCTAGCCCGAAATCTCGCCAGTTTATATTTCTGCAGACGAAAACACACTTACAAAGCTGCTAAAAAGTGGTATTAATTAACTTAAATGCACTCACATCAAACTTGGTGACGATGTCTTCTCAGTGAATTGTGGCTCTTTCCATTATAAGATTTCTAGCCCAGAAACTTGGCAGTTTATATTTTTCTGACGAAAACTTACTTACGAAACTGCTAATAAGTTTAATAAATTACCTTAAATGTGCTTACCTGATCAGTACCATGTGCTTACCTGATTAGTAAGATGAGATGAGTCCAGAAGCTGAACGAATGACACTTGGCAGTAAAACAAAACACAATTCTCTTGAATATGTCATAATATTGATCGTAAAGGAATTAATGTAAAAAAAATGGTTTACTTTACTATATACTTTTACTTTTTTCCTCTTCAACACTGATCGGCTCGTTGGCAAGTACTAGGCATGCACTGGCTCCTGAATATATCTGAACCAATTCCAGTGCTTGTCAAGTCTGGTCTTGAAAGAGCTCACACTCGGTGCCGTCACAACACTCTCTGGCAGATTGTTCCAAGAGTTCACAGCTCTCACTCCGAAAAAGTTACCCCTCACAGTTTTCTGGACTGGCTTCTTCAACCTTGTGGGGCGAGCGTCCGTCAGCTCCAGGTAAGGACACTGGACTAAGTAGTGTCCTTTGAGATGTTTATACACCTCAATTATGTCCCCCATTGCCCGTCTGTAGTATAAGCTAGGCAACTGCAGGCGTTCTAATCTCTTAGGGTAGCTGAGGTGACAAAGTGGTGGCACCAGCCTGGTGGCCCTCCTTTGGACATTTCCAATCAACTGACAGTCACTAGCATAACTCGGGGACCAGACAGGGTGACAGTACTCCAGACAGGAAAGCACCTCACTCTTGAACAGGGATGTACAACCTGCGGACCTCCATTAGCTCTGTTGCGGTCCTCGGTGTCTTATGTAATCAAGACTGTTGAAATACAAACTTAATATGAAATAAAACTGGGACTTGAGGCAATGGGAACAATCTCTACCTCCATTCAGTTTACGCTTACAGTTGTTACCAGCTATACTGAAAAGATTATTTGTCTTCCATTTTTGCATTGCATTTTACTGTAAGGTAATTACAATTTCAAATTGACTGCAACAGTTTGGAGACCACAGTCAGCAGCAGGTCGAAAGCTGGACGGGAAGTGAACGTGTCGATCGGAGAGCCAGGCTGTCTAGGCTGTTGCCGCTAACCAGTTCTGTTGCTTTTATTATATCTTCCTTAACATATCTAACTTTCATCCATGAGAAACCTATATAAATGAACGAGAAAATTATATGGTACATATTTTGCGAAAATAAGTGATTACTAATAAAAATAAGAAGATAATTATGGGATTACTACCACTCACACTGTACAATGTACATACAACGAACTCCAGCAGTTTTGGCCGGGACTCGGTTGAGGTGATTGATTTATTGATTGACTGAACAATATCCCCTGGCACTCTGTTGAGACAATTACCATTATTGGAGCATTATTGAATATTTTTCACCCCCCACAATGGCTAGTAAGTCGACTGGAAAAAATACACCATGGAAGAGAAAACCTGAGGACGAGAACAGAAACTTTCAAGGACGAGAACAGAAACTTTCAAGAAATATGAACCTATAACTATATATTTGTGGAAAATAGTGCAAAGAAAATCATTTGTTTGATTTGTTAAAATAGTGTGGCCGTTTAAGGAGTAAAATGTGCAAATACATTATTTATCCAAGCACAAAGAATATGAAGATATCACAGGTGACCTGAGAAAACGGAAAATAAATTCTTTGATTCAAGGTCTTGACCTGCAGAAAAGCATGTTCGCTCAGAGGAAGAAAGAAACACAAGATGTGACAGAAGTGAGCTATGAAGTTGCACATCTGAGAGCAAAATGTTTTCAGTCATTTACAGATGGTGATTTTGTGAAAAGGTGTATGGTTATTGCAGCTCAAAAACTTTGTCCAGGTGCAGTGAAGAAGTTGAAAACATTAGTTTGAATCGCATGACGGTACTACACAGAATTCGTAATTTATCAAGTGACAATAGACCAGCTGAAAGAGAAAGGTAATAAACTTTGTGTACTTCTCCGTAGCCGCTGACGAACCAACTGATGTAACATCTACAGCTCAGTTATTAGTTATCGTATGTGGTGTAACAGACGACTTCACTGTTCATGAATAACTCGTTGGTCTCAGTTCTCTGAAGGGGCAATCTAATTGGAGCGACTTCCTAAGTGGACTTCTGGAGCAAATTAGCATTATTGAGTTGAATGTAGACAACTTGGTTGGCATAACAACTGATGGGGCTCCCTCGATGAATGGTACACACAATGGTATGGTGCCACTGTTGATCAAACACCAGGGACAGCGCAAAAATGAACTGATACAGTTCACTGCATAATACATC
Organism: Homarus gammarus; assembly: GCA_958450375.1. Classification (NCBI taxonomy): domain Eukaryota; kingdom Metazoa; phylum Arthropoda; class Malacostraca; order Decapoda; family Nephropidae; genus Homarus; species Homarus gammarus. The sequence goes on from CAUDMG010000349.1 coordinate 359,497, forward strand.
AACAGAATTTGTGTAGGAAAGAACTGAACTTTGAAAATGTAATGAAAATAGTAGTTTCAACAGCAAACTTTATAAAATCGCTAGCTTTGAACCATCGCCAATTCAGGCAGTTTCTAGAAGAAATTGAAGCTGAGTATGGTGATCTAGTGTTTTTCACTGAAGTCAGGTGGTTAAGTCGGGGAAATACACTGCAACGATTCATCAACCTCCTAGATGAAGTAAGTGATATTTCTTAATGACAAGAGTAAAGTGGTTCCACAGCTTGAAAATGTGGAGTGGCTTTACGATGTGGCATTTCGTGTTGATATCACCAGTCATTTAAATAACTTGAATGCCAAACTTCAGGGGAGTAACCAACTTGTTTCGCAAGTCGCAAACCATGTGTCAGCTTTTGAACAAAACTTAAGCTATTTTAGTAGCAACTCATTAAAAGAGAATTGGGACACTTTCCAACTTAGCAACCTAAGCTTGAAAAGCACAGTGTACATCACAAAGCTGAAAACTATGAAACAACAATAGGAAATGACCGGGAAGTGTTTAATAGGCGATTAGCAGACCCTGCTGCCATATGGCATCACAAAATTGTGACCAAGTCCCAGGTTGCTGATCTGACTTTCTGCCTCATTTACACACAATTGCAGGGTCTCAATTATTTCTCATACCTTGACAACATAACATACATATATCGTTTCTCACTATTGGTCGATTTTTTGTGTGTATTTATTTATTATTATTATTATTATTATTATTATTATTATTATTATTATTATTATTATTTTTATTATTATTATTATTATTATTATTATTATTATTATTATTATTATTATTATTATTATTATTATTATTATTATTTTTATATTTTCGCCCCCAGGCCCTGATGTGGGTCAGTGACTTGTGCCCTGGTGTGTAATCCCGTAAAAGAAAAAGAAAACAAATAAAAAAGTTAATGGAAGGGAACTTGCTCAATTTTTACAGGTGTTTGCCTAAAGAGCAGTATCCATATTTGAGAAGTAAGGCTGCTATTTATGGATGCTTATTTGGCTCCACATACATCTGTGAGCAAACATTTAGTCTGTTGAATCTTAACAAGTTGAAGATTCAAAATAGGTTAAAGGACGAAAATTTGTACTCTGTTTTGTGACCCCAACATCAAGAAGCTCGTCTCAGTCACAATGTCAAACGTCATACTTAGAAAAATTTGTCACGTAATATGCCAGGTAATCACATGTTTTTAATCATTATTTTTTATGGTAATGGACCTTTTTATAGTTACAGATTAAAATTAATTATGTGTGACAGCAAATTCTTGGTTATCTCTTAGTCTAAGTAAAAGCATTATATTTGATTTAAAAAAATAATATATGTGCATTTGAGTAGAGAATTTGAATATGTAATTAAAACATCTAATTATGGTAACTCATAAATCTTGTGGTCCTCGCTTACGAGTAGTTTGGTGATGTGAGTTCATCAAACATAGACGTTTTAATGGCCTTCTGCCATTGTTTAAAACAGTTCAGTTTTCAGTTGCAAACTCAACATGTGTAAGTTGAGGGTCTTTTTGTAAATTCCTAAATTTCTGTCGGTAGGACTCAGCTGTAATTACTTAAGCATCAAGAATGCTTGTTTTGACAAATATGTATGAAGTGTAATCTTCAAGTATACTCTCTAAGGCTGTTAGAGACTCTAGGACAGTGGTTCCCAACTTTTTTGTACTTGCGAACCCTTTCTCAAAACCCCGAAACACACGCGACTCCCCTGCCACCAGCCATTTCAGTTATACAATTTTTTTCTGAGAAGGAAAGGGGAAGAAAGAGAAAACAATCATTAATTCATCAATTATTATACCGGCACAACATTATGTTGTGTGTTCTAGGTTACTGGAGTATCAGCGAAATGAGAGTTGTGGTAATGTTCCTGCTGATGTACTAAGTTCTTCTCCCAAGGCTTCTCGACCCCCAGCAAACCCTCCGCAACCTTATCACCCTCCCCTCTGCCAACCAGCCAAGTAAGCTGAATCTACACTTTCCCAAGGGCCCATTGAAATCAGTCGAGGACCGGTAAAATTGGATGATGAAGTACTGCAGACAGCATGGTCAAAACATTGAATTCCGGCAAGGTAAGAACCGGAACTTTATCAAGTGTCAGACTCCCGAAGTCTATGAAACCCTTAGCACTGTCGGCTTCAACGGGGTGGTCATGGTGCCCCCCCCCCCCCCCCCCCAGCAGACGCTGATGAATGTTATCACATCCTAGTGAAACGTTTTCCCTTATACGCTGACATCGAAGATGCGCGTGATTTCAATCCCAACATACTGAGTATACGTCGCCATTACCGGGGGAAAAATCCACAAGCCTCTGTTATTGTCAAGTGGAAGAGAAGGGAATGCCCAACCACTGTGGATGCCCATCCAATCCTTCCACCACTATATGCAGAACCCTATCACCCTGAGCCTGCATTTTGTGTCTTCTGCTCTCATTGGGGGCACATTTTCACTGCCTGCTACCGATGTGATCGTCCCAGATGTCGATTCTGTTCACGTAACCACAACTCCGTCGCCTTTGGCCAGAAAATAAAAGACCACATCACTAGAGGTGGCATGGGCTATGTAGTTGTTCCCAGGTGCTGTAACTGTGGTAGCCGCCACAATGATGACTCACGGCAGTGCCCCTGTCGCCCGTCTGTCCCAGGGGAGAGGCGTCCCTGAGGGCCGTATCTACCACATCGCCCCTCCCAGTCTACTGGGAGACCTGCCTCTGCTTGGCTTCACCAGGCTACACCACAACAACAGCACCTACCGTTCCCTAAATCAACCACAACTGAGCCTCGTCCCTGTCTCTATCCTGACTCTGTCAAGTCTCGTGATCCCACCAGTGCCCCACACAACCCCCCCCCCCCTACCCCCACGCTGTCAAGCCTCGTGCTCCCACCAGTGCCCCCCCACAACCCCCCTCTAGTAACATGGCACAGATCATGTCCCTCTTCGAAGAATTTGCCAGTTATGTTGAAAACTCTTCTCTACACTCTGTATCGCCATCTCCGACCTACACCGCCAACTCTTGCCCTCTGCTGCCACCCTGTCACTCCCGTCTTTTGGTTTGACACAAGCTCGTAGCCCCCCCTGTGAGCCCACCCCCCCCCCCCCGCTCACGGCCTGTGCGTCCTGCTGCCCCCGTCCCAAGCCCTGCCTTATCCTCACGTCACGTGGTGCCTCAACCCGTCTACCCACCGCAAGCCACGCCCGCTCCTGTGCTGTCTCCACCAGGGCTCCCTACCGGACCTGACGACTCCACCCCCGGCTACCCAAGCTCCACCGACATGCCGGCACCTAAGGCCCATCCGTCCACGTCAGGGGTACACATGTACACAACCGGCCAGCCTGTAATCAGTCTATTACACCACAATGGATAGCAACGCTACAGGACTGTAGGTACTCACCTCGAACATAAACAGCTTGCAAAACAAGTTTGGTGCCCTCAAAACCTGCGCCTACACTGAAAATATCGACGTGTTGTGCCTCCAAGAAACGCGGTGTGCTACTGGTACCTATGTGCTCAGTGGCTACACATGTGTTGAGAGCTCATCCACCCTTGTTCTTCGCATCGATGGGCTATCACGAGGCCATGCACGTGGACTGCGGATCTACGTCAAGAAGGATGTCCCCTATCAACCTCTCGACGTCCCCCCTTGATGATGACACCACCTACGCACATGCCATCACAGTCACACTAAAAGGTATGTCCCTCAATATTGTCAATGTCTATGTGCCTCCCTCCACCCCTACTGTACCTGTCCTACCACACCATATCACCTCCACCCCCACCCTCCTTGTGGGGCACCTCAATGCCCGACACCCCAATCTCGGCTCCCAGGGGCCCCACTCAAACTCCCGGGGTAATTCCTGGCTCTCCTACCTACAAACCACTGATGACCCTGTACGTCTTCTCTGCCCTCCTTCACCCACCCACATCGGGGGAGGGAAACTTGACTACATCGCCCTCTACTCTGACCCTCACCGCCCACACTTCACCCGCATCCTCCACTCCGTCCCAAAGTGACCATTTCTCTATTCACACTACTCTCCAGTACGTGAGAATACCCCTGCCAACATACCTGCCTTCATCGTTACCATTGCTGAATGGTTTCAGGATTTCACTGCCACCACCACAGACCAACTCTACCTTGATCTGTCTAAACAATGCACTACCCTCCTCCGCCCTGCCCAAAAACACCGCCGCCCTAACCGCCAGCCCAGGAGTCATTGCAATGTAAACCGCGACCCTCATATTAAGTCTATCCGAGTATGGCACCGACTAGCAGTCGACCAGTGGAAGAAATCTCCCAGCTCCCTTGACGCTCTTCGCTTCCTGATGCGCACAAATAAAGAGCTCCAATCTGCCATCACTCTCGCACGAGAGAAGCAGTGGTTTGATTTTGCTTCTTCTATTGACCAGTCTACATCTATAGGTGATATATGGCGCACCATTAACCGTGCCCGGGGCATCAACGCCAGACCCGCGCTCCACCCCAGACCAGCTGCCCGAGCTGGGGCGCTCTCCCAGACGTGGCAGGAGGCCGCCTCCATTGATGCACTACCACCCGCTGAACGGGACCTCACCCTCGCACTGCAACCACAACGCCGACAGCGCATCTCCGAGTACCAAGACCTATCCGCAGACACTGACGTGCCTTTCACACAGTGTGAACTACTAAATGCTGTTAAGCGCGGCCGGTCCACCGCCCCTGGCGATTATGGCGTCACATATGATGTGCTAAATGCCCTTATTGCCACCCCTGGTAACCCCCACCTCTGTCTATTTAACCTCTCTTATGATGTTGATGTTGTCGTCCACACCTTCCCTGGTCGTAAATCTACCCAACTGCGGTATATGCTCAAACTTAACTGCCTTGAGCAGATTGATGATGTCGCCTCTTCTCTTACGACCTCCCTCCCTCCTATCCTCGTCTTCTGTGATGGGTCTGTTACCACGCTGGGCTGCGCTGGGGCAGCTGTGTGAATTCCAGAGCGCCAGGCCCGCAAGAAAATCAGGGTCCAAGACTGGGCCTCCTCCACTGACACAGAAAGCATAGCCATCCTCGCGGGCATTCATGAGGGGGCGACCTATGCTCGCACTGAACGCCGGAACCTCCTTATAATCAGTGACAGCACTTCTGCGCTAGCGAGGCTTAAATTACCCTTCCCCTCCTCCCCTGCCGCCCAACACACCCTAGCCGCCGTCGCCGGGCTAGAACAAACTGATGACATCCGTGTCAAGTTTATTTGGATCCCGTCACGTATAGGAATAACTGCCTGTGACACTGTTAATCGGCTTGCCAAAGAAGCTACACAAGAAGACGATATTGAAGCCACCCTCGCCCTCTCCCTGAATCATCTCAAATCTCGCATACACGCCACACAACGAGAAGCATTCGTCGTAAAATGGACACACCTGAAACAAAGAGGTAGCGTCACACTATGCCACTATGACGCTGTAACCGGTGACGCCAACCGCCACTACAAAGAATATCAATCTCTGACTCGATCTCAACAGATTATGTACATGGGACTGCGCCTAGGGTATAGGTACCTATGGGAGTACATTGGCAACCCTGAGCCTGGCCGCACTGTTTGTAAACTTTGTGGTCAACCCGACTCTCACACCCTCTCTCACTACATCCTCACTTGTCCTATGACCTCCTCCTACAGGTCCCCAGCCGTTACCAAAACCTCTTCCCTCTCTGACCAGATATCCCTCCTCCTAGTCACAGGCCTGGCACTTGACATTATTAGGGACCTGCCACACTTTGCTATAAACAGATGAAATGTACCGTGAATCCCCCCCCCCCCCCCCCCCACACACTCATCATTCTGTCACTTTATGTAACTTGCTGACAAAACCTATGACCCTTCAGGCTTCCACGCCCTTAATGCATGAGTCATAAAGGCAATCATGAACTTAGCATACTTCCCAGTTGGGCACTGTAAACGCTTCTGCGCTTCACCTAGCACAGGATGTAATGGGGTGCCCAATAAACTAGCCCCCTCCGGGGCAATCTGTAATCCACATGTTTGCTCTGAATGAGCCACACCCACTGACTTTCAGCCCAACTCAGATGCTCTGTAGTTTACTCGAATTTTAATTATTAGAATCATTTGCTTAAAAATTAATTTAAGATTGAAGTAGTAGTCGTAATGAATAATTTTGAAAAGTTACTGTTCGTGAAAGTTTGGGCGCGTAGAATTAACGAATAGAGTACGACTCGCCATTAGTTAACTACATGATGTGACATTAAGATTTGAATTCCACTATCCTAAATTATGTGTTTATCATATACAGCTAATACATACAATAAGTAACTCCAAGGAAAGCTGAGCTGTCAGGCGGGTAGAGATAACAAGCAAAATAATCAGTCACAGAAAGTAATATGAAGTTAAGTTTTCCGCGACTAAAAAATTACTTTACAGCACTGTTTTTGACGTTTGTTTCATTTTTATAGTTCCAGCTTTCAGAAAAGTCATCCGAAAATGTGAATTAACTGCATAGACTGGGACCACTTTTGGTTAAGTTAGGTTGTGAACTTAAAGAATGACGTCATCTCATTACTTAAAGAGCAGGGTTTGGAACACCAAATAAAATCAACGAAACTGCACGAAATAGGTCAATTGGTACTCATGGGAGAAAGTAACCTTCTACCCCTTACTGTAATACACTTAAGATTCCCTAAGGTGAGCTGCAGTCAGTAATTTTGGATAGTTGATGACCGTTAGCTCGGTTTACATACGTGAACAAGTGACAGGAATACTAGATAGAATTGTGGGGGGGGGGGGGGGCTACGTAGATCTTGAATTAGTAGTTCTTGACGATGTCAAAACCTTACAATTTGTTTGGAGTTTTCAACAAACTCATTGGGTAAGAATTCAATGACACTTAACTTTCACTTTCTAATCGAAAAAGTCAATATTGCAGACTTGTCGCAGACACCAGAATAACAAGTTCAGCTCAAATTATCAGAAATTTATAACTAAAAAATTTGATCAGTTAAAGAAACACACTCATATTATGAGTGTATTCTGTTGAAGGATGTGGCTAGTTGCTGGTTTTCGTTTCCCTCTTCGTAATTGTAATGATTTTTTTTATAGTTAATATGATTTATTAATAAAAACCACAATGATAATTTTATAAACATGTTATTTTACATTCATAATTTTACGGCGAATATTATGAAATTTTCAAGACTTGTGTTTGTTTTACCTCTTAAGTGCATACTCATTCAGCTGCTCGAGAAGGGCGGCGGAAAAGGCAACTAATAACATGGGAATTTGAAGATGTGTTCTTGTAGTTGATCTTCGTTACCCTCTTCGTAATTGTTTTGTTTGTTTTATTGGATATTTAGAGTAAATACGATTAACGAACAATGAAAAACGTATTGGTAATAATAAGTGTAAGAGGCTGCTCACCAACGGTAAGGAGGGGTATCATAATGTCCTAACAGGACGAAGAAACTGCATTAATTGAGACTGAATATGAAAAGGACCTAGGTGTGTATGTTGAAAATGAGCTGAAGTTCTCGGGCCATTGTGAGACGACTGTGTATCAGGCAACTAAATTGTTAGATCTTTTAAGGTCATTCAGATATCTAGACCCGTCCCTCTTAACGATCTTCAAGAGCATAGATGCACAACCTTTTCGCTTCCAGGGCCACAAAGAAGACACGGGAGGTTCTGTTGAGGAAGTATGCACGAATCCATCTTAAGAAATTACCTTTAGCGCCGAAGTCTACTAGCTGATCAAGGATAATATCTCTATTTGCCACATCAAAGGCGCTTTTAAGGTTGATGAAGGCTACTACACTCATGGGGGAGAGGCCAGTATAGAGTTCCATGCGTACTCCGTTGTACTAGGAAACCATACAAGCTGGAGGAGTTTGTCCTCCAGCCGAAACGTGAGACGGATAAGTAGATTGCGTTCCATCACCTTGCTGAAGCAAGAGGTGAGGGAAATGGGTCTGAATTTGGCAGTGCCACATTTTGGAATGGGAACTATTGGGCTGGAAGTCAAGGCATTGGGTAGCAAGTATTAGGCAGCTATCAAACAGGGAGGTACTACCACCTGTGAAGATATTGGAAGCATAATGTAGTGTCTCATGGTAGACCCTGCTGCTATACGGCACCATAAAAATTGTGACCAAGTCCAAGGTTGCTCATCTGACTTTCAGCCTCATTTACACACAATTGCAGGTATTCATTTGTTTATCTTTCCTTGACAACACAACATACATATATCGTTTTTCACAACTGTATTGATTTGTTTTATATCTATTTATCGTCCTTTATTATTATTATTATTATTATTATTATTATTATTATTATTATTATTATTATTATTATTATTATTATTATTTTCACCCCCAGGTCCTGATGTGGGTTATTGACCTGTGCCCAGGTGGGCTAATCCCGTAAGCAACAACAACAACAACAACAAAAAACATATCCTGTGCGGAGACATTGTAAAGCAGGAGGAAAGGGTTGCCTGTGACTTTCACGAGCAAACGGAAATCTGAGTAGGTGACACCGTCATCACCGGAAGCAGATGCTTTACCGCAAATAAGGGCACGCCGCAGTTCCTCCTCGGTTATCTCCACCGTATCCTCTTCTTCGTCCCCCAACAACGGCACCATGAGAAGGAGGGCGCATAGATTTGACTGGGAGGAGAGGGCCTCTTGAATGTGCTACGGGAGGTTATGGGCTTGTGATTGCTCAGTCCATGTTTTGACAAAATCTCGCGAATACTCTGCTGGGCTGTGGTAGAGGGCACTAGAGGACTTTTTCTTGACCACCTTGTTGATGAGGTGCCACATGTCTCCCACGCTAGTCTGATGGTTAATGCTGTCTGTGAGATCACGCCAGGTCCGAACACATTGTTGGAGGGCAATTTGTTTTTATCTTTTATTTAAAAATTTACAGTACTCTTTATATATATATATATATATATATATATATATATATATATATATATATATATATATATATATATATATATATATATATATATATATTAAAATACATTTGATCATCCATTTATCATAATATATCCAGCTTTTAATAAAGGCTATGTAGTCTCCTTAACATTGCGATTTTCCTTCCTACTTAACCACATCCAGTAAATATAATCTAACATTAGCATGATCATTGTATTCGTATCCTTATTATTACTACTGTTGATATTAATCATTTAAAAATGCAGAAATAATTTGCTATTAACATTGCAGACTGTATTGAGAAGTCCACCACCACCAGAAATTTTCTTTACACCTACCCGTGCACTATGACTTCACGGCCTTTGTAATAACTTTGGGCTGTGAAAAACAGCTACAACAGCTGTATTTCCAGGAAAAACAATGAGCTTCACGAATGTCTGCTGTGTTGACCCGTTTTATATCGTCTCTGGACGCTGGTACTCGTGGAGGCGGTCAAGGGTCGGCTTGCCTTGAAATGAGATATCATCCTCCAACCCCTTCTTTTCTGCCTGGAGGATACATTCTTCAAGGGTCCAGGTGTAGGCTCCGGAGCGGCGTTTGATGCATGGCCGAGAAACGTAGTGGCTGTAGAAGTTATGTTTGGAGTTCACCAGGGAGGAGTATACTTCTCCGGCAACCACAGGAGTATGAAACCGCATCTGAAGCATTCACTCCTCCAATGTATAGGGTGTTTTATCCAGATATAGACTTTGAAATATGTATAATATACTTCCTTTACAATATTGTTATTAAATATATGTCCTGAATGTGATAGATTCACTAACCAATTTACCAAATGTCAATGTTTCTTGTTGACAATCATAATTTCATAGAGTTGTGAACCACGGGAGTATGAACCCAGTGTCCGAAGCCTTCATTCGTGACGTGGAGTGGGGGACCCGCATCCGGTGTGAGAGCAGGGTGGCAGGCTAATGGTGGGGGGTTAGGAGGATAGGAGTAGAAGGTGGCAACATGGATGGGAGAGAGCGAGGTAAAACGTCTTCAGCTACAACCCAGTATTTATTAAGCCAACTATTAATACGTAATAAAGAGAATAATGTGGTATTGGAAATTAGTAAGTCTGTGTCTCTTACTGGTGTGGTTAATTACATATTCATATAGTATTACTGACCAAGTGATGTGAGACAATAAAAAAGCCAAAATAATACAACAATCACTCTCCTGCTACACTCGCCCCACCTTCACTCACGACCATCAGCCGTGCTCTGTTCCTTCAGGTCTTTCCCTCCCCCGTAGAAATGTGAGCAACTGTCACCAGCACGAGGGACATACAGTATACTGTATATATTTTTTCAGATGGGTTGACTTTTCTCACACAATGAGTAACAGATGCATTTGATTACACACAACACAACATATATATATATATATATATATATATATATATATATATATATATATATATATATATATATATATATATATATATGCAAGTAAATCACTGTAGGTGCGCGTGATCTAGGTATATGCTTATAACCACCAGGAAAGAAGAAAACACGAAGTTCCCAAGCGCTTTCGTGTAATTCACATCTTCAGGGGTGAGTACAGACTATATATATATGTCTGTGAAGTATTTGGATGACTTTTCTAATAAAATATATTTGATCATCCATTTTTATAATAATAACACTGCAAAAATAATAACAAAGAACCAAAAGAAATAAAAAAAAAGATCAAAAGTGTGAAACAATATATATATATATATATATAACTCGCATGTTATAACTATTGATACAGGAGACAATTGGTATAATATGATCAAATTACAGTACACAAGTATACTTATTAAAGTTATTTAGAGTTTCTTAGCAGATTCTAATACTTCACGATCACTCACGTTTTAGGGTCTAGTGGTCTGAACCAACGTGTTGTCTGGCCTGTAGAAATCAGCAGACTACCCTCGAGGGCAATCTCAGCCCGGAGGCGAGGGCCATATGTTGTATTGAAACACCTCAGCAGATTGGTCAGCAAATTCGTTGTCAACACTATATCTCTTATCTCATCTCATCCCCTCTCTCTCTCTCTCTCTCTCTCTCGCCTAGTTTATCTTATTATGGTTATCCCTCTCTTTCTCTCTCTTCTAGCTTATCTTACTGTGGCAGTAACAATATATATATATATATATATATATATTTATATATACATATATATATATATATATATATATATATATATATATATATATATATATATATATAGAGAGAGAGAGAGAGAGAGAGAGAGAGAGAGAGAGAGAGAGAGAGAGTACTGTAAAATTTTAAATAAAAGATAAAAACAAATTGCCCTCCAACAATGTGTTCGGACCTGGCGTGATCTCACAGACAGCATTAACCATCAGACTAGCGTGGGAGACATGTGGCACCTCATCAACAAGGTGGTCAAGAAAAAGTCCTCTAGTGCCCTCTACCACAGCCCAGCAGAGTATTCGCGAGATTTTGTCAAAACATGGACTGAGCAATCACAAGCCCATAACCTCCCGTAGCACATTCAAGAGGCCCTCTCCTCCCAGTCAAATCTATGCGCCCTCCTTCTCATGGTGCCGTTGTTGGGGGTCGAAGAAGAGGATACGGTGGAGATAACCGAGGAGGAACTGCGGCGTGCCCTCATTAGCGGTAAAGCATCTGCTTCCGGTGATGACGGTGTCACCTACTCAGATTTCGGCATTGCTCGTGAAAGTCACAGGCAACCCTTTCCTCCTGCTTTACAATGTCTCCGCACAGGATATGTTTTTGTTGTTGCTTACGGGATTTGCCCACCTGGGCACAGGTCAATAGCCCACATCAGGGCCTGGGGGTGAAAATATAATAATAATAATAATAATAATAATAATAATAATAATAATAATAATAATAATATTAATAATAATAATAATAATAATAATAATAATAATAATAATAATAATAATAATAATAATAATAATAAAGGACGATAAATAGATACAAAAACAAATGAATACAGTAGTGAGAAACGATACATGTATGTTGTGTTGTCAAAGAAAGATAAACAAATGAATACCTGCAATTGTGTGTAAATGAGGCTGAAAGTCAGATGAGCAACCTTGGACTTGGTCACAATTTTTATGGTGCCGTATAGCAGCAGGGTCTACCATGAGACAATACATTATGCTTCCAATATCTTCACAGGTGGTAGTACCTCCCTGTTTGATAGCTGCCTAATGCTTGCTACCCAATGCCATGACTTCCAGCACAATAATACCCATTCCAAAATGTGTCACTGCCAAATTCAGACCCATTTCCCTCACCTCTTGCTTCAGCAAGGTGATGGAACGCAATCTACTTATCCGTCTCACGTTTCGGCTGGAGGACAAACTCCTCCAGCTTGTATGGTTTCCTAGTACAACGGAGTACGCATGGAACTCTATACTGGCCTCTCCCCCATGAGTGTCGTAGCCTTCATCAACCTTAAAAGCGCCTTTGATGTGGCAAATATCCTTGATCATCTAGTAGACTTCGGAGTTAAAGGTAATTTCTTAAGATAGATTCGTGGATACTTCCTGAACAGAACCTCCCGTGTCTTCTTTAGGGTGGCATGTAGCTTTACCAAGGACTTCAATCTTGGTACTCCTCAGGGTGGTGTTCTTAGCCCCTTTCCTTTTAATGTTCTTATGCATCACCTACATTCTCTTCTTTCTAACATTCACGGTATCACAGTTACCTGTTACGCAGATGATATCTGTATTCACTCCGGGTCGCTGGAACATCATAAACGCCTCCTTAGCTCATTCTCTGCGTCGTCTTCTACTTGTGGTCCCATCCTCTCCGAAGACAGAAGGATCTTCTCTCCTCGTAACCCGGGGACAATCCCAGAATTCACTGTGGGAGATAATGTTATCCTTCCGTGTACACAGTGCGTCTACCTGGGTGCACGTGTACGGAGTGCTCCAGCTACACCTGTACGACAACGTGTCCTTCCCTTGGTCAGGGACCTCATAAATCGACTGTAACAGAGTCTAGCCCCCCCCCCCCCCTCTTGCGACTCACTAACAATGCTGCCGGGATTGCTGTCCCTGTAGTCAGAACTGTTTACTTCATGTTTATCCGATATGTTGTCGACTACCTTTCTCCTGCCCTATGTCAACTCCCCCCAAAATCCCTAGATCCGCTTGAAAAGTTCCAAAACAAAGTCATGAGATTTATCTTGGGTTGTCCCACCTCCACCAAGAGAGTCACCATGCAAACTGAACTTAATCTTCCTTCCCTTGTTGAGAGAGTATACGCTAATATCTCCTGCTTCAGTGTCAAATGTCTTCACTCTCCTCACCTTGTCCCCCAATATTCTCATGCCATTAGAACCTCCCTTGACCCAAATTCACCTCAGCCTCTACTTCGGCCGGTTGGTCTCACCCTCATTAAAATAATTTGTTCTGTGCTTCAAAACCTCGATATTTATGTACCGTAGCAGAGGTTGATCACGGTCCTCCACCCTGGATGATTCCCTGTCCAGCATTCACCTTTACTCACACAACAAAGGCTGACCCCAGGGGCGCCGGTGGTAGAGCGGCACCGCTCTTGCCTCGCAAGCGAGATGCCACAGGTTCGATTCCCGGCAAGTGGAAAGTTGTTTGGACACACTTCCTAGTCCCTCTTGGTCCCTGTTCACCTAGCACTAAAGTAGGTACCTGCTGTAAATCGAAAAGTTGCGAATTCGTATTCAGGCTTCTACGCCCTTAACTCTTGAGACATAAAGGCAAGCATGAACCTAGCATGCTTCCCAGATGGGCGCTGTAAGCGCTTCACCTTGCACAGGATGTAGGGGGGTGCCCAATAAACTAAAAAAAAAAAAAAAAAAAAAAATAAGGCTGACCCTCCTCTACTTAAGAAACAATTAGCTCTGGAGACCAAACACAAAGTCTCTATCTCAATCACTGCCGTACACCGACGGTTCCCTCCAGGCAGATGGGAGTGCAGGGTGTGCTCCCTTCTAACTGGATGTGGACCCACCGGCGGGGTGTTGGGTTAGCCGTAGACTTCCGAACTGGTCGAGCTCATCCTACAGTGAATTACATGGACTCGTGAATGCAGTTGAACTCCTCCTTCAGAGGAGATTGAACGGTTTAATCATTTGTGATTTTCAATCTGCCCTCCAGGACCTCTCCTCCTCTAAGCTTTTATGCCTCCCTTTAATTCAACAGTTGTTAGGTCTATGAGCTTTAGCCCATGTTAATTCACTTGTCATACATTTTTTGTGGGCTCCATCTCATAATAACAATGACACTGTTGACCACCTCGCAAAGAATGCCTGTGGACTGGCCCTACCTAGTCCTGGGGCTACACCCTCTTTCCTCTGCTACCGAAAGAGAATACGTTCAGTCACTCTTCTGCCCACAATCCACCGCAGGGATTGTGAATGGGCTGAGAGTATATCCACCCAACATTATGATCACTTTCTTCCATAAGGTCCGCAGACATAATGTTGTCTCAGCTCGTATTAGTTTAGGATACAGACCTATCTGACAAGTATCTGAGGCGGGGATTTCCTGCACTTCTCTTCTCGTAAACTCTATAACTGTCTCAACGCTAACACCCTTCAACACCACTGCCTTGATTGTCCCACTGTCAGGGACCTCCTACCACAGGAAGAGCCACTAACCGCTATGTCACCACCTACTGTATAATTCTTGTACACTACCCACACTTTGGTGGGTACTAATTCCCATTGTCCTCAACTTACATCAATGTCTACATATCACAAGTCATAGCGTGTCCTGCGAAACACTATTACCACTATATTAGTGTCTGACCGCATGGTCTTGTGAATAGGCTTTTCGCCCACTGGGGTGTAATATATTAATTATATAATAATAATCTATACGATGACTGATCAACTCTCTCTATCCTGCTGTATCTTGTGAGGATTCTCCCTTTCTTAATTAGTGTTTCAATGTGTGTGTCTTCTAGGTTCTTGTCTGTGTATGTGTATTTAGCTTGCCTTTTCGTATTTGTGTCAGGAGTCTTTCTCTCGAGACTATGGGGGAAGTGTAAAAGAAAAATCGAAGGCCGATTTCGTCTACGAAATCTTCATTCTCCGTGATCTTTTTTCGTAAAGGTGATGGTGTCAGAGTTCCAGTTTTGTTCTTTTTTGGTGGTGCTGAATTTGGTGGCGTGTTCTGTTTTTGTGGAGCTTTCGTCTTCTTCCTCCATCGTTTCTTCTTCGCTTGCTGGCTCTGGGTGTATGTCAGGGGTAGCCTGTGCTTGGGTCGATGGTTCTTGGTTTGCGGTGTTCTTTGGTTTGTATATCATGTTGAATATTTCGGTAGAGGGCACGTTGTTTGGGACTTCCATTTCTGATTGGTTGTTGGCGGCGAACATGTTCCTTGCCGCCTTAAAAGTTCCAGGTCTGGCTGTATTCATAAGGTGGGCATGGATGATAAGAGGCCATTATTTTTATGTAACGGTGACTTTCAAGTTGGAGTATTATAGGTTACTTTGCGGGGGGTAGTGTGGTGACTTTTTCGAGGACCTTCGTCGTTTCTTTGATTAACTTTGTCACTCCTGAATACGTCCTGTTCTGCTGTTCCCGTGTCTTTTTCCTCTCCTTCCTTTGATTAATTATTGCCTTTCCTGTGGGGCATCGTACACCCAGTGTTCTGTGATCTCCTTCATAGTTTAGGCATTTGGGGGGTAGCTTTGTTTTTACATTCCCTGAAGGGGGGGGGGGGGGCGCCGGTGGGTGCAGCGGTACGGCTCTTGCCTCGCAAGCGAGATGTCACGGGTTCGATTCCCGGGCTGGTGGAAAGTTGTTCGAGCACACTTCCCAGCCTCCCTTGGTCCCTGTTCACCTAGCAGCAAAATAGGTACCTGCTGTCAATCGAAAGTTGCGAATTCGTATTCGGGGAAAGTTGTTGGAGCTTCCAATAACTTGCTTAGACATAAACCATTCACTCTTCAGGCTTCTACGCCCTTGACTCTTCAGGCTTCTACGCCCTTAATTCATGAGAACAGAAGGGATATATCTATTCCAGTCTCGAGGTCGATCAATACCTCGGCGTTGTAGCATTGATTTCAAAACACTATGAAATCTTTCTAGAGTACCGTTACAAGCTGGATAGTAAGGACTCGTGTGCAAAGCTTTAATTATCTGTCTTAATAGATAGTAATATATTTATTTCAGACGTCAAATCTGACCTAAACTGGGGACCTCTATCGGACAATATCACAATAGGACCTATCCCTCTGTTTCTCAAACTGGGGGCCATGGCCCCCAAGGGGGTCACGGCAAGATTTTAGGGGGGCCATGGCGGGCTAGTGTAAGTAGTATATGTTTGGAGAAAATGTGGAAACTGATTCAACTTTTCTTTTGTTACTTTGCCTTGTAAGGGGAGAAATCTTTTATTTTTTTATTTATCTTTTTTTGTCATTTTGTATAATCATAATACCCATACGGTAGAGTTTTGATATTTACATAGTATGGTGCAGCAGCTAGTTTTTCATTTCCAACGGATTCGCTCAGATTGCACGATTCTAGTTCCTGTTCAGACGAATACCCTGATCTCAGAACGATTCTGCTGCCAGAGACCTTTATGAAGAAAATTATCTGACTGTATTCTGGTGCTCAATGTATCAGTCATATCCAAAAGTTAGTGAGATCGAACTTCGAGTCCTCTTGCCATTTTCTACTGCTTATTTATGTAAATCTGGTTTCTCCCCCCTTCTTCATATAGAGAATACAAGTGATTGTGGGCCCTTCGTGCCCGGTGGCGAGTCCGGTGGTACAGTTTACCGAGGCGTGAAAGTTCGAACACTCGTGCTTGGCTAGCGGTTGCCATCTGGCTGACAGCGTACAGAGACATCGTTTTCCAGATGGTCGTGTTGTTATAATCATAGTCGTGGTTGTTATAATCATGGTCGTGGTTGTTATAATCATGGTCGTTGTTATTATGATGGTCGTTATAATCATGGTCGTGGTTGTTATATTCATGGCAAGTTGTTATATTCATGGTCGTGGTTGTTATATTCATAGTCGTGGTTGTTATAATCATGGTCGTGGTTGTTATAATCCGGATCTTAATAAAGGAAAGTCAAGGTTTCCTGAGGAATAACAAACAACCGTTTGAGATTGACATCTCTTTACTATAAGAAATATAACACAAAACTTTGATACCACTCAACAAACATCAAGTAACAATTACGGGAGTCAAACAATTAATGCAGTCAACAGTTAATGGGGTCAAATATTTAAGGGAAGCAAACAATTAAGGGAAGAAAGCAATTAAAGGGAGGCAAACAATTAATGGGAGTCAGCAATTAATAGAATCAAACAATTAATGGAATCAAACAGTTAATGGGAGTCAACAACTGATAGAATCAAACAATAAAAGGGGGTCAGCAATTAAAGGAATCAAACAGTAGAATCAAGCAATGAACATATATGTCCTACGACAGTGGCCCTGGGGGAAGGTTCCAGAATACAGTGATCCACTCTAAGGGAGAAGCGTCCATTCAACTCCTCACTCGAGCAACAGAGTCTTGATACAGCAGACGAAACACGGGGGCACAGGCAGTGGAGAGGAGCAGCGGTAGTCGTTTGTGTCCAGAGAATTGACAGCCGACAGAGGAAGGTTTGGGAAAACAGCCCACGAGTCCAGGACCTATGATAAGATCACAGCCAGAATTTGACGAACAGCGGGGTAGCTAGATAGTGACTGTATGGCGGCTGGGGTGAATCTGCCGGTAATACAGGTAGTCGCTGCCGTTCTCACCTCTGTCCAACACCCCCAAGTGTTGGTCGCACCAGCAAACGAGAAATTTAGCAGTGGTAACGAGCAGGAAGATCGTTTCCGCCCTTACACAGCTCCCCCAACAAAAATCTACTGTAAGGTAGATTAAAACTTAAGATTAGTACACAAAGCATAATCATCTTACAACAGATGCTTAAATACACATTGCACAATAAAGAAAAATACACATTGCACAATGAAGAAGGGTCACAAAAGAATAGGAGGTAACTTGATGTCCAAAACGTAAGGCGGTATCAAGGAACTGCACGTGGGATCCACTTCATTCCGGGTTTGAGTTTGGGCCTATTTCCAGTCGTAGAGGATTATTCTATCTCGTCAGGTGTTAGCAGCAATTGGCAACCGAGATCAACAGAGCCTGGCGCCAGAACTTCACAGGAACTCTTGCAGGATAGTGTCTCGACTAACTCCTGCTTGGGAACGTCGTCAAGGGCACGTTCAATGTGGGTCCTGTAATTATATTGCCTTAACAAATTAGCTTGGTGTAAGTTAGGCGTCTTTGAGGAAGGGGGTGAGAACGGTCCAACAAAATCTATGGCTACCCGAGAAGATGGTTCTGCAATGACGGGTAAGGGTTCAAGTGGAACAGGACGGACTCTACCCTTGGCGGACATAAGTGGGCACTGATCACAACTCCTACAAAAAGCTCTAATATCCGCACCCATACCGGGCCAGTAAAACTGATCAGCAACCTTCCTTTAAGTTTTCCTACGAGAACAGCGACTTGCTAGAGGGCTCTTGTGAGCTACAGAGAGAATGTTACTACGACAAACAGCAGGGACAACAAGTAAAAACCGACCTACTTTGGCTGGTCGCTTGGATGACACACAAGACCTGTGTAACACCCCATTAATAGAAACAAACTTGAAAACCGACCCATCTCTCACCTGATCCTCCTCCCCGGAAGTCACCTTCTCCCTTACCCGCTTCAGAGTGGCACACGAGTCTTGAAGCTTGGCGAACTCCTTGGGCGTCACAGTCAGTGGCAACAAATTCGGCAGAATCAGGGGATGCGGTCGTTTCACCTTCTCCGTCCGTGTCTCTACAGCTTGGACCTTGGCTGCAGGCATGGCGGCGTGTGAGGGTGGCGAGGCGACGTCGGCAGGTGGCGAGTCGTCGTCGTCAGCAGGTGGCGTGGGGACTGGTGCTGGTGGCGAGGAGACTGGTGCTGGTGGCGAGGAGGGTTTTAACTGTTCCGGGTCGTTAGGGTCACGAACACCGGGAACATTACCAATGAGGACACTAGCAAATTTAATGGGAGCTCTTACCACATTAGACCAACCAGTGAAATAGGGGAAACGCAAGTAGCACCTAACAACAGGGAACTGGTCAGCACTACCTAAATAATCGGCGACACTAACCTTCGGGCAGCTGGAGATGTCAGCGTCAGGCAGGGCTTCCTCAGAGACAATAATGCACGAGCAACCAGTGTCCCTGATGAAAGTAGATGCCCTAGACCCATTGATTGTTCCACTGACACAATAACGGGGGCAGCTCCTGTCTTCCAAACAGAATCCGACCTTGTTGCTGGGCTGATGAGTGTCAGCAGCCTTGAAGGCGAGGGGATTCCTGGGACAGCGAGAACGAATGTGCCCTTCTCCGCAGCTGTGACACCGTACCGCTGGTGAGCTACTCCTGTGCACTCCTGGGGATGGTTCCTCTGAGGACAGAGGCTTCGCGTTCTTCACTACAGGAGGGGAAGACTTAGGGTAGGCGTTACGAGCAGACGCCCAGTTGTCGGCAAGACGAACAGCTTCTCCAAGCGTCGCTGGCTGGTGTTCTTTTGATGAGAATTCTCAAGTCTGGATGTAGAGAAGACAAAAACTGATCTAATATCATAAAGTTAGAGAGAGACTCAAAGGTTTCTTCAACCTCTGATGCCTCCACCCATTGTTGAAACAAACGACCCAGGTGAATCGAAAACGGCTGGTACGTTTCTCCCGCTCTAATCTTCGTTCTGCGGAAATCAACAAGATGACCATCAGAAGTCTTGTTAAATCCTAGCAAGAGAGCTTGCTTAAACAAGAAGTAATTTCTGGTGATGTCGGCAGACAGGGACGTGTAAATCTCTACCGGCTTACCACTCAGTAGGCTACCAAACCTTACGGCATAGCTATCTGGGTCTACACCAAGCAACTCAGCTACCCGTTCAAACCTAACAAGGTAGGAGGCGAAATTGCCAAATCATATTCTTCGGCTTTGATTTTGTGCTCTGGAGCTATCTAGAAAAGAAAGTGTGCATGGGGTAAACCTCTCTTCTGGTACTCAATGGTGTACAGCCATGCTTGCAAAGTACCAAATATTCCCTTCTTCATATGTTCCATAAACTTTTTCACTTTCAATCTGAAGACTCTCTCAACAATATCTGGTCGATCATGACTCTTTTGTCCGGGAGCCAAATTGTCAACAATTTCGGGCCAACGTGGATTACATGTCATAGTGATAAAGTAATCTGCTGTTCCGTAGTGTCTCACAAAGGCCATCGAATCTGACCTTTTTTCATGAAGGTATCGAGGACCACCAGTATAGGTCGCTGGAAGCACAATGCGACGACCAACTTGATTTGGATCTCCATCAGCAGCAAGCAGACTATCACGTAAATCTGAGTAATTTTCAGCGCGGAGACTTTGCTGTTCTCTTCTCAAAAACTTCAATCTTTCAGTTTCTATTTTGCAGTATGCATCCACCAAGAATTGCTGGAAGAGTCGCCTTCCAAGCAAGAGGTAGTTCCCTTCTCTGCACATATTATGGAAAGAGAAAAACTGCAACTGTGTGACTTTCCGACCATTTCTCCCTTGCAAATATATGTGGTAGCCGTCTGTTCCATATGGAAAAAGCAATGGATACATCAAAGGATCATAGGATCGATGTAGCTCTAAAATTCTCCTCAATCCACCTTGTTTCAACTGAAGAACAATATCTCTATTTTCTGTAGGCTCATTTGACATTAAAATTGCAACTTCAGCCCCTGTTGGTGCATTAAAACGTCGAGCATGTTCTCCCTGGGCACGCTTATTTTCCCAAATTACAATTTTCTTGTCATTTATGTTTCCTTGCCGTACTTCCTCTAGCGCAGTCTTTAGCTCCCTCACATGATAATTGTTTTCATTTAACCAGGCTGTAATTCTCTCCAATATATCAGCATTCAAGTTTTGATTCTCTCCTCTTACTCTCAGTTGATCTTCCAAAGTGTCCAAAAAGTAAACTTGAATGTATCTTGCTCTTCTATCTTCAGGAGGCATCAGTGACCCAAGTTGATGGTAAATTTGACCTTGGATTCTTACAGATGGATTCCAACCTTGGACAGATGCATCTTTGTGACCAAAGCTGGTCATGGCAAACAGAGAGTTGTACTCCCTGAGTCTTGACAAAAAGTGTTTGCTGAATTGACTTTCCCCAGTGAACAGTTCTTCAAATAACTGAGGCAGAGGTGGGAATTGCTGTTGTCTCTCTTCTTCAGACTCATTTCTTCTTGCAACCATATGGCGAAATGTATCAGCAATCAAACGCTGTTGTCTCTCTTCTTCAGACTCATTTCTTCTTGCAACCATATGGCGAAATGTATCAGCAATCAAGCGCTGTTGTCTCTTCTTCAGACTCATTTCTTCTTGCAACTATTTGGCGAAATCTATCTTGCTCCTGTCTTTCTTGATGCTCACCCAAGGTTTCATTTTGCCGAGACTCAGTTTGCCTCTGTCTTTGCCTAGAAAGTCGTTCTTCCCTTGCATCACAGCTTTCAGATTGACGACGAAGCCTCATCCTTTGTGCATGTGAAGTATTTGCATAACTGGACTTTCTTTTCCGTGGCATAATGGATGTCTGAAAAAAATAAATAAATGAAAATGTTAAAAAAGTTCTAGAGGCATTAACTAATAATTTTTCTTGCCATAATTCTAGTGATGTTTTGTCATAGATAAAATGTCTAAGTTTGCCAAATTTTTTTATAAAAGAGAGGTAATTTTTGTTGTTGTTTTACGTTTAATTAATAGAAAAACCCAGTGATAATAGAGGCTCCAATACTCAAGTTATGGGCTTCCAAAATTTTCAATATAGGGGGGCTTAGCCCCCATTAGGGTGTCTTAATATTATTGAAATTTGCTGATATTTTGTGAATAGGCATCATTTCTGGTCATTTACCTATGGTTTAAATTTCATTTAAATCGAAGGGAAAAAAATTCAGTGGGGGGCTTGTGCCCCCTGGGGACCCCCTTTGATCAAAATGAAATATATTTATCCAAGTACCCTGGGTAATGTAGTTTCAGAATATATATGGTTATGGGGGTCTATCTCCAAAACCTAGGAGGGGTTCGTGAACAAACAGACCTGTCGAAGCTAAATCTAGAGACTAAAAAAATCACTGTGCACCTATACTACAAATGATAACACCGCCTCATTCTTAGTATTAATGTTACAGCAAATAGAGTACGTGACCTTTGACACGTATGGTGACTAACCTCCCCTCCTTCCTCTCTCCCTCCCTCCCCTCAATCAATCAATCAATGGCTAGTGACAGGGGTGAAGGAGGTTCAGTGGATGGATAAAGATGGTGAAGGAAGGGAGATTGTACTAAGGAGAGGATAGATTGCCGTGGCTTAAGTGATTATTTAATACAGTGTTGCAGTTACAATTTTTAAGGTGCCAGATCTGTCAAAATAATTTCCATTTCCTAATCCGTATCTATTGGTGGTCCAGCGGTTAGCGTTCCCCGGTCACAGTCATAGGCTTGTGGGCAGTGGGTTCGAATCCTGGCGGGTTGAGGTGTTTTAGGATGACCTCGCTAGTCTTGCAACTAACACTCCTTTGTATGAACCCAAGTACTTTATTAGCCTTGTTACGAGCAAAAACACATTGTTTACTTAGCTTAAGGTTCCTACTTATCATTACTCCTAAATCTCTCTTGCAGTCGGATTTCTCTATGGCATCGTTGTTCATCTGGTATCTGGTTTCCCTGTTTACATTTCCTATACTGAGTACTTTACATTTGTCGATGTTGAATTTCATCTGCCATTTTTCAGACCATTCGAAAAATTTGTTTAGATCCTCCTGTAGTTTTGCCGAGTCCTCGTCAGATTTGATAACACGTCCTATTTTAGTATCATCAGCAAATTTACTTATGTTGCTGTCTATGCCGATATCTATGTCGTTTATGTATATAATAAACAATAATGGTCCAAGTACTGAGCCTTGGGGAACTCCACTTGTGACGTTGCTCCAATGGGACTTAGTGCCGTTAATGCTCACTCGCTGTTTCCTGTCCTGTAACCACCTTTGTATTAATATTGGTTTATTTATATAATGCTGCTTATTATTATTATTTTTATTATTGTTGGGTTAGTGAGCTCGCCCAGGTCCTTGTGTAACTGGGAGGGAAGTCACATTTTTTTTTTTTTTTTTTTTTTCTTTTTTTTTTTTGAGGTGTTAGTTAAGTGTTAGTTGTGTTAGTCTAAAGGTACACTGTATGGAGAGGCCTGCCAGGTTCTTAGTGGAGCTGGTAGGTCACTCTCATCTTTATTCCACTATTAATGTTTTATGTGTAAATGTGTATATTGACCTGACCTGACTAGACACGTCACCCCCCTTCCCTTAAGCTCCTCTACTTGTGTGTTGGTGTGTGGATTAGTGGATGTCATCATTATGACCTGACCTCATGTTTTTAAGGTCACCCTGTATATTTAAGCCTCTCTCTGTCCATGTAATCCAGTTGCCTCTGAAGATGTCTTGAATAAAGACGAAAGCTAAGGTGCTCCGTTGTATCCATTTTCCCGTGTGATTTTATCAAGATTTATCTTATCCACGTTTTCATTGTGGATTTACATGAAATATATATATATATATATATATATATATATATATATATATATATATATATATATAATCAACACCTCACCCCGCCAGGATTCGAACCCACGATCCTATGACTGTGACCGGGGAACGTTATCTCTGGGCCACCAGGTCACTAAAAGCAGTCCTAGACTCTGTTATATTTCACACATAGAACATAAGAACATAAGAAAATAAGGAGTCTGCAATAGGCCGGTTGGCCTGTGCATGGTAGCTCCTGTCGAGAGTTACTACCACTCTCTATCATCCATGAATCTATCTAGCCTCCTTTTGAAACTTTCCAGAGTTCCCGCACTTACTACAAAGTTGCTAAGCTTGTTCCACTCGTCCACCACCCTATTTGTAAACCAGTTTCTTCCTATCTCCCTCCTAAACCTAAACTAATCCAACTTGAATCCGTTGCTCCGAGTCCTATCCTGCTCGGATATTATAAGAACTTTATCTATATCCCCTTTATTGATTCCTTTCACCCACTTAAATACTTCTATCATATCTCCCCGCACTCTTCGTCTTTCTAGGGAATGCAAGTTAAGTTTCTTTAACCTATCCTGATATGGAAGGTTTCTAAGTCCCTGAATCATTTTTGTCATTCTTCGCTGCACCGACTCTAGTGAATTTATATCCATTCTATAATAGGGGCACCAGAACTGAACCGCATAATCGAGGTGCGGCCTAACTAGCGCAAGATATAGTTGCAATAAGACCTCTGCACTCTTGTTACTTACACTTCTAGATATAAAACCCAATACTCTGTTTGCCTTATTTCGAACATTAACGCACTGTTTTCTAGGCCGTAGGTCCGGGCTTACAAGTACCCCTAGGTCTCTTTCACAAGTCGACTTCTCTAGGTTGATGTTGTTCAGGCTGTATACATTACAAGTATTTGTTCTTCCAATATTAAGTACGCTGCACTTGCTGGTGTTGAATTTCATTTGCCATTTTTCAGACCACCCCTGCAGTTTATTTAGATCCTCCTGTAATGCATTTGCATCCTGCCCTGAATTAATTTGCCGCCCTATTTTGGTGTCATCCGCAAACTTGCTTATGTCACTGCTGATCCCAGTATCTAAATCGTTTATGTAGATTATGAACAAGAGTGGGCATAGTACTGACCCCTGGGGAACCCCACTGGTTACACGGCCCCACTCAGATTTAACACCATCTACGCTGACCCTCTGCGTTCTATCAGTGAGCCATGATTTTTTCCAATTTAAAACTCGATACCATGAGCCTTAATTTTTCTCAGAAGCCTCTGATGCGGTACTCTGTCAAATGCTTTGCTAAAGTCTAAGTAAATAACATCGTAATTTCCGTCATTATCTACAACCTCGAAGACTTTCCTAAAAAACGTTAGCAGATTTGTTAGACAAGATTTTCCCTTTGTAAACCCATGTTGAGAGTCGTAGATTAATTTGCTTTTCTCTAGATGCGATCGGATGCTATCTGCTATAATTGATTCAAGAAATTTCCCCACTACTGACGTCAAACTGATCGGCCGGTAATTTGACGCTGATGCTCTGTCTCCCTTTTTAAATATGGGTACTACATTCGCCTGTTTCCACAACTCTGGCACAACTCCAGTGTCTAATGATTTTGTAAATAAGTTTACGAGGGGTTCGCTAATCTGTTCCCTACACTCATTTATGACTCGAGGAAAAATTTCAAGCGGCCCTGGGGATTTTGTGTTCTTTAGTTTATTTATCTTCTTAAGAACATCCTCTTTTCTGATAGTGATATTCTTTAATTTCTCTTCTTCCTTTCCCTTAAATATCAGTTCCACCTCCGGAATTTCATCGCAAATTTCTTCTGTGAAAACTGTTAAGAAGTAGCTGTTCAATGCTTTGCTTATTTCTTCACAGCCATTTATCAATTCTCCCCTCCCTGACTTCAAAGGCCCAACTTTGTCCTTGACCTTTGTCCTATATACCTGGAAAAATCCCTTGGGATTCGCCTTGGATTCTCTTGCTATTTTGATTTCATAGTCTCTGCTTTCCTTACATTTTTCTTAACATTCCTAGATAGTTCATTATACCTGTTTCTGAGCTGCTCCTCCCCTCCCTTTAATTTCTTATATATTCCATTCTTTATTCCTATGTCATGTTTAAGTTTTCTGGTCATCCACCTTGGCTCATTCTTATTTGACCTAATTTTTCTGTTCAACGAGCTTATGGCGCCGTGAACCTCTAATGGGGACTATCCGTGCTTTATTGGGCTAATAAAATATATATATATAAGGGTGTCCCATAAATTTCCATACATAGGAAAAATAAATTTTATATGAAAATCCATTTTTATTTATATAATATGCTCTACATGACTACCATTCTGTTGAAAACTCTCTTCAATGCGTGTCCTCCACTGCTGAAGAACACGTTCAAGCACAGCTGGAGTTATGCTTGTAATGGCGTTGGTGATACGCTGTATGGAAACTTATGGGACACCCTGTATATATATTTATATTTATATATATATATATATATATATATATATATATATATATATATATATATATATATATATATATATATATATATAATATTTGATCTAGTAGTAGTCTAATGTGCTTATCCTTTCGACATTGGTCACATATCTATAGTTCTTATGAGAGGAAATACATACCTACTTTTGAAAAAGTACTGTTTTTAAGTGTTTAGAAGTGCACCTGTTATCAAAGTCTTTCTGTAATATTGATAAGTCATAAAATGTAAGCTGATCTGAAGGAGAGATTAATTATATGAGTATATATTAGGTTTTGTATATGTATTATTAATGCAAAATACAGTTGATTGCTTGATTGATATAGATTTATGGTAACATATAGAGCTTACTATAACATCATGTGTGAAGTGTGGTGTGGTGGAGTGGATGAAGTGGAATACAGTAAGGTGGTATGGACATGTGCCGAGGATGCATGAAGACAGGCTGACAAAAAAATTTCTGATAGCAAGAGAGAGGGGAATGCTGGGAGGGGTAGACCAATTGCCGTCAAGCAGCCCAAAAGGCACCCATCACCACCACCAGCTCACCCCCAACGACACTGCCAAAATTCCGGATCTCAAAAACGGACAAGAAAACGACAAATGACGCCATCACAGAGTTGGAGAAACTAAATCCACTGGCCAAGTTCTCAGTGCGGCCCAACCTAAAGGGGGAGATGATTATTCACCACAAAGACAAGGACTCCGCCACCACCCTCGACACTTACCTGCAAAACACCACCACCGTTGCATCAACCAAGCTGGACCCCGCCCAGAAACTGATGAAGTCGGTAGCCCTCTGGTACCCAAAGGAGCCACCCCTCGAACCCTTGGAGAACCACCCGAAGATCCTAAAAGCCTAGAGATGCTCTCCCCCGTCTGACAAGACGGCCACCACAAAACAAGTGCTCATAACGCACTACGGTCCACAGACCAGCACCATAGACTTCAAAACCTGGGGGATCTACAAAGTGAGGCCCTTCGTCCCAGAGCCCCTGCGGTGCTTCAGATACCAGAAATACGGGCACCATCAGACGAGGTGCACGTACAAGGAAATCTGCGCAGTCTGCGTGCAGAAGCACGGCACACACTCCTGCCTCACGAAGTTGAAAAATGGGGAAAAAATTGCCGCCAAGTGTGCCAACTGCGGGGGCAAGCACCACCTGGAACCCTGGATGCTCCGAGAGGACAAAGAGGGTCCAGGCAAACCGACCAGCAGCAAGACCGGCCCCCACCCCCTGCACACCAGCCCCACGAAGTATCTTCGTGTGGGGAACCCAAAGGCAACAACAACAAAGCCAACCTCCTCAGCCGGTCAACACCCAAAGTGCAGCCCAGTTTCCTGGCCTCACTACGGCCACCCAAGCAACAGACAACGACAACCACGAAAAAGACAAAAGAAGCACACACCAAGGCACCAGAAGGAATGATTCACGTATCAGACCTAGCCAAGGTACTGACAACCTTCGCGGAGGGCTTAGCCGGACTACTGGGCCACAAGATCCAACCCACACAGCTCCAAATACTCATGGGGAGTGTCCTCGGGCAAGTCGCCACAGCTCCAGCCACCTCAGTGGAGGACGCCATGCCGGTCCCCACACGAGTGACAGCCGATGTACACTCTACACCGAAAAAGGCCACCAGAGAACCAAAGATACCGACAGCTCCCAGAAAGAAATTGGACGTTTCAACTTCCCTGAACCGAACCACGGCCCAAAAGGCAAAAACCACGACAGAACAAGAAGATATGAACCTGATCCAGTTGGAATCGGACCTGAACATATCCATCGAGGAACACCAGAAGTCCCCGATGAAACAGTGGTGGAAAACATGAGCACCCTGAACATCCTAACATGGAATGCTCAGGGCATCAAAAACCAGAAACACCTCCTGCAAGAAGCAGCAGTCAAGGACAAGCTTGACATCATACTGCTACAAGAAACACTTCTACAAGAACACCACTGTTTCAAATTCAGTGGTTACAAGACATACAGGAGGCATTTCATGCAGGCGTCAACAAAAGGATGCATGATCTTGGTCAAGTCAAGCATACCCTCCTCCGAGGTCATGCAGCAATTTCCATGTGGGGAAAACATTGAAACACAGGCCGTCAAAGTAATCCTCCAAGAACGGGAATTAACTGTTCACAACATCTACAAGAACCCAAGGGCTCACTGGAGGTTACTCAATTATTCGCTTCAGCTGCTGACCACGTCACACTCATAGGAGGGGATTTCAATGCACATCATCCCTTCCTAAAACACACCCTAGATAGATCAGCCTCCTGACCACCGGAGAGCCCACCCACATTAGGAGAGGAAGGTTAGATCTAACCTTCGTCTCCAGTGCACTACAGCCTTCGGCCTCCTGGCAGCTACACCCCACGCTGACCAGCGACCACTTTGCCACCCTAACAACACTGAAGGTGAACAAACTCCCCACTCCACCCCCCCCCCCCCGAGATTGAGATACAATACCCAAAGGGCAGAATTGGAACTCTGTAAAAAACACCTGGCTAAGTGGCACGCAAAATCACAGCCGGCCGGCGCAGCACCCGTGGACGAGACAACCCTCCACCAACAATTGGTCGAGGCGTTTCACCAAGCGGCAGAAAAGGCTATCCCAAAAACAAAACCCACATCAAGACAGTACAATGATTACTGGTACTACTGTCCCAGGGTGAAAGAACTCAACCACAGAGTGAACATGGCCCGAAGAAACTGCAGGAGACATCCCACGGAAACAAACAGACATCTCCTGCAAGTCATAGTTATGGATACCAGGGAAGAGAAGGAAGAAATCAAAAGCGAAAGCTGGATCAATTGGTGCTCCGAACTGAACGAGCACACCCCCCTCGGCAAAATGTGGGCCCAAATCCGAAGGGCATCTGGGAAGGCAACACCACCACCACCACCAACCCATCCCAAACCAGAAGAGGAAGCCGAGAGACTTGCAAAACTGTTCGCTGACCGAGCAGTAACGAAAAACCTCCCGAGACATGCAGAGGAGACACAACGGCGTCTGCGACAGGCCAAACACCAGTTGATCGAAGAGGCCTACAACAGTGAAGATGACACCGATAGACCCTTCAACCAGCAAGAACTCCAGAAGTCCATAAAACGAGGCAAGGACACAGCACCAGGGGGCGAGAAAGAATGGCTCTCAACAGACTCAAGTGGAAAGTAGGCAGCCCACAACCACACATTTTTGCTTACACCGAGAACACCGGCACAGGCAACAACATCGCCGAGATACTCAGCACAGTGGACAATAAACCAGCTTTGGTGGTCTTCCTCGACTTGGAGAAGGCCTTCGAACTAACAAATCCACTGGCCATTGTAACGAAGCTCGCTGAAAAAGGCGTCAAAGGAAGGTTGCTGGGGTGGATCCAGAACTACCTCACACAGAGAGAAGCAAGAGTACGCTTTCAGGGAGCAACCTCAAGCTACAGGGTCCATGAAAACGGAACCCCACAAGGAGGCATCCTCAGTCCAACGCTGTTCAATGTCCTGATGGAAAATCTTGTCAGACTTCCTTTCAGACAAACAGCTAAGCTCCTATGTTATGCAGACGACTTACAGCTTATAATAAGAGGAGCAAACAGACTAGCCAACACGCAACACGCACTCCAACTTATAGAAGAGGAGTGCTACAGACTTGGACTCAAGATAAATCCAGCCAAGTCGAAAGCGATGGCCATCTGCACAGACACACCAGACATGATGCTCTCCATACAAAACACGCCGGTAGTCTGGACCAACACCCACCAGTGTCTTGGAATCTGGTTCGTCCAGAAACTCACTTTCAAGCGGCAACTCGAGTATCTCAGGCACAGGACGAACAGCAGACACAATATAAAGAGGTTGCTCACCAGCACAACCGCAGGAGCGAACATACATCTGCTCAAAGCCTACTACACGGCCGCCATCAGATCGCTGGTAGATTACAGCGCTCCAGCATTCATTGGACTGAGAGAAGACCAGATAGCTAAGCAAGAAGTTATCTAAAATAATGCTCTCAGGACCATGCTCGGAGCACCCATGTGGACCAGAATTTGCAATTTACAAATGGAAACTGAACTACCACCCCTGGCAGTACGAGTCAATCAGGTGACAGCCGGTCTCCTCGCCTAAATCTGTAGATCAGATAAGCCCACAGCTGCCAAAACGCGAAACAGTGCCTCCTTCTACCTCGACCATAGAGTGCAAGGGGCCACCTGGTCGCACGAGGCAAGCGAGGTCATCCGACACCTGCAAGTAGAAACACTCGTCAAGAACAACCAAGACACACGAGACAATGGTGACGCTGTTCCTCCACCATGGAGCCCTCCACCAGCCACACTCAAAATTACCGAACTAGGCGACAGCAAAGCCAACCTCCAGAAGGAGGACCTCAAAAGAATAACTCTGGAAGCCATAGCCACCGAGACACCGGTTGATGCAGCATCATACTTCACAGACGGCTCGGAGGATCCAAAACATCATACATCCGAAGCGGCCTTCTACATCCAAGGTCAGACCCTCCTATGGAGACTTTCTAATGACTGCTCCACCCTACAAACAGAGTTGGTAGCAATCTCAAAGGCCCTACTACACGCTGCAACACAACAAGTCCATCATAATTCACACGGACTCGAAAACGGCCATGCAGGCACTGCAACACAGTCCACATCATAACCTCGATCCTCGCACAGCTACAGGACTTCCAAAGAAAGAACCGCCCAGTCGTCTTACACTGAATTCCCAGTTATGTAGGGATCGGGGGAAACGACGTGGCAGACGAAGCAGCCAAGGCAGCCACACGTTCTAGAAGCGTACACATTCAAGTTCCAGCAAGCGTGCAACAGATCAAGAATCACCTCAGAAAGACTACCAAGCTCCCTATCCAAAAGAGCTTCCTTCACGCATTCAACGCTGGTTTCCAAGCAGCCAAATGGTACCTGGCGGCTACAAAAGGGGAACCACCTTTCCCGGACAAGAAAACACCAAGACAAACCCAAGTTAGCCTTCATCGACTACGACTAGGGTACAAGTGCTCCTGGCAGACGATCGGAAATGTCGTCATGGAATGCACCTATTGTCAGCAGCCAACAGCCAACCCACTTGAACACTATCTCCTCGACGGTGAAGTCACACAAAGTCTCCGAAACAGAATTCAAAACTTCCAAGAAGAACACAACACCAGCGGCTACTCTAACCCGAAAGGCCCAGACAAACCACATTCACCACCTTCTACGGGTCATCACACGATACCCACCACCCAGATAGCTTAGGAAGTATCCTCCCCCAGCAAGTGCGGACCTTTTTTCAACGCTACGGCAACTCTGTCATGTTTTTCTCCACTTTTGTTCGATTGGTGGGTGTCGTAGTTAAATATTTTGATTTTGTTGTTCTCGGGTTCGCCGTGTGCACTTATTAGTATTATATCTGGATTGGTTTCATTGTATATGTTACCAAGCAATGTTTTGCATGCATGCCATTCACGGACATTGTGTTGTAGGATTTTAAGTATTTTCAGTTGGAGATGGTCCATTATTTCTTTTTCTTGGAGGGTTGAAGTTGAGGGGGTGATCTCATTTCGTTGAGTCCCGATGATTTCATGTTGAGTTCAGCTTCCGTGGTTACAATAAAATCTTTTGTGCCGAATTTTATTTTGTCTTTTTTAATCATGTTCCATACCGTTTCTTTGTCATACCGTTCGTCTGTGTATTGCCATACTATTTCGTTAGCCGTTACTAAGTCTTCAATTAATTTTCCAGCTGGTTTTCTGTGTGGTGGTTATGGTATTCTTGTGGTTTGCTAAAACCTTAGTCCTCTATCTGCTGCTTCTTCAGGCATTGGGGGGGGGGGGGGGGGGGGCAGTTGTTTGGGAAGTCGATTTCCATTTAATTTTCATTGTTTTTGGCCGCTGATTTCCTTTTCGCTCCTGTTTCTTGTGTCAGTCTTGGGTCTTTCACCCTCTCATTCAAATCTCCAGGTCGTTCCGCTTTTTCCGGTATGTTATCCTGGTCTGTCGGTGATGTTGTATCCTTGGGCGTGGTTCCTCGTTGTCTGAAGTGTTTTGTAAGCTCTGGGGTGCTGGTGGCGTGTAACAAGTTTGCTGAGTTTGGGTTTTCAGGAAAGTTCATTGGCGGCATGTTGTTATTTTAAGCATCCTATTGAACTCGTTGGCATATGATCCTGGGGCTATGATGTTATGAAGGTAAGCATGTAGCATGCTCACCATTACCTTGAAATGATCAGTGTCACTTAATTTGATTATGGTGTCAGTAGTTGGCTTTGTTGCCTCTTTCACGGCCCTCTTTGCAATTTCAGCATATGTGCTTTGGTCTCTCATCCTCTTTCGTTGGTTTTCCTGCTCTTGCTTGTATTTGATGAGAGTCTTTTTGATGGGGGCAGGACATGGCCATAGTTGGGTGGGTGTGGTGCACGTCCCCGTTCCTTTTGCAGTTTATGCAGCATTTGTTGGTGTTGTTTCACTACGTGTAAACATGTCCTTCCTATGCACAGTTGGAGCAGAATTTCTTTTCATTTTCAGGGCAGTCCCTTGTGGGTATGCTCTTCATATTTATAGCATGTGAAACATGTCAGGAGACTGGTGTATTTTCCCTTTTTATTTGATGAGGGGATATCGACATGTTGCACGCTAAAAAAACCGCACTGTCTGCCATAGCCGTTTCTTTGAAACAAATCTTCATTACGTGGGTGTAGTCTTTTATCTTGATTATTTCTTCTACTTTAAGTCCTTCGTTGTTATTTTCAATGTCTGCCTTCAGAGAGTCCGCCGTTCGCCCTCCTACTTGAGAATCTAGTTTCCTTAAGAAAGCAGATCTCCTGGCTCTTAGCTCGAGAGGCATGACCACAATTAATCCATTCTTGGCAAGGATTTGTTTCGCCTTTGTGGTTAGTAGTTTATCTGCAACATTTTCATATCGGCAAATGACTTTGAGCCCTTCGTTCAGGTTGAATACCCTATAGAAGGGCACACCTAGTTCGATATATGCTAGGGTAATTAGCCAAGATTTATCGATGGGTTTGTTCTTATCTTTTACTTTTATTCTTATGTTTAATGCCATTGTGCATGTAGAAGGTTATTGGAGGCCCTTCTTTGATTTTACAAGAGACAACCCCCGCACAGTGGAGTGACTGCACGATCACAGTCGTCACTATGGGATCGGCCTGTTTGTCCCCAGACCCCCAATGAACACACACAATCCCACTCAGCTGTGAGGTGTTCGCCACTGGAGGGGCTCTAGCACAAATACTTAAATATAGCAGGTGCCTCGGCCAGGGTAAGCAAGGAAGGATTTTAGTAAGAGAGAAAGACCCCAAGACCACGTCAGTACTGCCAATCAATAGCTGCCCTCCAGAGGGAGTTTGGTTGTTGTTGTTGAGATTGTCGGACCGTAGTCCGACACGGGCCTTTGCCTATAGGCGGCCCGTTTGGTGGTTCCGGCTGGAGCTCCAGGAGCAGCCAGACCGGATTGGGATTGGAGGTGGTCCCACCTGCAGATTGGAGGGATACTGCAGGTTGCAAGTGTGAGCGGACCCCCGATCAGTGGACGCTTACCACCAACCCCCACTCTTGGACGTGGTCAGTTTCGGAGTGGCGCGCCCCCCGAACTGGGGTCCGCACTTGCTGGGAGAGGATGCTTTCTAAACTATCTGGGTGGTGGGTATCGTGTGATGACCCGGAGTAGGTGGTGAATGTGGTCTGTATGGGCCTTTCGGGTTAGAGTGGCCGCTGGTGTTGTGTGTGTTTCTTGGGAGATTTCAGTTCTGTTTCGGAGGCTTTGTGTGACCTCGCAATCGAGGAGATAGTGTTCAAGTGGGTTGGCTGCTGGCTCCTGACAGTAGGTGCATTCCATGACGTCATTTCCGATCATCTGCCAGGAGCACTTGTACCCTAGTCGTAGTCGATGAAGGCTGACTTGGGTTTGTCTTGGAGTTTTCTTGTCAGCGAAAGGTGGTTCCCCTTTTGTGGCCGCCAGGTACCATTTGGCTGATTGGGAACCAGCGTTGAATGCATGAAGGAAGCTCTTTTTGATGTGGAGCTTGGTAGTCTTTCTGAGGTGATTCTTGATCTGTTGCACGCTTGCTGGAACTTGGATGTGTACGCTACTAGAACGTGTAGCTGCCTTGGCTGCTTCGTCTGCCACGTCGTTTCCTCCGATCCCTACATGACTGGGAATCCAGTGTAAGACGACTGGGCGGTTTTGGCTTTGGAGTTCCTGTAGCTGTGCGAGGATCGAGGTTATGATGTGGACGTTGTCTCTTGGTTGACTGTGTCGCAGTGCCTGCATGGCCGATCTCGAGTCCGTGTGAATTATGATGGACTTGTTGTGTTGTGTTGCAGCGTGTTGTAGGGCCTTTGAGATTGCTACCAGCTCTGTTTGTAGGGTGGAGCATTCGTTGGAAAGTCTCCATCGGAGGGTCTGACCTTGGGTGTAGAAGGCCGCTCCGGATCTATGATGTTTTGGGTCCACCGAGCCGTCTGTGAAGTATGATGCTGCATCAGCTGGTGTCTCGGTGGCTATGGCTTCCAGAGTTATTTTTTTGAGGTCCTCCTTCTGGAGGTTGGCTTTACTATCGCCTAGGTCGGTAATTTTGAGTGTGGCTGGTGGAGGGCTCCATGGTGGGGGAACAGCGTAACCATTGTCTCGTGTGTCTTGGTTGTTCTTGAGGAGTGTTTCTGCTTGCAGGTGTCGGATGACCTCTCTTGCCTCGTGCGACCAGGTGGCCCCTTGCACACTGTGGTCGAGGTGGAGGGAGGCACTGATTTGAATTTTGGCAACTGTGGGCTTATCTGATCTACAGATTTTGGCGAAGAGACCGGCTGTCACCTGCTTGACTCGTACTGCCAGGGGTGGTAGTTCGGTTTCCATTTGCAGATTGCAAATTCTGGTCCACATGGGTGCTCCGAGCATGGGCCTGAGAGCATTATTTTGGATTACTTCTAGCTTGGCTATTTGGTCTTCTCTCGGTCCAATGAGTGCTGGAGCACTGTAATCTACCAGCGATCTGATGGCGGCCGTGTAGTAGGCTTTGAGCACATGAAGGTTTGCTCCTGCGGTTGTGCTGGTGAGCGACCTCATTATATTGTGTCTGCTCTTCGTCCTGTGCCTGAGATACTCGAGTTGCGGCTTGAAGGTGAGTTTCTGGTCAAACCAGATTCCAAGACACTGGTGAGTGTTGGTCCAGACTACCGGCGTGTTTTGTATGGAGAGCATCTTGTCTGGTGTGTCTGTGCAGATGGCCATCGCTTTCGACTTGGCTGGATTTATCTTGAGTCCAAGTCTGTTGCACTCTTCTTCTATAAGTTGGAGTGCGTGTTGCGTGTTGGCTAGTCTGTTTGATCCTCTTACTATAAGCTGTAAGTCGTCTGCATAGCATAGGAGCTTGGCTGTTTGTCTGAAAGGAAGTTTGACTAGATTTTCCATCAGGACATTGAACAGCATTGGACTGAGGATGCCTCCTTGTGGGGTTCCGTTTTCATGGACCCTGTAGCTTGAGGTTGCTCCCTAAAAGCGTAATCGTGCTTCTCTCTGTGTGAGGTAGTTCTGGATCCACCCCAGCAACCTTCCTTTGACGCCTTTTTCAGCGAGCGTAGTTGTAATGGCCAATGGATTTGCTAGTTCGAAGGCCTTCTCCAGGTCGAGGAAGACCACCAGAGCTGGTTTGTAGTCCACTGTGCTGAGTATCTCGGCGATGTTGTTGCCTGTGCCGGTGTTCTCGGTGTAAGCAAAGATGTGAGGGTGTGGGCTGCCTACTTTCCACTTGAGTCGGTTGAGAGCCATTCTTTCTCCCGTCTTCGCTATGCAGCTGAGAAGGGAGATGGGCCTCGGTTTGTCTGGTTCTCTGGACTTCGGAATGGGCTGTATATCTGCCTTCTTCCATTCCGGTGGGAGTCTTTGTGCTGTCCACGAAGCATTGATGGCTTGCAGCAGAGCCTCGTGTCCGGCTGTACCGGCATGGGAAAGCATGGAGTAGGTTATCCTGTCGGCCCCTGGTGCTGTGTCCTTGCTTCGTTTAAGCGACTTCTGGAGTTCTTGCTGGTTGAAAGGTCTGTCAGTGTCATCTTCACTGTTGCAGGCCTCTTTGATCGTCTGGAGTCTGACCTGTCGCAGACGCCGTTGTGTCTCCTCCGCCTGTCTCGGGAGGTTTTTGTTGCTGCTCGGTCAGAGAACAGTTTTGCAAGTCTCTCGGCTTCCTCTTCTGGGTTGGGATGGGTTGGTGGTGGTGGTGTTGCCTTCCCAGATGCCCTTCGAATCTGGGCCCACATCTTGCCAAGGGAGGTGTGCTCGTTCAGTTCGGAGCACCACTTGAGCCAGCTTACGTTTTTTATTTCTTCCTTCTCTTCCCTGGTATCCTTAACTATGACTTGCAGGAGATGTCTGTTTGTTTCCGTGGGATGTCTCCTGTAGTTTCTTCGGGCCTCTGTGGTTGAGTTCTTTCACCCTGGGACAGTAGTACCAGTAATCATTGTACTGTCTTGATGTGGGTTTTGTTTTTGGGATAGCCTCTTCTGCCGCTTGGTGAAACGCCTCGACCAATTGGTGGTGGAGGGTTGTCTCGTCCACGGGTCCTGCGCCGGCCGGCTGTGATTTTTCGCACCACTTAGCCAGGTGTTTCTTAAAGAGTCCCCAGTCTGCCTTTTGGGTATTGTATCTCCATCTCGGGGGGGGGGGGGTGGAGTGGGGAGCTTGTTCACCTTCAGCGTTGTTAGGGTGGCGAAGTGGTCGCTGGTCAGCGTGGGGTGTATCTGCCAGGAGGCCGAAGGCTGTAGTGCACTGGAGACGAAGGTTAGATCTAGCCTTCCTCCCCTAGTGTGGGTGGGCTCTCCGGTGTTCAGGAGGCAGATCTCGGGTGTATCTTGAAAGGTGGTGTATAGGTGTAGGCCGTCTTCATTTGTGGGGCTTTCCGAGCTTAGGAAGGGATGATGTGCGTTGAAATCCCCTCCTATGAGTGTGGCGTGGTCAGCGGCCGAAGCAAATAATTGAGTCACCTCCAGTGAGCCCCTTGGGTTCTTGTAGATGTTGTGAACAGTTAATTCCCGTTCTTGGAGGGTTACTTTGATGGCATGTGTCTCGATGTTTTCCCCACATGGAAATTGCTGCGTGACATCGGCGGAGGGTATGCTTGACTTGACCAAGATCATACATCTCTTGTTGACGCCTGCGTGAAATGCCTCCTGTATGTCTTGTAACCACTGAATTTGAAACAGTGGTGTTCTTGTAGAAATGTTTCTTGTAGCAGTATGATGTCAAGCTTGTCCTTGGCTGCTGCTTCTTGCAGGATGTGTTTCTGGTTTTTGATGCCCTGAGCATTCCATGTTAGAATGTTCAGGGTGCTCATGTTTTCCACCACTGTTTCATCGGGGACTTCTGGTGGTCCTCGATGGAGATGTCCAAGTTCGATTCCAACTGGATCAGGTTCATATCTTCGTGATCTGTGGTTTTTGCCTTCTGGGCCGTGGTTCGGTTCAGGGAAGTTGAAACGTCCAGTTTTTTTCTGGGAGCTGTCGGTATCTTAGGTTCTCTGGTGGCCTTCTTCGGTGTAGAGTGTACCTCGGCTGTCACTCGTGTGAGGACCGGCGTGGCTTCCTCCACTGAGGTGGCTGGAGCTGTGACGACTTGCCCGAGGACGCTCCCCACGAGTATTTGGAGCTGTGTGGGTTGGATCTTGTGGCCCAGTAGTTCGGCTAGGCCCTCCGCGAAGGTTGTCAGTACCTTGGCTAGGTCTGATACGTGTATCATTCCTTCTGGTGCCTTGGTGTGTGCTTCTTTTGTCTTTTTCGTGGTTGTCGTTGTCTGCTGCTTGGGTGGCTGAGGTGTGGCCGTAGTGAGGCCAGGAAACTGGGCTGCACTTTGGGTGTTGACAGGCTGAGGAGGTTGTCTTTGTTGTTTTGGCCTTTCGGTTCCCCACACGAAGGTACTTGGTGGGGCTGGTGTGGAGGCGGTGGGGGCCGGTCTTGCTGCTGGTCTGTTTGCCTGGACCCTCTTTGTTCTCTCGGAGCATCCAGGATTCCAGGCGTGGTGTTTGCCCCCGCAGTTGGCACACTTGGGGGCAATTTTTTCCCCAATTTTCAACTTGGTGAGGCAGGAGTGTGTGCCGTGCTTCTGTGCGCAGACTGCGCAGATTTCCTTGAACGTGCACCTTGTCTGATGGTGCCCGTATTTCTGGCATCTGAAGCACCGCAGGGGTCTGGGACGAAGGGCCTCACTTCGTAGATCCCCCAGGTTTTGAGGTCTATGGTGCTGGGGGGTGAGCCGTAGTGCGTTATGAGCACTTGTTTGGTGGTGGCTTTTAAGATCTTCGGGTGGTTCTCCAGGGGTTCGAGAGGTAGTTCCTTTGGATACCGGAGGACTACCGACTTCATCAGTTTCTGGGCGGGGTCTAGCTTGGTTGATGCAACGGTGGTGGTATTTTGCAGGTAAGTGTCGAGGGTGGTGGCGGAGTCCTTGTCTTTGGGGTGAACGATCATCTCCCCCTTTAGGTTGGGCCGCACTGAGAACTTGGCCAGTGGATTTAGCTTTTCCATCTCTGTGACGGCGGCATATGTTGTTTTTGCGTCCGTTTTCGTGATCCGGATTTTTGACAGTGTCGTTGGAGGTGAGCTGGTGGTGGTGATGGGTGCCTTTTGGGCTGCTTGACGGCATTCGTTTCCCGAAAAAGCACGTCGGCGTTTCTTGTTTTCTACCTTTGTCCAGTTGTCCTCAGTGGCGGTAGTAGTGGTGGTGGAGTTGTTGGAGGTGGTGGTAGTGTTCCTATTTTTCAGGGCTTCATTGAAGGCGCGTAACTGGTCCGCTTTCTCTGTGCGAAGCCTGTCGTAGTTCGGGTCGTCAGGTTGGCGGTTCAGGCGGGGGTCGCGGTTAGGAGGGCGTACGCGCTCCATCACCGGGATTTTTTTTTTTTTTTTTTTTTTTTTTTTTTTTTTTTAAATCCTACCTATTCCGGTTGAGTAAATAGCAGAGGAATTTCAGCACTCCCCACTGGCTGGTGGTCGTAGAGTGGTTCCTGAGCTTCTCTCCCGGAGCCCCGTTGGGGAAGCCTACTTCCTAGTGTATGTGACTGCTCACTTATAGACGTGAGCTAAGTGTGCCTATTTGGGAAGGATAAGGATTGCTACCCTCTTTCCAGGTGGACCCGCACGATCACGGTTTTCCTGGAAAGACTCGGCTGGGATGGGTT
The DNA here is from genome assembly GCA_958450375.1 of Homarus gammarus. Classification (NCBI taxonomy): domain Eukaryota; kingdom Metazoa; phylum Arthropoda; class Malacostraca; order Decapoda; family Nephropidae; genus Homarus; species Homarus gammarus. The sequence continues at coordinate 398,797 of CAUDMG010000349.1, forward strand.
TTGCTCCAACCCCCTTTCGTGTTCACAATCTTCTGGGAGGGAGGTGAACAGTTACAGGGGGGACCGCAGGACGAATACACTTTTGAGGGTGCAGGTCCCTAGGCCAGAGCGAAAAAAGGAAAAATAGCAGTAGAAGGAAAAGAGCTCAAACCACGTCGGGAATATCGCGCTATAACTGCTCTCCAGCTGGAGTGTGGGTCACTCACACCACCAGTGGCGAGGCTGGGAGCTTATATACACGTCCACGGGAAGTAAACGTCGCCTGTGTCGACCCCCCCCCCCCATCCCCCGCCTCCCGGGTCCAGACGGCTAGGCTTGGCAGAGAAACTTCGTCGCGGGATCGGTTGATCAGCGACTAACGGCAGTGGCAGTTGTGGGGGAGTGTATCCACTACAGTAGCATTACCTGGGGAACCGCTAAGTCAAACAAAATTAACCTCATACCACATATCTTTAAAACCAGACACTAACCCTGTCTACATACCAGCTTATAGACTAAGTCATGATTAAAGATATGACGGAACAGAAAGTAATCACACATTCGTCATCCCCTTGGAATTCTCCTCTTTTTCTAGTTCCAAAGAAAGATGGAGGATGGCGCCCTGTTATTGACTTTCGACAAGTCAATGAAGCAGCCATACCGGATAGGTACCCGATGCCTGTTGGGAGTGATTTGTTGCAATCCTTGGGAAAAGACAACGCAGTTTTTAGTAACCTCGATCTTCTTAGCGGGTATTGGCAAATTCCTCTTAACGAGAGATCCCGCGAGGTGACTGCATTCAGTACTCCCTTGGGACATTTTGAGTTTTTAAGAATGCCATTTGGACTACGAAATGCGCCATTAACATTTCAACAAATGATTAACACGCTGTTTGCAGGAATGATTGGCAATACAGTTTATGCCTATCTAGATGATGTGATGTTGTGAGCAAAGTTGTAAGCAGTCATCTTGTCAAATTGTGTGAAATATTTAAAAAAAAACTTTATAAAGCAGGTTTGAAAATAAAGCTCTCTAAATGTGAATTTCTCAAATCTAAAGTTAAATTCCTTGGACACGTAGTTGATGGAAACGGCATCCATACTATGGACTGCAAGGTTAAGGCAGTTGACCGATATCCCTGTCCTACAAATGTAGACAAAGTGCGTATTTTTTTCGGACTTTCCGGCTGCTATCGCTCATTCATTCACGGGTATGCTAAGTTAGCCGCCCAGCTGACAAAATTACTAAAAAAAGATGCAACATTTGTTTGGAACAATGAACAGGAAAACAACTTTAAAGGAAACATTGACCAATGCACCAGTATTGGCATTCCCTGATTATACTCAACCTATCACCCTGTGCACCGACTCCTCTGGACAAGGGCTAGGAGCTGTTCTCATGCAGCTAGATACTAGAGGGAAAAATAGAGTAATTGTTTATGCAAGCCGTAAACTTAATGATGCAGAAACATGCTATTCAGTAACGCATTTAGGGGCGTAATTAAAGAAATTCAGAGATGTGATATTTGGTTATCAAATAACAGTCTATACGGAGCATGCAACAGTAACGGAGTTATTCCATGGAAAGAACCTCTCAGGCAGACTTGCACGTTGATACTTGACCATTCATCATGAACATGAACATGAAATGCTAGTGACAGGGGGGAAGGATTCAAGAATTCGAACCCGACTTTAAAAACTTACCGGGACGAGAGAATGTGGTTGCCGACGCACTGTCTAGACACATAGCTCCAGTTATACCAATATCTTTGTTCACTCCACAAAAATTAAGAGATGAACAACAATGAGAACCAATGTGGTCTAAATTGATTTATGCTCTCGTATCAGGTGATGAGGACGATCTACCAAAGTTATCTCTTCCTTTCAAACAGTTTGAACTGCGACAAGACATACTGCACCGTACAACAAAAACAGTGCAGGATACTGTCACACAAATTATCGTACCTGACAACCTACGAGACACGGTACTCACTCTGTGCCACAATACACCTCAACCAGGCCATCCAGGGCGTGACAAATGCTTTGCAGAAATAAGAAAATCTTACTATTGGAGTACAATGAAAAGGGACATTGAGCGACACATTGCTAATTGCTTATCTTGTGCTCAACACAAGGGAACTACGATGCAACCTGCTCCAATTCTCGAATACCCAACGCCTGAACGCCCATTCGACACAGCCGCAATCGACTTCTTGCAACTGCCAAAAAGCCATCAAGACTCCACCTACATACTTGTGTGTGTTGATCACTTCTCCAGATTCGTGATTCTAGTCCCCTTGGAGGATAAATCCGCAGAGACTGTGGCACACGCGTTAGTGACGTATCTCATATGTCCGTTCACTACACCAAAGGTTATTTTTCTATCCGATAACGGATCAGAATTTAAGAATCAACTTCTTGCAATCATATGCCATCAATACGGCATTCAACAAAGCTTCACAGCAGCTTATCACCCACAATCGAATGGCCTAGTTGAGCGGACCAATCGCAAAATCCTATAGATTCTCAGACATATGATGAATCCAATGCAGGTAGCATAGGAGGATTGGTTACCTCAAGTATCAGCGTCAATAAATGGGTCAATAAATAGCTTCACAGGCAAAGCACCCTACTATATCATATATGGGGCCGATATAAGATTACCCTATGACATACTTACAGGACCTTAACAACCTATATATAACATGGATGATTATGCAAAGAAGCAAATCAATGTCTTCACTGACATCCATAGAAAAGTGTGTAAATAATTAACAGCATCGCGCGCTGAAATGATTTGCAAGCAACATAAACAGGCTAGGCCTATAAAGCTAGAAATAGGCGACGATGTCATGATAAGATATCCTGAAAGGATCTCTAAGCTTTCACAGACATTTTCAGGACCCTTCCTGATAATTGGCAAAGAGGACGGTAACAAATTCAAAATACTTAAAGCAGATACACAAATTACCGACGTCGTACACATGGACAGATTAAAAAAGGTGATCCCTGACTTGCTTCCCACCACTGTACACGGCGTTCCTACACAAGCAGTAGACTCTACTTCTGCACAAAATGAAAACAAAAGCGTCCAAGACGTACCTACGCAAGTCATAGACACTACAAATACACAAGCTGTATCCAATGTGTATCGTATGAAACTACGTTCTGCAAGTACAAATTAAGCGTAGATAGATGCACATCTATATACTACAGGGTCAGTAAGATGTGAATGTTATATAACACAAGCTTTTATTAATCTCCTTGACGCTTTGCAGATAGCCAAGAGAGATCTTTAATTAACCACTATCTATGATGTTATTCTTGTGTAGTGATGGGTTGTCAGACCACAGCTTACATCTCAGAAACAGTCCAGACTTGACCCGACATTAAGGGGGTCAAATGTAAGGGTACCCCTAGCAACCACTCAAGGAGTTACAATTCAACTGGCTCCCCTCCCATGTCACACGGCCCCAACAAACATGTAAGAAGGCACAGGCCGACTCTCTCCCAATATACACAATAACCTACACAGCAGAAGAAGTCCAGACCTGACCTCACATTAGCCAGGTCAAATGTAACCCTCCAGCCCAAGTCAAGGGGCCACAAATCAACCAGGGCCTCTCATGTCACACGGCCCCATCTGAAGATTTCTCCAGAATATACAACTCATAGTCTCTGAAAAAGTCCAGACCTGACCCTACATTAGCGAGGGCAAATGTAAGGAGACCCTTCGCCGCCCCCGCCCCCCCGATCAGCTCAGCCTGACGGCTGGTCTCCCAATATATAGGACGTCCTAGTCCTCCCTCTGCCCAGAGAGAGATAGAGAGAGAGTGTGTCTTGTAACCAAGAAGGGCCAGCAACCACGTCCCCAGTCCTGCTCGAGAGAAGTCAGGGGCCGGAGGCAAGCCGCCTCCGGTCGGGAGCGAGTTGCCCTCGACACACCGGTGCCCAACTAAGCAGTCTCCCATAGAGACAACCCAGGATCACCTGCTAGGCCTCCCCTAGGTCACGTGAGTTTTTGTCAGAGCTTTCCATGGGATGAGTTACTTACGTGGGAAGTGCATTCATTTCATGTTCATGTCCTCGCCTCATTATATTGGTGGCAGCGCACTTAACGTAAAACTCACGCCTCTTCCCATTAGTGTTCAGTACAGTGATAGTTAGAATCTTTTGAAGTAATCTCGTAACTATTTTAACGAAGCAGGCAGTACAAGAGTGGTTGCATTCTTAACATTATATTGGTGGCAGCGAACTATACGTTACCCCACGCCTTCCTCGCCTTGTTATAGGTGACAGGGAACTATACGTTAACCCACGCCCTCCTCGCCTCATTATATTGGTGGCAGCGGTGTCTCATTATATTGGTGGCAGCGTACTATAATGTTAACTCACGCCCTCCTCGTCCCTTGTTATTGGTAACAGTGTACTTAACGTAAACCCATGCCCTTCCTCATTTAGCCATAACACCTGGTTCGTTGTTTGAGTATTGTTTGAAAGTGCGTGATAAGGAGTTCCTGCATAGTAGCGTGAAAAGTGTCCTAGTGTGTCACCGTTACAGCTCAAGTAAATGTCTTTCGTCGTGGTATGTGCGAATTTTTTCTAGAAATATGTTCAGTGCTTAACGTGATTTCTCAGTATCCCCGGCGATCTGTGACATTCTCAGTAGCCCAAGTGCAGTTTGATTATTGGTCAGTGTTGAACGTAGAAATTGTGTTTCAGTGATGAAAGCTGTGTCTGTACTAACTGTTATAACTTAACATTTCTCTTAGCCTACATCCTCCTCCCTGTCCTAATCCTCACCTCACCCTCCTTACCCTTCCTCCCATCCCTGCCCCGCCCCGCCGTTCTGTGCCCCGCCCCGCCCGGCAAAGCCCGGGCCTGGCCCGATCAACCACGCCTTGGCTTCTCCCCACTACACTTAACTCCGCCTCACCCGCCCCGCCTCACCCGCTCCGCCACACCCGCCCCGCCTCCACCGGCCTCGCACCCTCCAGTGTGACCACCAATCCCCATATGTTTTGTCCCGTGAGTTATGCTTCGAAATCGGTGGTTAGTGTTACTTAATATTGCGATAATTACAGAGCTTCACTCAGTGTGTTTTTATGCTAATATGATTTGTAATGTACTCTTTGACGCGTAGTGATAAATAATATTCAATGTAGTGAGCAGAGCTTCACTCCCCGACCCAGCCTAATGAGAATATTGTCGTGACGGAAACTATAGTTGACAAACATTGACGTAACCTATAAAGTAAATATTTGTTTTTCTTTACGGATACACTTCCAACTAATCCATGATCCCTTTCGGATTGTTTGTGTCAAATGTCACACACAGTACCGCCCCATGGATAGCCGGAATCCGACCAAAGCACATATAAGAAGAGAAGAAGCAGCGTGAGGAATGCAGCGTGATGAATGCAGCACCACACCCGCCACACACCACCCCACTTCTTTCAAGTTCCCCCTGGTCTAGGATTAAGATTTTATATTTTTCTACTCTAGGAAATTAAGGAGTGTGGCATGCAGCGCCACACAACGAACCCTGGTGAGCCCAGCCAGGGAGGGATTCACCACTGTGGAAGGTGTAAGACAGGATGGTCTTTGGTCTCGCCGACACTCACGTACGGAGGGCGAGCCCTGGTCCGCGGAACCTGCCTTACAGTCATCTAAGGAGACGACAACCCAAGCAGTGGACCGGCTTTCATCCTGGCCGGAGGGGGCCGACAGCAGATGAACAGAAAATCGTCTGGAATATGTTGAAAATGATGATGTTGCAGAGAAGAAATACAGATGGAGCAGAAAAATTCATCTGGAATATGACGGAAAACGAAGATGTATAAAGAAACGCAGATGAACAGAAAAATCGTCTGGAATATGAAAATGAAGATGTATAAAGAAACGCAGATGAACAGAAAATTCATGTGGAATATGAAAATGCTCTAAACGTAGAGGAAGCGCAGGTGAACAGAAAAATCATCTGGAATATTATAGAAACTAGGAGGAAGTGTGAAGAAGTCAGAAGATGTGGTGACACGACCTACAAAGTGCGGTATTGAAGAAAGAAAAACGTGCTATGTGAAGACAGAAGACGTCCTGTGCTGACATCAGAAGAAAGTCGACGATGAAAAGGTGGATCATCAGAAGGACCAATCTACTACCGCTGTTGTGCTGCCGGCATTCCCTATTTTCAGATACCAGCTGGATGGAGGACTTGAGCCATGCTGGACCCAACAAATGTACTGATGTTGTTGATGTTGCTGATGTGTAATAAAAAGATATAACACCCTAACATGTGAAGTAGGAGCATTTTGTATTTTGTATTTAATTCTCTGATTGTTGTTATCATGTACGACAGAGAATGTTTTTTTTTTAAAAGATGAGTCACTTTTTCTATGAGTTCATTTGATCAATGTTTTGTATTACCAAATGCAATGTTGTAGACATACTATCGAATGGGACGAATTCTTATTTTGACACGGCCTGGTTAGGCAATGTAACACCTGTTTTTGTTTGTAGAATGTGATTTGCAAGTTTGCCTAGGACACTATGCTAGATATGAAGGATCTTTAGATCACTCTATGTTCACTTACTGTGTATGTATTTTATTTTTTTCTCCTGTCATAGAAGCTTTAATCTTGGCTGGAGGTATAGTAAGCTTTGTCAGATCAAACTATGCCAGTAGAAAAACATACATCTCCAGTGTTATAATTTGTAAAATGAAAGGATGCATTATCGCCTCAGGGACTATATTAGATACTGCACATGATGTTACTGTCTACTTTAAATATGTCATCATTTCTCTGAGCATGAAAGCTTTGGTCTTGGCAGGAGGTGTAGTGATGGGTTGTCAGACCACTGCTTACATCTCAGAAACAGTCCAGACTGTATGTATATTCTGTATGCTGTATTTATATTATGCTATGTATATTATGTATGTGCTCCATTTATGTATTATTTATTTAGCCTAGCTAGTCGCGTGTGGCAATGTATTTATCAATGTCCCACGTGCTTAATTAATGTGCCTGGCGACGTATGGAAGCTGCTAATGTATCACTTGCCATACGTCGTCTATAGAGCAGTTGACCAGCGGACAGGTTGAAGAGCGCTACTTTCCTTGTGTACATATCTCTTATCCAGTAAATCGAACCTACAAAACTATACAGGTGTTTGTGTTCGCTCCTGTATATTGAACTTATTACCCAGAACACGAACATGGCGCAGTGAACCGGTTTTACTGGATAATGACGAGTGAAAGTGCAAACTTTGTGGGGAAGCCGGCTTATGGACTCCTTCCCTGTGTCAACCAACCGCCACCCGCCACCCCTCCTCGAAGAATTTAGCAACTTTGTGCAGTGTCAGTGATTTTCTGTGAAATGTTTAGTGCATTGTGTGTTTCGTGCCATTCATGTGTGACCTTGTTCTAAAGGATTCCCAAGGTACATGGTATGTTCTGGGCATTTGTAAGGAGTAACGTTTTTCACATCCTCCTCTCATCATTCCTTGAGGGTAACTGACGCTCCTCGCCGTCTCCACCCCCCCTCACAGCACGAGAAGATTGCTCCCACCCAGACGCGCGCACACACACATACATGTACTAACACTCACTGACCGCGGCGGCTCCCTTATATATATTTTATATATATAACCTACTTATCTGTGTATTCAATTAATTTTTTGTCTGAGATCTTGTTGATACGACGAGCTGACCGGTCAACACTGATTTAGACACAGTACACAGATGAAGTAGTTATGTCTCGTGCCTTACGTAGCCGTGGAGCCAGCGCCCGGATGAGTCAGTCGGATGATAGCTCCGCAGAGATGGATGACCAGGCTGACCATGACGCTCCAGCTCCCACAACATCGCGCAGCCCTTCACCTCGATATTCAGCGTTGTCTCCAGAGATAATTGCTCTAATGAAGTTTATGAGAGATGAAAGGCGCGAGGATGAAGCTAACAGACGTGTGGCGGATGAACACAGAAGGCAAGCAGAGGCAGAGAAAGACCACCAACGGAGATTGGAAGACAGTGCACGGTTTGAAGCTTTGATATCTCGCCTCACTGTTAACCAAGCCCCTGGCTCAAACACTGCCTCGGTACTGACTGGTTCAGATACCTCATCAATGCTTCCTTCACGCCCCCCAGCCCCATCTAAAGCAGCAGCTCAAACACCGCCCATCTTGAAGCCTGATGTGAATTTCCAGACTTTTCGTGAATGGCGGCGACGGTGGACTGATTATGCTACAATGGTGGATCTCCAGAGTTTGTCACATCCTAAACAACTCATCCAGCTGCGTATGTGCCTGTCCTTGGAAATTCAGCGTGTCTTAGAACATACGCTGCAGGTACCTCCGACCTCTTCGCTGTCTGTAGAGGAGGTACTGGACATTCTACAACGGCACATCAAAGGACAGCAGAATGAAGCTCTGCGCAGGAGGGAATTGTTTAGCTGCAGACAGATGGAGGGTGAGACTTTTGACGCCTTTTATGTACGTCTTAAGAGAGCCTCGGAAGAGGTAGATATATGTCTAGGCCACCACCAGCAGTGCGAGGAGACCCAGTTGAAGCAGGTGATCCTGATGGGTGTTAAGGATGAGGAACTTGTCCAACGCCTCACCTCCCTCGACTCTTCCTCTTCTCTCAAGGATGTGTTGACGATATGTCGCTCCTATGAGGCTGCCAGGTGTGCCACCTCTGCCATCCGAGCTCCCCCTACAGCTGTACGCGCTGTGTCCTGGTACAAGAAGGACAAGAAGTCTACTCCTACGCCTTCGCCCACCACGTCCACGCCCGGTTCATTTTGTAACAACTGTGGTAAGCAGCACGGAACACAGGTGTGTCCAGCTGCTGAGTCTACATGCAACAGTTGTGACCGTAAGGGCCACTGGTCACTCACAGTACGGTGCCCAGCCAAACGCGTCCAGTGCAATGTGTGCTGTCGTCTGGGCCACTATGACAAGTGATGCCCTTCCAACAAACCCAAGGGACAGCGTCGGCGGAAGCTTCAGCTCCCTTCCACCAGAGAGGGCCGCCCACAGTCTTCCAATCAGAAGCATGACGACCCTGGACAACGCTCGAGCCATATTAGGAATGTGTGCTCCCCCCCGCGTCCCAGGACCAAAGTCCCCCAGTACATCAGTGTCATTGTGACCTACCGCAGTGTGTCATCCCGTCTTCAGATGTTGCCCGACACCGGCGCTGATGCTACAGTCATCGGTCCCCAGCATTTGCAATGCTTGGGGCTCTCTCCAAGTGATCTAGGACCGCCCCCCAAGGATCTCCGCTTTATGGCAGATGGTTCACAGATGACCCCGGCCCTGGGTTCACTCCAAGCACAAGTCACCTTTGGCAACAGGTCGTGTCAAGCCTGGATTGATGTGCATAACGGTGTCCCGACTCCTTTGCTGTCCTACAGACATTGTCAAGAGTTGGCCATCATCTCCCAGGACTTCCCCAAACCTATTCTTGAGGTAAAACACGCCAACAGGATGCAAAAAGGGAGCAGCAACGACCCTGCTGCCGCCCTACCCCTGCCTCTTGCCAGTGACACCTCTGCTTCGGATGCTCGGAAGTACTTCCTGAAGGAATTCAGCGACGTTCTGGTGACCAAGTCCGCTCTGGAATCCAAGCCTCTCAAGAAGATGGCAGGTCCCCCCATGAGGATCCACCTGAGGGACGACGCAAAGCCCTTCGCTATTTACACCCCTCGACTGGTTCCCCTGGCCTTCCGCGAGGTGGTCAAAAACGAGCTGGACTCCATGGTCGCCCAAGAAATTATTGCACCAACCGGCGATGACCCGTCTCCATGGTGTCACCCTATGGTTGTCGTCGCAAAACCTAAAGGTGGTGTTCGGATCACCACTGACCTCTCCAAGCTCAACAGCCAGGTGTCTTGTCCTGCGCACCCTTCTCCCACGCCCTTTGCAGCTATACGCAGTGTGAACCCGAAGGCGTGCTTCTTCACGACGATGGACGCCTTGTGTGGATACTGGCAGATAGAGCTTGCCGAAGAAGACCGACCACTCACAACTTTCATCACCCGGCATGGACGTTACAGTTATTGCCGTGGCCCCATGGGATTCGCCGCTACAGGAGACGCTTTCTGTCTTCGAGGTGATATGGCTCTACAAGGTCTGGCAAACTGCGTGAAAGTGGTTGACGACATACTCCTGTACGACGAGGATTATATGGATCACCTCTGCCATATCTACGAGGTACTCAACAGGTGCCGGAAGCACGGCATTACCCTAAATGCCGACAAGTTTGTTCTGGCCAGGTCTTCAGTTGACTTTTGTGGGTACACCCTCTCAGGGAATGGTATTGCAGCTGACCCGGAGAAGGTCCGCGCCATCACGGATTTCCCCACCCCTGCTAACCTCACCGACTTGAGGTCCTTCATCGGTCTCGTCAACCAGTTAGCAGAGTTTTCGCTGGACATCTCCGCAGCTGCCCAACCACTTCGCCCTCTGATGAGTCCTAAGAGGACATTCCTGTGGACCCCCGACCACGACAAGGCCTTCCAGCAAGTGAAACAGGCCCTGTCTAGTCCACCTGTCCTCGCCACGTTTGACCCAGCCTTGCCGACGGTTCTGCAGACAGATGCCTCACGCTTGTACGGCGTGGGATACGCCCTACTGCAGGATCATGGTGGAGGACAGTTCCGGCTCGTCCAGTGTGGCTCACGTTTCCTCTCTGACACTGAGACGCGCTACGCCACTATTGAGTTGGAGCTGTTGGCTGTGGTTTGGGCGATGTCCAAGTGCAGGTTTTACCTCATAGGCCTGCAACACTTTCACCTAGTGACCGACCATCGCCCACTTGTCCCGATCCTCAACCACTACACGCTGGACGCCGTTGAGAACCCTCGCCTCCAGCGTCTGAAAGAGAAGCTCTCGGCGTACATCTTCACAGCAGTGTGGCGTGCTGGTAAGGAGCTCTGCATCCCTGATGCCTTATCCCGCTCTCCTGTCAGCCGCCCTACTCCAGAAGACCATGTGCTCGACGCCGACCTCGCTCTTTCCGTCAGGACTGTGGTCACTCTCCATGCCGTCCAATCCCTTCGTTCGGACCTGTCACCAGATGACGACAAGGCAATGGAAGACCTTCGAACAGTGGCCCGAGATGACCCTTCCTACGTCCGACTTGTCGAGTGTGTGAGGAATGGATTTCCTAGCAACCGCTACGATCTTCACAACACCCTGCTCCCGTATTGGAAACTCCGCAATGAACTCTACTGCGACGGAGACCTTGTTCTGTACGGAGCACGTGTAGTTGTCCCTGCTGCATCACGTCCCCACGTCTTGGCTCGCCTTCACGACAGTCACCGTGGAGCTGAAGCCACCAAACGACGTGCACGACAGACTGTGTTCTGGCCCGGCATCAACTCGGACATCTCCAATGTTGTCCGTGCGTGTGAGCCCTGCCAAGTATTACAACCCATCCAGCAGAAGGAACCCTTCATGAGTGACGACAACCCCACCCGCCCCTTTGAGTCTGTGTCAGCCGACTTTTTCTCTGTGTCAGGAAAGTCCTTCCTTGTTATCATCGACCGTCTCTCTGGTTGGCCGGTTGTCATCAAGTGCGGTAATGACACGACGTCTGCCGCCACCATCAGGAAGTTCCGCCACTACTTCCGTGACGTGGGCGTTCCTGTGCGCCTGCGAACCGACGGAGGGCCTCAGTTCACAAGCCGGGACTTTGCTGTGTTCCTCGACCGATGGGGAGTCCGGCATGTGTTGTCATCGCCCCATTACCCGCAGTCCAACGGCCACGCTGAGGCTGCTGTCAAATCCCTGAAGCACCTCATCCCCTTCTGGGAACATTTACTGCGAGGCCTTCGACCGGGGTCTTCTTGAACTCCACAACACACCTAACTACACCTGACGCTCCCCTGCCCAGGTTTTGTACGGACGCCCCCTTCGTTCTTGTGTCCCTGCTCACCCTCAATCCTTCTCCAAGGAGTGGCAGGCCAAGACAGAGGATTGTGATCGCCAAGCCGCCGAACGTGTTCAGGACGTCGTCACCCGCTACAACGACCACGCCCGTTCTCTCCCCAGGTTGAGTGTCGGCACCCAAGTCCGTGTTCAGGACCCGACCTCCCTACGTTGGGACAAAGTAGGCGTAGTCATGGGTCTCGGTAGGTCACGGGACTACCAGGTGCGGTTACCCAGTGGTCGTGTGTGGAGGAGGAACCGCCGTTTTCTCTGCCCCGTAACAATGCCTTCTGCTGACCCCGCCACCAGTGTTGAGTCCCATACCCTTCCCAGTGATCTAGTCCCTCGACGCTCAGAACGGATCCAAGAGAAAAGGTCCGCTCAAGACTTTGCTATGAGCGTATAGGGGGGAGGGAGGTGTATGTATATTCTGTATGCTGTATTTATATTATGCTATGTATATTATGTATGTGCTCCATTTATGTATCATTTATTTAGCCTAGCTAGTAGCGTGTGGCAATGTATTTATCAATGTCCCACATGCTTAATTAATGTGCCTGGCGACGTATGGAAGCTGCTAATGTATCACTTGCCAAACGTCGTCTATAGAGCAGTTGACCAGCGGACAGGTTGAAGAGCGCTACTCTCCTTGTGTACATATCTCTTATCCAGTAAATCGAACCTACAAAACTATACAGGTGTTTGTGTTCGCTCCTGTATATTGAACTTATTACCCAGAACACGAACACAGACTTAACCCGACATTAGGGGGGTCAAATGTAAGGGTACCCCTTGCAACCACTCAAGGAGTTACAAATCAACTGGCTCCCCTCCCATGTCACACGGCCCCAACAAACATGTAAGAAGACACCGGCCGACTCTCTCCCAATATACACAATATCCTACGCAGCAGAAGAAGTCCAGACCTGACCTCACATTAGCCAGGTCAAATGTAACCCTCGAGCCCAAGTCAAGGGGCCACAAATCAACCAGGGCCTCTCATGTCACACGGCCCCATCTGAAGATTTCTCCAGAATATACAACTTATACTCGCTGAAAAAGTCCAGACCTGACCCTACATTAGCGAGGGCAAATGTAAGGAGACCCTTCGCCGCCCCCCCGATCAGCTCAACCTGACGGCTGGTCTCCCAATAATAGGACGTCCTAGCCCTCCCTCTGCCCAGAGAGAGACAGAGAGAGAGTGTGTCTTGTAACCAAGAAGGGCCAGCTACCACGTCCCCAGTCCTGCTCGAGAGAAGTCAGGGGCCGGAGGCAAGCCGCCTCCGGTCGGGAGCGAGTTGCCCTCGACACACCGGTGTCCAGCTAAGCAGTCTCCCATAGAGACAACCCAGGACCACCTGCTAGGCCTCCCCTAGGTCACGTGAGTTTTTGTCAGAGCTTTTCATGGGATGAGTTACTTACGTGGGAAGTGTATTCATTTCATGTTCGTGTCTGAGAATTAGTGTCTAGTAACGTAATATGATGTCCTAGTAACGTAAATATAATGTCCTAGTAACTTCAATAGAAGGTGTTATTAATGTGTCCATGTCACTGTCGTAATTAATAAAGAGTTGTAACGAAGCTGTGTTTGAGAAGTCGCCCTTAAGACGTAATAGATGTATATTGACGTATAAGATAGGATAAGTGTGAGTCCAGTTCAAATAACTATCACGGCCACGCTACCAAAATCTTCCTCTCTTTTATACTCTTATACTATCAATATTCTTCCTATATATATATATATATATATAAATATTCTTCATGCAAGATTCGTCTTGTTATAGGTGACAGCGAACTATACATTAACCCACGCCCTCCCCGTCTCATTATACTTGTATTACGTATCCTATTGCTTTCTACTTCTAAGTTTAATGCATGATATATGGGACTATTCCTAATAAAATAAGCTGACAATTTTGACATTGGTTAAACAAACTGAACTTCTACTAGTGGTGAATGACTAATCTTAGTAGCTACAGATGATCAGGAAATGCTGATACACTGTAGGTCGTCATATTGACACTACCACATACTTTTATGCTCAGCATACACATTCATCAATATCTTCACACCAAGTACTAAATCTCTGTCCATGTACAGTACACCTTCACAATGTTCAGTATTTTAATTTTTATTTTTCCCACACAGAACAGATTAATTTTGCTGTGTCAGGATAAGAGCAAGATAAGGGTTACAAGATGAGACCAGACTAATATAAGTTACTAGCCATTTCCCTGAAAAACGTTGCTAACCCATGCCCTCGACTCAGGTTGTCACGCTCTTGTCTCTGAAGCCAGACACAAATATGCGTGCCTTGTTGACCGGGGTGTCAGGGTCAAACTGTTGTGGATCCCCTCTCACATAGGCCTCATAAAACATGACAGAGTTGATGCCCTCGCCAAACTCGCGTCTAACAAAGACACCGTTGAATACAATTTGGGTCTGTCAAAAAGAACCCTTAAAACTGTAATTAGGAAAGAACTTATTGATGAGTTTGACGCAAGTAGACAAGTGCAAACAGGCACTTGTCAATCCATAGTTTACCATGATGAGATGTATCAAGTGAAACACGTTTATGGAGCAAGTAACAAGATCACTAGATTACAAGATGTTGTAACAGCTAGATTAAGGTTAGGATATAAGTACCTTTGGCAGTATGTTCCTCAAGCAGATGTAAACAAAACTAAATGTAAAGTGTGTGGCCATACATATGGCCACACACTTGAACACTACGTCCTCGACTGTGTGAAGATAGAACCTTTTAGGGACAGGTCCAAGCACACTGTGTGTGAAATGGCACAACACTTCATCTCTAATGGCAAGATAGCCGACATATTAAGATTGTATCCACTTTTTTGCACTTAGTATCTATGTCAGTTCTCATGTACAGAACCAAATACGCAATGTGCTTGAATACCTCCCACGTAAATGTGAATAACAAAGTGTGAGGCCAGACATACTGCCTCACACGCCTGTTCTCACGCATTTGTGAATAAGTTACCCTTTATGTATAGAACTAAACAAATAATGTAAATGAAATACTGTGTAACTTTCAGTGCCATAATATCCTGACAACGGGGGTTAATTATTATGACCCTTTGTAAACCCTACTCTGTAATCCTTTTGCGCTACCGCTCACAGGATGAGTGTGGGGTGCACAATAAAGTAGCCGCTGCAAGCGGCAAAATCAAAAATCAAACCATGAACATTTAACCTTTCTACGTGAACTTGAATTCATGATTTATAAATACACAAAACCAATAGTCAATATTCAGTAAACTCATTATAAGTTCTAATAAAAATAAAAATTATTAACAAAATTCTTATATAAGTGAAACTTATTTTTGCATACTTAGCAACTATTATTAATTTTTATTATCTTAAGATTTGTAAACTTAAGCTTTGTGATACCCACCTTACCATTTGTGTTATCAGTCTACGAGTATTTTTGGTTCGTGCAGAAACACAATTTAGAAGGGCACTGCAGGCAATTCTCATTGAATATCAACCACCATTTACATAAAGGTTGAAGATCTCAGCTTAGCTAAAGCATACATTCATTATAACAAGGTTAGGTACACTCTCAACAAAAAGTATCGGTGCATACTGTAGTGTGAACAATTTGAGACCAGTGACGATAGGTATTGGGAAAGGCAAGTTGTTCCAGCCGTATGTTGGCAGCCCTGGTCAAGTGAAACAAACCTTTTATAAATAAGGTCGGGAAGTGATAAATAAAAAGTAGGAAATATGAGGAGCTCCCTGTTAACAAAATTATTTGTGATACTTGTGCATATTGCCCCATTAATTTATGCTACCAAACAAACCACTCAACCTGGTCGTCCTGAGGGGTGGTGCAGCGTGGACGACTGCTCCGAGACCTGTCATCTGTAGCACCTGTTTTGAAGTGTCGCCGAATCCATCGTGCAGCGGTGTTCCTGTGGACACCAACCCGCCGGCTAATATCTGTGACGCCAAACCCTTCATTATGAAGGGCAATAATAGGTCCTCGTTTTCCCTCTGTGGTTTCCATGTCGTCTGGCGTGTGTAGATCTCTACTGCTTCATATTGCCTCTTTTTTATACCCACGTTCACCGAGACCGAACCCTCGCTCATCATTCAGTCGACACTGATCAACAATCCGAAAAGTGGAAACAAACACACTGATTGTCAGCCATATGGCAACACCTAGTGAAGGGGGGGGGGGGGGTTGTGAGGATGCACTTACCAACCTTCCCGACATATCACAGTGTATACATATCGTTTTGGAAGTCGTCTATCTCACCCTGCACCGATACTTTTTGGCGCGAATGTGCACATAGGGCTAATCTGCTTGGATATTACACCGGTAGGAACTTGGTGAGTGGTAGCCGAGCGATGTATTAGCCCCTGTCACATTAATATTTTATAAATATGGGCTAAGGACATATACTCATAATATCACCCAGACTATTGAGCATACAGCTACATAAGCATTTCTTCTGTCACACCTCCGAGGGTGGACAGCCCATAAACATATGTTCTTTCACACCTTCTTGAGTGTACAGCCCATAAATCTACAGACTCAACCCTCAGTGTGTTGGTAAGCTGTTTAGATTATGTCCGTATTGAAGGGTGGGTTATTCTCCAACCACCAGGCACTAGACTCAAGAGAGTACAGCCCAGTTCCCCCAGTTCACAGCCCGACATGCTTCCCTAAAGTCTTGTCGTGAGACCAGCTCTCCAGGCTGTACCTCTCTCTAATTATATCAGCCAATTACAAGCTAATGCTCATTAGTCTGTCAATACTAAATAATTGTACAGACATGACTACCCAATATAACTAGAAAATCACCATATGTGTTTACATTAAACCAAGAAACAACGAGTGAAGAGAACAGTACTTGTTTGCCTTGTTTAACTTACAAGCTAAGATGATTACAAGTACAACCCAGGTCAGCTGTGACGATTTCAACTATCAACCAATCTACGACTGTATCAAAGGTGACATGCCGTGAGATTACCTGATATCTCACTCAGCTGCATCAAAGGTACCAGCGACTAACCTACATTCGTTCAGGGAAGTGTTAACCAGTGAGATAGTTCGATATCATACCACAGCTAAAAAACGGGTTTCAATCATTTCCTTCGACTTGGCTGTCACCCGACCGTCCTTAACTAAGGCGGTTACACTACCCGTTCTTTCGCTGATGATTCTACTCTTCACTCTTCTTCACATTTTTCCCTTCCTCCTAATTCTCAAACTAGATCTGTTTCTAGAGCTGATATCATTTCATCTATCACTGCGGATCTGTGCAGCATCTCCAAATGGGGAGGTAGAGAAACTTGGTTAAATTCAACAGTAATGAAACACAGTATTTACCAATTACGCTTTCCAAATTAGATGATCTCCCACTAATCATATTTCAGGACACAATCATTCTACTAAGTTCTAAAATTGATATGCCAGGCCTCACCATTTCCTCTAATATGTCATGGAAGTCACACATCCTCAACATTACTAAAGATGCCTCCCAAAATCTGGGAATGCTGTAGAGATGCTTTAGCTACTTCACTCCTGAGCAGTTGCTTCAAGTTTATAAAGGATTCATTCGTCCTAACATGGAGACTCTGATATCTGGGATTGCTCTTCTTCTGTGCAACTGTTAGATAGGGTGGAATCAAAGTCATTTCGTCTTAATGACTCTTCTTCTTTCCTCACACAGCCAAACTGTGAAATGCTCTGCCGTCTTCTGTGTTTCCATACTCATACAACCTGTCTCACTTTCGTGGTGTATATTAGTTTAATAATTTTCTTTTCTATTTTTAATTTCTTTTTACTAGTATTTTTTCGCTCCCTAGGCCCCGTGGTGGGTCGATGACCTGTGCCCGGGTGGGCTAATCCCCGTAAAAAATAATACAAAATAAAAAATAAATACACTATATATATATATATATATATATATATATATATATATATATATATATATATATATATATATATATATATATAAAATCAGACACGGAAAAGGGAAACAATGGAGCACCTTAGGCTTCGTCTTTATTCAAGACATCTTCAGAGGCAACTGAATGCTTAATGATCTTGTCCCTAGTATTACACTCAGGAATTATAAAACAATACTTTTTTTAATAAAAGCAGAAACTACAATTGGGTTTTGTTACTGAAGCTTAATATAATATAAATGTACCAGCTTGGTTAACTTTGAATTAACCAGCTAGTTCATTGGTGGCAGTTAAGGTGGTGACGGATATACTCTTCCAGCTTACATACCAAGGTGTCAGTGTTTTGTGAAATAGGAAAAACAAAAAACAGTGACATGCTACATGACGTATCCGAGTGTAGTGCTATACGTAGTGCTATACCCCGTAGTGAGATGATTGTAGTTGAGTGTTTCTGATTGTGTCGCCCGAAGAAGGTGCAGAATTATTCCAATAACCAATACTGAGTTATCCTTGACTTATTACCATACGGCTAGTTAGTGATACCCCTGTTAGCGACAAGTGAGGGCGGTCAGGAAAGCATCTTGTCAGCATTCTTCCCCTGTGCCCGTCGTTTACAGTGTTGCAGACATTACCAACAACTTTCCGGGTTTACTAACAAAAAGACCTTTCACAAGTGTCTGGACGGCTGTTGTGGTTTCGGGATCATTGATTGCAGTACTTCCTGTGCCATCAGACAGTCCTCCATATATACAGGACTGCAGAAGGTTTGGCACACAGAAGAGGCGACATCGTATCAGCGAGCAGAGGACTTGATTCGTCTTAGTCAGCACCTGACCATATTGTGGAGGTACTCCCCTGTCGTGAAGTGGATTCACCGGGCGTTTGTCATTGCATTGCGTCTTGTCGTTGTTAGGCAACCGGACATCAGCAGAAGCAGCACTCTCTGACTACCCACCCCACCAGGAAACAGCTGTACGCATCGCGTTTTCTATACAGACGCCATAACTACTACATTAGGTATTTAAAGAATAACATATTTTATATACACATTTACATGTTCGAGACATAACTCCACATTGATAGGTCATCCGATAGGTTATGTCATTGTTGTAAGTGTCTTTCGTATTTTAATGTATACTGACGTAATATAATTTACAGTAGTTATCGCTTACCTGTTCAGTTATTGATACTTTAATTATTTTAATTATAATTTTTATCATTTCCTGTACATGAGAGGCAAGTGTTTTGCTCTGACTGTTAATCATTGTCTGACCCAAATGAAACTTCATGGATAAATTTTCAAAGTTGTGGTCTGAGGACAATACGAATCACAAATAGAGGTTAACGTCAAGTAACTACTGCAGAAGTTAAATTAGGATTTAAGCTGGGAACACAGTTAGACGTTTCTGTAGAGAGTAGTGAGAAGTTAATTGAGGAATCATTTGACGATTTAAACCGTCGTACCTTACAGTCAGGGAATCAATATAGTACTTCGCCTGGACTTTCACAGGTAGTTCCTAATCCTATTCTGGGTGACAGTGTGTCGGTAAACTTAGCATTACCCCGCCCTTTAACTGAGTCTTCTGTTAGAAGTAAACGTAGTAGCTTGCATACATCTAACGCTAACATGGCTTACTCTAACGCTCCCACGTCGACTAACCCAGATAATGTGTTTCATATGATGCCACATGCTGACCACGTACGTGATTTTACTGGTCAGGACGATTATAGAGTGACTCAATTTATCCATGCGTGTGAGGACACTATGGGCAATGTAAAAATTACCGATGACCATGATATAAAGGCGTTTGTGCGTTCCCACATTCCGCAGGGTTCGTTTGCTAGCACGCACTTGAATGCGTATGGTCTAACGGACCCTGACTATGAGAAGTTTAAGCGCACTTTTATTGGAATTTTTGACTGCCGGTCCCACTTGGGCCATCTGCAGTGGGTATTCAGATGGCTGGATCGTTGCGCTCAGGTGGGTCACGCGAAATCACCTATGGTGGCTGTTGACATTGCCGGAGAAGTGCGTCAAGACATGGAGGCGACCTTCCGGGATTCGAGATGGTACGACAATGATGGGAAGATGTCACAGACAAATGTGGAAACATTAATCGAGTTGATTAGTTTCCTGTTAGTGGTTCGTTGTCCCTTCTACGGCCGGGCCCAGGAAGTGGAGTTTGCCCCGCCTACTGTTATGGTGGATTAAGCAAACAAGCTTTCTCCGAAGGTGACGGGATCTCTGATGGCACGTACTTCCCAGACTACGGCGCCTCCCCAGGTAGCGCAAATGCAGCCCTTGGCTCAGATCGCACCTCAACAACGGAGTTATATGCACGTCGATCTCTGCGGTGTACCCATTGTAATAAAAGGAGCCATTTAATCGATGATTGTTATCAGCTCCAGGGTGGTGGTGTTAAAGTACCAGAGACCACAGGTGCTAAGCAGAAGCCAAGGTCGTACACGGAGGCGGTTAAGACTACGTCTCCACCTAGCCAAAAATCACGTTCATGGTGTGTATTCCACCGTTCAACATCTCACAGCACCGATAAGTGCGACATAGTGATTAATTTTAGGAATATGGAATGTGGTGTACACCCGGTAATACAGCAGCGTAAGGCGCGTCGTTACCAGGACAAGAAGTCGGGGGAAGACCAGTTCCTGTCAAAAAACGAGGAAGGGTAGGTACATTGGTGCCTACTTCCCACAACACTTCTGTAGCAGCCTCATTAGTAGCGGCACTAAGTAAATTGGAAGTGTTGTCCGTACCGGTGAGAGTGAATAATATCAGATTGGCTCTGGATATTGATACGGGTGCATGCGCAAATGTTTTGGCCTTGACATCCTATCAGGAGTTACATCGTAGATTCCCTCACCGTGATTTCCTATGGAGACCCACTGACGCCGATCTCGAAGGAGTATCTGGCACGCAGCTGAGTATTGACGGAATGGTGACGTTACCACTTAGATTTTCAAGACGTGGTACTCCCTTCTATGTGGACTTTTATGTGGTTCAGCAATTTAATTTGCCAGCTGACAGATTAATTGGTCTCCCAACACTCAGAACGAATAAGATAGATGTTCGTCCACGTAATAATACTATTTCGTTTAAAGGTCTTTCCTACAACGCTATGCGTCATTCTGCACCTTTGCTCACCGCAAGGTCGAAAGTGTTGTCCACCATTCCCGCTCGGAGGAAGGCGGATAATGTGTTAGAGCAAGCCCAAGACCTCACACCCTCACTTTCCCAGCGTGATTATAGCAACAAGAGTTGGAAGATTGTACCTGCAATTTTGAAGAGTACTCTCCACTATCAGAATGAGGAATTCACCAAGGCCACTGTCGAATTACCTGACGTGTATATGGGGACAGATGTTGTATGTCTCCCGGAAACGTGCAAAGTAAAGGGTTTGTCGTGCGAGTCGACGTTAAGCACATTACGACCTGGTGGTTTGACAGACGTTCTAGTTCTGAATAGAACAGGCGTTCAGAGAATATTGAAGAAAGGATGTTATTTGTGTGATTTTCTGGTATATCACAATAATGTCGAATTACAGCCTACGCAATTCCCAATTGGTAGTATTGTACCTCAATCCCAACAGACTAGGCAAAAGAGGATAGATCAAATAGCGTCACATGTTAAGGTGATGGATCATCCTCAGGGCAAGACACGCCTTTTGGAGCTGCTTGCTGACTACAGAAATATTGTAGCCTTGAAAGGAAAAAAGCTAGGTCAGACAGATTTAACATCCCATCACATATCGTTAAAGGAGGGAGCAAATCCTATCTATGTACCAGCTTACAGACTACCACATAGCCAGCACACTGTAGTTCAGGATATGGTGCAAGATATGTTGGTTGATAATGTTATTACACATTCTAAGTCCCCTTTTAATAGCCCTTTATTCCTCGTCCCAAAGAAGGATGGTGGTTGGCGCCCTATTACACTGGTCTACAAAAAAATATTTTATTTTTCTGGCATGAAACCTTTTAACTGTTTTTTACTAACTTTAAGGTGCTGAATCCAAATCTGATCTCAGATTTGCTCCATCACGTAACGTGCCAGAATTTACTGAGCTACCAGAGATTGAGGATATAGACCGGAATTCACCTCTTTCTACTGATGAAGATGAAGAGACTGATCTTTTCAAGCCATCTGGTGAAGATTGTGAAAAGCCAACGTTGTTTACTCAGTCAGAATTGAATGATCTGATCAGAGATCTAAATTTGCCAAAACAGTCTGCTGAATTGTTTGCTTCCAGACTTCAAGAGAAACGACTCTTAAAACCTGGCGCGAGTGTCTCCTTTTATCGCAACAGAGAAGAGCAACTGCGGAAGTACTTTCATTCATATGACTAGCTTGTTTTTTGTAATGATGTAGAAGGACTTCTTCTCTCCATGGGACTACCAGCATATGATAGTAAGGATTGGAGACTTTTTATTGACAGTTCTAAAAGGAGCTTGAAATGTGCTCTTCTTCATAACGGAAACAAGTATGGCTCAATTCCAATCGGACATTCTGTACAAATTAAAGAAGAGTATGAAAACATTAAGACTGTTCTAGAGAGGTTGCAATACCATGCTCATGAATGGTTAATTTATGTGGACTTGAAAATGGTAAACTTTCTATTGGGCCAGCAAGGAGGATACACAAAATACCCCTGTTTTCTGTGCTACTGGGACAGCAGGGCTACAGCAGACCATTGGGTGAAAAAGAATTGGCCACCAAGACATAGTTTGACGCCTGGTGACAAGAATATCATTAACGATCCTCTGGTTGACAGGAAAAACATTGTCCTTCCTCCTCTGCACATAAAACTTGGTATCATGAAGCAATTCGTCAAGGCTCTTGATCATAGTGGAGAGTGTTTCAGATATATATGCTCAACCTTTCCAAGTCTTAGCGACGAGAAGAAAAGGGCAGGGATTTTTGATGGACCTCAAATAAGAACACTACTCAGAGATCCACACTTCCTTGCAACAATGACTGAGGCACAGGCAAGAACTTGGAATGCTTTCTCTAATGTGGTGCGGAACTTCTTAGGGAACAAGAAAACGGACAACTATCAAGAAATTGTGGAAGAGCTGCTCTTGAGCTTACAAGCACTTGGATGCAGAATGAGTATCAAGGTTCACTACTTACACAGTCACTTGGACGAGTTTCCAGAAAATCTGGGAGAAGTGAGAGAGGAGCAAGGGGAGCGCTTTCATCAAGACATTAAAGTAATGGAAGAACGTTACCAAGGTCGATGGGACTCGAACATGATGGCGGACTACTGCTGGAGTTTGATGAGAGACATTCCAGAAGCTGTATATAAGAGATCGGCCAAAAAGAGGAAGTTTATGTAACTGTAACTTGATCTTAATACTTGCACTATTTCTACCGTACATTAATTGTTTTTTTTCACCCTTCAATGTTACATTTAAATATTATATGTGCATTAACTTTCCAATTTGATAGTAACAATTTTTGGTTATAGAAAAATACAAATTATAATGCTGAAAAAATTTATGTATACATATTTAACCCGTCAATTTTGATCCAAAAGTTTACGTTTCCCAGCAAAATTGCAATATGGTATATCTCAAAAACTTGATGTGATAGACAAAAACCAAAGTCATATTTGGATTCTGCACCCGAAATTTACTTAAAATCCGTTTAAAAACCTTGTGCCAGAAAAATTGTGTTGACCGGTGTTATTGATTTCAGGCGTGTTAATGAATGTACGATCCCAGATAGGTACCCTATGCCTGTCTTGAGTGACATATTGCAGTCCTTAGGTAAGGATAATGCTGTGTTTAGCAACTTAAATTTGCTTAGTGAGTATTGGCAGATACCACTCGATGAGAAATCACGAGAGGTCACGGCATTTAGTACGACCCTGGGCCACTTTGAGTTCCTACGGATGCCTTTTGGTCTCAGGAATCCCCCACTGACGTTTCAAAGAATGATCAACACCCTGTTTGCCGGATTGATTGGGACCACAGTCTGCGCTTATTTGGATGATCTAATAGTAGTCAGTAAGGACGTAGATACCCATCTGATTAAACTGCTTGAAGTGTTAGAAAAATTTTCCACAGCAGGTCTTAAGATTAATTTTCAATATGTGAGTTTTTAAAATCCAGAATCCATTTCCTTGGTGATGTAGCTGACGGTGAGGGCATTCATACAGTGGATGATCAAGTGAAAGCTGTATCTCAGTTCCCGCGTCCTACATCGGTTGATCAAGTGCGTAGTTTCCTTGGTTTATCTGGACATTATCATTCTTTTATTAAGAACTATGCAACATTGGCATCACCCCTAACAAGGTTACTTAAGAAAGATGCAAAAGTTTGTGTGGAATGCTAAACACAAAAATAGTTTTGCGGCATTGAAGATAGCGCTTCTCAATGCCCCTGTTCTGGCATTCCCTGACTACACTCAACCTTTCACCCTCTGTACTTACGCTTCTGGACAAGGAATTGGAGCCGTACTCATGCAAGAGGATTTGAGAGGAAAATTTCGAGTGATAGCTTTTGCAAGTCGTAAACTTATTGATGCTGAAACACGTTATTCAGTAACGCATTTGGAAACGTTAGCTGTTGTGTGGGCATGAAAGAAGTTTAAGGACATAATCTTTGGATGTAAGATAACTGTATTTACGGATCATGTGGAAGTGACTGAACTGTTTCATGGCAGAAACTTATCAGGCAAATTGGCACGCTGGTATCTGACAATTCTGGAATTTGACCCCGAGTTTAGGTATTTACCGGGAAGGGCGAATGTTGTCGCCGACGCTTTGTCAAGAAATATAGCACCAGCGATGCCTGTATCAACGTTCACTCTTTCACAACTGGAGGATGAGCAACGACGCGACCCGTTATGGTTAGCAGTCATTTTTGCTCTAGAATCGGGAGAGGGTGTTAAACTCCCCAAATTAATTCTTACCTTAAGTTAGTTTGAATTACGACATAAAATACTCCATAGGTCGAAAAAGACACCGGAGGGTATTGTTTCCCAAATAGTCGTACCTGACACGTTGTGTGAAACGATTATAACATTGTTCCATGATGTTCCACCGGCAGGTCACCAAGGGCGTGACAAATGCTTGGCGGAAATAAGAAAGAAGTATTTCTGGAACAAAATGAAGAAAGACATAGAATAACACATTGCTAAATGTTTGGCATGTGCTCAACATAAGGGTACTACAAGATCACCGGCACATATTCTACAATATCCTACACCAGACCGTCTGTTTGACACAGTCGCTATTGACTTGTTACAACTTTCGAGGAGTCATCAGGGATCCTCGTACGTCTTAGTGTGTGTGTGTGTGGATCATTTTTCTAGATTCGTGGTTTTGGTCCCACTGAAGGATAAAACAGCCGAGTCTGTGGCCTATGCATTAGTGATGAATCTTATATGTCCATATACTACGCCTAAGGTTCTTTTCTCTGACAATGGGACAGAGTTCAAGAATCAGCTGGTAGCACAGATATATGCGCAATATGGAATAAAGCAAAGTTTCGTGACAGCTTATCATCCACAGGATAATGGCCTTGTTGAGAGAACCAATCGCAAGATCCTGGAGATACTTCGCCCGATTGTGTGTGATTTGCAATACACATGGGAAGATTGGTTACCGCAGGTTGCAGCGTCTATTAATGGGTCGATTAATACCCCTACGGGCAAATCACTCTACTACATTGTCTATGGTACAGATAAACGTCTACCTTATGATGTACTTACGGACACGCCGAAACCTGTTTATGATATGGATGATTTCGCGGCAAAAGAAATCCGTGTTTTTACGGATATTCATAGCCAAGTACGATCACATTCAGCAGCGTCACGCGCTGAAATGATGGTCAAGCAACATAAACAAGCTAAACCTGTCGTGTAAGACGTAGGAGATGCTGTTATGGTAAGAGAACCTAAAAGGAACTCCAAGCTTTCGGCTAAGTTTTCGGGTCCATTTCGCATTATCGCCAAAGAAGTGGGCAACAAATTTAAAATTTGGAAGCCTAATGCACAGATTGCAGATGTCGTGCATGCGGACCGTCTTAAAAAGACCCACGAAAATTTATTGCCCACAGATCTTAATGTTGTAATAGACACCTCTTTGCAGACTGTACGGGAGCACAGTGAGCCTAATGATTATTGTATGAAGCTTCGTTCTGCAAGTAAATATTAAAACGAATATAATCTCTTACAGAATGGCTTGGAACATCATTGTGTTGCTCCTACTGTGTTGTGGCACCGTTGTATTGACAGATGTGTCCACATCCGTCCTCAAGCCGGGTGCACTCGTTGCACCCCTTGGACGCGTTCTCATAGTGGAGGACGTGGTGAACATCAAGTATGAGTTGCATGGACTGCTCCAGCTTCCCCATCAGATGGGAACCGTCGACGCGCAACTACAATCAGCATTGGAAATCCTACATGATCTCAGGTCAGCTCCTAATGTATCGACGATGGTTACACAAACTATTGACCTTCAACACTTTCGTCTCATGACCCTTCACAAGCTTCTCGTCGTTGTTGGAAAAAGAATACCAGCGTCTGAGGTTGATCCTGCAAAAGAAGTGCTTTCTCAAGCACGAAGAAAAAGGGGTTTATTTAATTTTGTGGGTATTATCCAAAGCACTCTGTTTGGCACGGCAACGGCCGACGATGTAGCTAAATTGGGGGACCGCGTGAACATTGTCGATAAAGCTGTATCTCAGCAGAATCGTGTTATATCTCAGACATTCCATGCGATTACTGCTTTAGAGTCAAAAGTTAATAATCGGAGTCTAACCATATATCGAGGGTTGTGTATGAGTTGCAGAATTCGGTCCCTACGTTAGAGTGGCTCCTTTATTTCTCTGAATATTCGCATGCTGCGGAAAATTCAGTTCAGAATATTGTTACTAATAAAAATTACCTAATTGACAGCATAGTAGATGCAGGGATAGGGCGTGTGGACGCAAAGCTTGTGCCTGTGCAGATGCTTCTTGATGCATTACAGATTGCCAAGTTGAAGTGTCACTTAACTCCTATTTTTAATGATAATGAGGTGGAATATTATTACCCTCTATTGGAGTCGACTCTCACGCACAATGCTATTCTTATCCACATACCTATGCGAAGGCAACATCAGTTTAATGCATGGCATTCAGAACCCTTCCCCCGGTTTGTTCACACTGTATGCTCTGGATAAGTCAAAAGAACTTTTCCTTGTAGATGAGGAATATTCTTTATTGGCATTGGATGATCCTAGGGTACTGCCGCAGTGTCAGTCGTCATATCTACACTTACACGTACGTCCAGCCTATATGTTCCCATTTATTCCTGCTGCAGAAGGGATATGTGAATTGGCGGTCATACAAACTAATGTACGCACAGCGCTTGCACAATGCAGCTATAGGCCAGTTAGTGTTAAAACTGTGTTTCACGCTCATCTCCATAATGTGCAGTAATTATTCCTTCCTAATGACACTACTGATATTTCAAAATGCCACGATGGTGGTAAACAGTTAGTTGTGAAAGGTCATTACAAGGTTCCAGATTACTGTGAAATCACTTGTAGTTTATTACGGACCTTGCCTACTCACCAGCATTTTGCCCTGAATTTGAATCTAAAGTCTAATTTAATTCCAATGTTTCCTGTTATGAACTTTCCTGTGAAAGATAGTCAGATTGTTTCAGAGAAATTAAAGGTTATTTCATACTTGAAAGAGACCCAATTTGCTGATTTGAATACTAATTTGCCATTTTACTTGTCACAGGAATTCGCAATACCAGGTCTCACAATTCCCACAATTATATTAATTTGGGCAGTAAAGTTTATTTTTTGTTATTATAAGTCAGTATCATCCAAGTTGACAAGTGTCCATAACATTCTAACCCGTAAGACACTTAAGTATAGGACCCCTGTAGTTGATAAAAACCCTACATTTGTAGAGTCCCCAGCTTAGAGTCTACATATATGTTTATAACATGGCTAGGGTTTTTTAGGAAATACTGTAATCTGTGAGTTTATTTAATCCTCGCGGAGCTTGGCTGGTAGGTGACCGAGCAATGTAATGGCCCCTGTCTCATCAACAGAAGAATTATACAAATGGGTTCTTTACATTTGATTTATATACTAATTCAACCCCTGTAACTTTCCACTAGCTATGAGTTGTCATGCTCATATCAAGTGATTGGTAGCCTCCTTGGGTGCGGCTCATTGACTGTATGTCAGCACATGGGTCAGCTCGGGTAAGCCGGCACCCACGGCCAGTCACACTCACAATCTTACATCGAACTGACGTGATTAAACGGTCTATTTACATAGCCGCCGTCCTCTCCCTTCACGCTCATAAATAGTGGAAGTTACCAGTTGATCTACACTCTGGAATTTTATAAACAATACTTTTTTAATAAAAGCAGAAACAATAATTGGGTTTCGTTACTAAAGCCCAATATAATATAAATGTACCAGCCTGGTTAACTTTGAATTAACCAGCTAGTTCACCTCCCGAAATGAGGGATTTCTGGGTGAGAGATAGGGCACATCGAGCTATGAAGCTATCTCTTTCTCATTTTACCCACACCTCTTTCATTGCAGTACTTCTAGGAATCGTTGTAAGGCTATTCTTCGTAGGGCCAAGCGTAATTTCATAAAAAGAAAGACCGCTGTCCTGTCTAATTCTTCCGCAAGTAAATACTTCTGGTCCTTAACCAAAAAACATCTGTAACAACTTCTGCACTCCTTCTTTACCTCCTCTCTTCCGACCTGATAACTCTATAGCTAACTCTCCCCCTGACAAAGCCAACCTCTTTGGCACCTTATTCTCCTCTAATTCCACCTTAGACGATTCCCACTCTTTCCCTCCCACCCCTGTACCTCCTACTGAACCTATGCATTTTCCTATATTCTCCACTCGCAGGGTTGCTGGTGTGTTATCCAGGTTGGATGTGAGTAAGGCGCATGGACCGGACGGAATACCTCCTAGTGTTCTGAGGGAGTGTGCTGAAGCTCTGGCCCCTGTGCTTGCTCACCTCTTTCGCCTCTCCCTCAAAACCCAAACGTTTCCTTCTTCCTGGAAGTATGCCTTGGCTCAGCCCATCCCGAAGAAGGGTGGCCATTTTCATCCCTCTAGCTACAGCCCCATTGCCCTAACTTCATCCCTCTCTAAGATTTTCGAAACTTTCCTGAACTCCCATTTTCTCCGTCACCTTGAACGCCTTTCTCTTTTGTCGGATCACCAGTATGGCTTTTGCCAGGCCAGATCTACTGCTGATCTGCTCTCCTATTGCACCCATCTTTGGTCATCCTCTCTTAGGGATTATGGGGAAACTTTCGTCGTGGCCCTCGACATCTCCAAAGCATTTGACAGGGTATGGAACAAGTCCTTGCTATCTAAACTTCTCCCTTTGGGTTTCTCTCCCCATTTTCTTTTTTAATTTCTGGCTTCCTTGAGAACCGATCCATGGCAGTTGTTGTAAAGGGATCGATCTCTCGCTCTTTCTCTACCAGTAGTGGTGTCCCACAGGGTTCTGTTCTTTCACCTTCTTTTTATGAATGATTTACTTCACACTACAACTAATTCTATCCATTCCTACGCTTCACATTTTCCCCTTCTTCCTATCTCCTAAACTAGGTCTGTTTCTAGAGCTGATATCATTACTTCTATCAGTGCGGATCTGTGCAGCATCTCTGAATGGGGAGATACAAACTTGGTTAAGTTCAATAGTAATAAAACTCAATATTCACCAATTACACTTTGTAAATTAGACGATCTCCCACCAATTACATTTCAGGACGCTATCATCCTGACAAATTCTGAAATAAATATGTTAGGCCTCACTATTTCCTCCAATATGTCCTGGAAATCACACATCTTTAATATAGCTAAAGCTGCCTCCAGAAAGTTGGGAATGCTGTACAGATGCCGTAGCTACTTCACTCCTGAGAAGTTGCTCCAAGTATATAAGGGATTCATTCTTCCTAACTTGGAGTACTGCTCTCATATCTGGGGTGGCTTCTCTTCTATCCAACTATTTGATAGGGTGGATGCAAGGGCATTTTGTCTTATTAACTCTCCTCCCTTAGTCGATGATCTCTCTTCCCTTTCTCTTCGCCGCAATGTTGCTTCACTCTCTCTCATTTACAGGTACTTTAACGGACAATGTTCGGTGGATTTGGCATCCTGTGTACCGCCGGCAAGGCCGTGCGCTCGTAACACACGTCTTGCCCGTGGTGCCCACCGTTTCTCTGTGGATGTCGGTGACACGAAAATAACCCGTTATAGTACCTCCTTCTTTCCTCACATAGCCAAACTGTGGAATGCTCTGCCTTCTTCTGTGTTTCCATACTTATACAATCTGTCTCACTTTAAAAAGCTGGTTTTCCGGCATCTTTTTGGTGCAGATTAGCACAGTATAACCTTTTTCTTCTCTATTTTCAAGTTCTTTCTGTTCTTGTTTTTTCGTCCCCCAGGCCTCGTTGTGGGTCGTTTGACCTGTGCCCGGGTGGACTAATTCCGTAAAAAAAAAAAAAAAAAACTGGGGTTGAGTTTTCTGGTAGTCTAAACTACACATATCGCCCGAACAGACACGAAACTATATTTATTAATGCAAACACCACTATCACATGCAATATATTGTAAATAAACAACATATACTGTATTCCCCAGCAGATGCTGTCGTCTTGAGCTTGTGATGCAGGCTGGATGGCTCGCCTTTTCCTTTACCATTTATGAGGGCAGGTGATCCTAACTGTCGATTTCCTCTCCCTCCATGAAGCGAGAGGCAAGTCAGGCGTGACGCGAATTATTTCCACCGCCAACCAAGTGCTGGGTAGTGGTGATGACCAGGATGATGACGAAGCATCTGGTGGTGGTGTTGATGGACTGGGTTTAATAGTCCTTGATGTCCTTCAGTGTTTTGGTCCCCGTCAGTGTCTTCCTCCTCTTCTGGCACTGGTCCCACCACCAGAAAGTCATTCAAGAAAAGGCGCCTGTAGTGCTGCTTGAAGGGTAGAATGACGCCCTGGACCATGGACCATATGAGTGGGGTAGTGTAGGGCTGCACAAGCTTCAATCTGATGCGCCCGTCAGCACTTTGTAAGTCAATCTGAGGGTGGACGCGCTCACTGTCAAGGATGACCAAAGCCTTGGCCTCTTGCCCGGGAATGCCATGGACTATCATCTAGAAGTGCCTGAGAACATGTACAAAGATATGGTGGAACCACCCTTCAAATATTTCCCGGGTTAAACAAGTCTTGTTGTTTCCACTCCAGGACACAGGAAGGTTATCCATTGAATTGCACAGCATCTTAAACCTCTTCACAGTTCCCATCACCATGGGCTTGCTTTTGTGGGTGACAGCAGCATTGGCACACAACAGCACTAACACACGCTGCTTGCTGGCCTTGAGTCCAGGGTTGTTGCACTCCCACCAGAGTGCCACGGTGTTAGAAATGACTTCCAGATGAAGCCTGTCTCATCCACGTTGTCATACTTCTTGATGTTATTGTCACAGATGAGCTGTTGCCACTCACCTGTTGCTGATCCCATGCCGCAAGGAGAATTTGTAAAGCCATCGAAAGCTACACGGGAAGTCACGCATATGCAGCAGTGTAGCAAATCGCTGGGTGGCATCAGGGAGCTCAATGCCGGGAACAGGAACACCACTTGCTCGATGTTGTTTTCCATGTACACCGCAGCATCCATTTTGTCGTATTTTAAGACTCCAATACAATTACGGGTGAGGCTACCCTCCGCACTTGCGCCTAGCTGGTAGCGTAGCTTCCTTTTCTTGCCTCCTTATCATATTTTACATTGTAGATGGTCGACATGTCCACTCCATACTCCTCCATCAACACTTTCACCGACACAGTGTTCTCAAATTTGTTGAGAATATCCAATTTTTCCTTAATGAACAGTCTTTTCCCTTGGACTCGACTCAACCCTTGATATTTTAGGCATTGGTCACGCACAGTAAAGTTACAGCACAGTATGCACAAACAATACACATTAGGCTACAGTATACAAACACTGTCCACATTACTATGCATGGTATCATATGTACAGTGCCTAGGCTACAGTATGCAAACACTCTCCACTCTGCTATCCATGGTAGCCCATGTTCTATCGTGCACAAAAGTCGTGTCCACTACCCAGCCACAGTGAGGTTTCGAATAGCCTTGAGTCTGAAGTTTCGAAACAGTTGGGGGAAATGCTATGGTCGGCCAACAGATGTCGCCCACTGTAGTGTGTGTGTGTGGTGTGGGGGGGGGGTGGAATAGAGGAGGTGGCCCAGGTGGGGGTTAGTCTAGTAACAGGCTGTGTGTAGGTGGAGCATACCAGCGTGAATTCGGCAATCACTGATAACAATAAGAATGTCATGAAGATAGTTAATATTATCAAGCATGGTGAGACATGTGTAACTGTTAAATAAAAGCACTACAACGACCATATCTCTGCCGTTCATGATTACGACGGTGAGACTGATGGGCACACCAGTAATTAATTCTCGTGACTACCAGCAATGGTAGTCACGGAGAATGCACACGTTGTTACCAAGGTTGGCGCCACCCACACCAGGGGAAGGAAATGATGTCGAACACTGAAACATGCCGGGGGTCTCATTCCTACCATCGTCACCAACATGTAAGTCACATTTATTTGTCAGCATGCCCATGTCGTCCTTATACTATTGCAGGGTGTCCCATGAGTGACAACAGATATTTGTAGAGGTGAAAGAATATGTGATATTGAATTGAAAATCTTCTGTATTCATAAGCATTTTTCGGTTTACTTTAGGCGTGAGGTGGGTTGTAAAAATTACCCAGGGCAAAAATTTTGCCATGTTATGTTATATTTTATTTTTCTTACCAATTTCAGCCATGCTATTTACTGTTGTAATCCTTATTGGTGGATTACATAAGGCCTATTACTAGCGTGAAAACTCGTTTGAGGATACTGTAATGTTCCATTACTTGCATTAAACAACATCATACATTCACGAGTTCCAACTCCCCCCCCCCCCCTACCTCTACCCACCCGACTATCAAACCTCAAAATTTGAGAATCGTGGGTTACCACACCTAAACACACTCCCCCTCCACCATCCCCCCACTCCACTCCTCCCTCCCCCACCTCTTCCTTTCATCCTTCCCCAAGACTAATGTCAGGAACGCGCATGCGTGCGTAGTGTCAACAAAGGCTGGATGAGACTGCTCCTTAAAATTCGCATTTCTGACGAATTCAGCGCGTCTACCAATCCCAGCATGTGCAAACAACTATAGTAAGACCCAGTTATCAGCACAGTGGCATATATTTTTTGTTACTTTTGGACTTTGTCTTTTTTGGGGGATAAAACATCTGGTCCTACCACCCGATCCCTCTGAGCAAAGTTTTTCAAGTTTGCGCATGCGCAATGTGATAGTGTGACGTAGCAGTGACGTCATTACCACTCCACCTGACTGCAGTGTTGCCAACGTGCCCTATGCCCGCCGTTAAACTCCCGTTCGTTGGAAACGGCGGCAGTAGGTGACAGTGATGCTGACGACTTTCTTCTTGAAGACACGTCAAAGAAGAAGCAGAAACCACAGAAGTCAGGGTCTCCAGCAGGGGCCACGGCTCCCCCTTGCACCTCTTCTGGGGCTGTAGAGGGTGGACTCCTGTCATCGGGGTCCCCAAGTGAGCCTACATGTGGCTCAATGACCGACCCTCCGCCGACGATGGACATAGGGGATTACCTTTGTCTCCCTGCCCCGTCGCGCCTTCGTCGTCTCGCCTCCCTCGGGACTTGCCTCTGAGCACACGGACGACCTGGTTCTTCCGTCACTGCTCTCCACTTCAGGACTCAACACTTCGCCTCCGCCGAGGTCCCACAGCCGTGATAGTCACCACACAAATGGACGAGACGGTACGCCTGCTCACTCAGGTGGGCTTTCCTGCTCCCCAGGGGGAGGTGATGCTGAAGTTCACCATCATCACCCCAGAACTCGTCGTACCAAGGTAATGGTTCGCCACGTACCCTGGGAGATCCCTATCGACGATCTTCGCCCTCTTCTCCCACAACTACCGGACATGGAACGCCGCATCAACCCGGTCTCCAAACGTCCATCCAACGAACTCATCGGCTGGTGGGTGGGCCCCCTCCCCCCGAAGGTGAATGTAGGACCAATTCACAACTGTCCTCTCGACCGATTTAACGGAACCCCGAAAATCTGTGGTCGTTGCCAATCGTGGAAACACCGCACCTGGGAGTGCACGAGGATGGTCGCCTGCGGTTTCTGTGCAGGTCCTCACGAAACAGTGGAATGCAAATCGAAAATTCAGAACAAAATCCCAGTTATGCCACGGTGCGTCAATTGCCATCGCAGTCACCACGCCTGGAATGCCAATTGCCTACAGCGTCCTGGCACTCGCCCGGGGAAAACTTACCTTGTACCAACGCCCTCGTCTCTGACGAGCCCCTGTCAGCCAAACCTCACTCCTATCCTCCACCGCCTCTTCCATCCACCAAGGATTTCCCATTGATCTCCTCTCCTCTATCACCCCCCCTATCACCCTTACTACCCATCCTTTCTCCCCTCCCTCCCTCTCCCTACCGTTCTTGGAACAAGGTCGTTGCCGGCCCTGCCACACAGTCACCACCATCTCCTGCCCACCCGGACCCCCGCTGTCTCTCACCAGCACCACCACCTCTTACTTAACTGAACCCTCACCGTCCTTCTCCGTCGCTACCACCACCACATGCCCAGTCGGGCCCTCGGCAATCCTCGCTGCCACATCCAGCTCCTGCACAGGTACACCAAGTTGGTTCTGTGGAAACAATCACTCTCCGTCTGGATCGCCACTCCAAGCAAATCAACCTTCTCTCAGCCCAACTCGACTTGTTTGTGAAAACAATTGCGACATTGCAGAAGCAACAACAACTCATTCTGGACACCTTGACCCAACAGGGGCGCACTTTGCAAGCCCTGATGACCCGCCTCCTTCCATCTCCCGAGATGGAGGATCCATCCCTCGCTCTCCCACTCCTCCCTCTCCATTTCTCTCAACAGAATTTGGTACCTCCTCTGGAGCCCTGTCTAGCCCCTCCGACTCATCTCACACCCGAGGCCGTTCCCTCCTCTTCTTACAATGGAACATCCAGGGACTTAGACCTCGCCGGACAGACCTCGCCCAGTTTGTGCTCTCCCATCAAGTATATGTTGCTCTACTTCAGGAAACCATCACAGACGATGTTACTCCACTCCGCCTCTCTGGCTATACTGTTTAAACCCTGCCTCGGTACCGTGGGCAGGCTCGTGGCCTCCTCACCCTTGTGCGTAACACCATTCCATCTGTTCGTCTCCCTTCACCTGACTCACATGGACCCCCGTCTGAAATACTTTCTGTCTCCCTTACTCTTGGTGTAGTCAATGTTCATTTCAAGAGTGATTCTCTGGACCCCCAGGTTCTTCACGACCTCCATGATGGGGTTCCCACTCTTGTTCTTGGCGACTTTAATGCCCGCCATCCCACTCTTACTCCGGATCATCCCACTCCATGTACCCTTAACGGATCACATCTCTCACAGTTTCTTAATGGGGATGATGATGTTCGCTTTCTTTGTCCTGACGATCCTACTCGCCTCCCCCATAGTTTCCTTGATGTTGGCTTACTATTGAACGGTCATACCTCCTTTCATCCTACCGTCTGCACCGAGCCTGCTCTGTATAGTGACCATCTTGCCGTTACTACCCATCTCAGGCTCTCCTTCTCTGCCCCTACATCAACTCCTTATCGATCCCCTCGCTTTCGTCTCACACAAGATGCTGTTCCTTCCTTTACCCAATACCTTTCTACCTGGGCGGATTCCTATGTTGTCCCCCAGTCCCTTGACTCTTACAGCGCTGATTTTGTTGATGCCGTGTATGACTCTGTCAATCGCGCTACCCCTCCACGCCCTCCCCGTCACCCCAGAAGTGCCACCAACTACTGGTATCGTATCCCTGCCATGAGACATCTCCGGCAGGTAACCCGTGATCTCCACTCTGCCATACGGAGGTCTCGGTCTCCAGAGGACTGGGAAGACTTCAAAAATTGGTGCTCCTTTGCAACTCAGGAGCGCCGTCGGATACGTGAGGCGGACTGGCTATCCTTCACGGGGTCTCTATCGTTCCAGTCGTCACCCTCTTATGTATGGAATCGGATTAATGCTATACGGGGTACTCGACGGAGGCCTCCTCCCCACCCTGACCCCGCCTCCCTTGCCTGCTCTTTAATGGAGGACTGGGCACGAGCTTCCTCCCCTGAGGCACTTCCAGATCCAATGCAGGAGGCAGTGCAGGCCCGCATCGATGCGTCTGAGCCTGTTGTTCGTGCTGCTCTTACCTCCCCTGCCCCCACTGATCATCCCATCACACAGTTCGAGCTTGACAGTGCTCGTCGCTCTAGAAAAGACACCTCTCCTGGGGATGATCAGATAACCTACTCCGTCCTCAACGCCTGCACTAATATTCCTTACGGCCCCTTGCTTGCTCTCTACAATATGTCTTATGAACATGGGGTTCTCCCGTCCAACTGGAAAAATGCCACTATTATCCCCATCCCTAAGCCGGGAGATCCTGGGAAATATCGACCCATTAGTCTTACCTCCTGTGTTTGCAAGATGATGGAGAGGATACTCCATCGTCGCCTTCTTCACACCATAGGCGGCTTCCACAACTCCCTCAGTGGTTTCATTCAACATCGCAGCACAGCACACTCCATTGCTTCCTTTTATTGCAATCAGACTGCCCGCGTCTCCGTCTTCCTTGATATCAAGGGAGACTTTGATACGGCTCAGCCTGCCCTCATTTTAGCTGAACTTGCACGGTTAGGGGTTAAAGGGAGACTTCTGCAATGGATCGCCTCTTACCTCACTGGACGTCAGGCCCGGGTTCGCTTTGTAGGCTCTATGTCTCCTGTTCAAGAAATGAACCTCGGCACCCCTCAAGGTGGAGTCCTGAGTCCCACCTTGTTTAACACTCATGCACTCCATTGCATCACTCCCGTGGCCGACAGAAGTTGTCCACTCAGGATATGCCGACGATGTCCTCCTCCAAGCCCCTGACTACCTCAGCATGCAGGAAGCCCTTGATCTGGTCTCCAGAGAGTGTGATTCACTTGGTTTCCTTCTTTCAACTACGAAAACAAAAGCCATGTTGCACGGTCGTGTTGTACCTCCACGCCTTTTCTTATCAGGAACGCCCTTGGACTGGGTTAATGAGACAAAATACCTTGGTGTGTATGTAACTCGCACACGTTGTCAGATCCGTGAAGTCCGCTATCTTCGAGACATATGCTTTCGGCGTATCGCTCCCCTCTCTACCATGTGCAGGGGTTCCCTTGGTGCCACCATCCCTGTACTTCTCACTATGTACAAGTCCTTTGTCCGTTCCTGTGTCGACTACGCCGCCCCTGCCCTCGTCAACATTAGTCGGACTGCTGCCAACCGTCTCGAAGTTATCCAGAGGAAAGCTGCTCGTATCATCCTTGGGGCTCCTCAGTGGACACGCTTTACTTCTCTATATAACGAACTTGGTCTTTCCCACTTACAGGATCGTGTCCAGGAGTTTTACCTAAAAACTGCCGTTTCCATTCTACGGGATCCTCGGGGCAACTATGTCCAAACCAACTTGACTACTGCTGTCCGAGACCGACCTCCATCTAGAAGACAGTGGCGAGGGTCACTCATCCGAGCCCTTCAGGAACACGACCTCCTGCCTGATATTGTTGTCACCCCTGCTGTTGGTTCGTCTCCTTCTCCCTGGCTGGATTTTCAACCTGAAGTGATTGCCCTCGGTGGACCGCTCCCGAAATCCCAGGTGAACCCTGTTATTCTCTGCAAATACCGCCTCTCCAGGATCGCTCACTAGTCCCCAGGTAGGGTCGTCCTCTACACTGATGGTTCTGTTGACCCCGCTACAGGTAGGGCCGGGGCTGGTGTCTACATCTCCCGTCCTCATGCCCCTGAGCCTATCAAACTGTCTCTCAGAGATTCTGACGGGGCATCCTCCACTCAGGCTGAACTAATAGCCCTCCTTGCTGCCCTTCTCGCTGAGGAAGAAGCAGATGGATTCTGCCCCTTGCTTGTCTGCTGCGATTCCAGGTCTGCTCTCGACGGGATCGCATTTCGATCAGGGGAAAATAGGGACCTCATCCTCCGAATACGAGGGTTAACATCCACACTTCAGGATGCAGGCCGTCCTGTGACATTCCTATGGATACCTAGTAGGGTGTGTCATATGGAGGCGAATTTTTTTTTTTTTGAGTTTGAAATATCGGCCCATGGTATTAATGATGTAGTTCTTTGTGCAGAATCATGTGATATCTTCAGATTTGAAAAGTTTTAATTTTTTGCTAGGTAAATTTTAACTTGAAATCTTATGAAAATTCAGTATTCCCACCCTTTTACCAACACCACTAAATAGCTTATTTAAAGTAAAGTAAATGTATCAGGTTAATTTATTAGGATGAAAATGAACCCTAATAGTGAAACGAATGATCTTGACACATTTATTAAATTTAATATTCCTTTAGAAAACAAAATCATCAAATACAAAAACCGGTTTTACTACTACGACCCGGTGTTGCTGCACACCATAGAGAACATGTCTTTCTTGCTTCTGTTTCTACTCATCACCTCCCTGCTGACCACCTGAGCTCGGATGTAGCCTTCCCTCCTCTCCTGGCTGTAAACGTGACTGCTGGCCTCGCTCACTTGCTGTACACAACGCTCTATACTCTGGGTGTGCGAGGGCCAGGCAGGGACATGCATGGGGTTGTCCAGGAAAGCTCTGACTTGAACATTGGTGAGGCTGCAGGTAAGAGGGGGCTCACTGCCAGCCTGGATGTTATCCAGATCTATGAGATCAGTGAGGGTCTTGGCACCTAGATTGACTTCAGGAGTCTTCCTGACCCTGAAGGAATCGTCACCAACTGATTCGTCATGCCCAGATCCTCTCATAAGTCTCATATCCAAGATCTTTTTGACTGCCACTCTTCTCTCCTCCTCATCCTTACTGCAGAGCATTGTATGCAGAACTGCCTCGGGATGAGCATACCAGGAAGATCTCCTCACAGTCTGCTCCACAATCTGAACAACCTTCCTTGGCTGACTCCTCAGGAGCTCAAGCTGGAAGAGAACATGCCTCGGACCTTCGGAGAACGATGACTTGACCTTGGTGTTGAACCAATTTGGCAAGTAGACACTCACGATGAATTGGACAATAAGTCTCAGGTTGTGAAGCTGGTTCCCTTACAGTTTATGATGAGCGACCCAAATTCTGCAGAACCTGAGAGCCGTTGTGAGCCACCTAGAATGTGAGACTGGACCTATCTGCAGGTAAGCAAGTCTATCAGGCATGACCCCAGTTTTGATGGCACTGCAAATCATGTAACCATAGTACTGGTCAGTACTCAGGTCGTCAATGACAGTATGTGCAAGCTCAACGAGTGGAGGGCCAACTGTGATTTTTTCAAAGCTCGGATTTATTTCTAACTCAGTGGCAGAGTCCAGCATCTTGCCAAGAGGACCAGACCATCTGTTGTTTGAAAGAGTCTTGCCATCCAGCTCCTGGATCAGATGTCTGAGTGGCAACTCGTTGGTGTGGAGGTCACAAACAATCCAGACCAGCTTCCTCCCAATCTTCCGCTCTATCCACTCTATGACCCCCCCCCCCCTTGCCACCCTGTGTTCGGGTTGGTGCTGTCCCCTCCAATGGCCTGCAGGGTCTGGTCTACGTTCCTCTCTCTGAGCCAGTTCACAATGTTATCTGCCACTATCTCAGCTGGTTTCCTGATGTCATCTTTCTCTGGAGTGAAATGCCACAAATACTTCCCTCCTGGTTCACTGCAGCAGGAGTAGTGTTCCTCCTTCACCATGGCAGGGAACAACTTGTCAGAATCTCCAACTTTCATGAACACTTTCGTGTCATCCCTTCTCCCATCAAAGAACAAACAATTGATTCCATTTTCTCTTATCCCCTTATCAAACTCCTCTTCTAGGTTACTGACAAGTTTCTCCTGAGCTCTCCTTACTTTGTTATGATCTATCACCAGGTGAACATCATCAGGTGTTATCAAACCACCGTCAATCCAGGCAGCTGTTGCTATCTCTGCAGTTTCTCTGAGACCAGTGTGGTGTCGCATGCTGGCCAGAGCTATGCTCGGGATATCTTTTTTATTTCGAATCTTATGCCTGGAAGGTTTGGGATCATTATTTTCTGAGTTAGGGACAAAGTCACCATTCTCCTGGTCAGCACTCGTATCAGCCATGGGGAAGTCATTAAACTCTGAATCAGCTTGACTCCAATCATCGGCCTTTTTTACCTCACCCTGGGCCTTCTCAAGTCTCTTTTCCTCGGCAACTCTTCTCCTCTTCTGTCTCTCTGTGGCAGCCTCCTGTCTCTTGGACTCCGGAATATCTTGGCTAGAAATCATGAGAGCCCCGATACTGCCAGTCTTCTCTCTCTGTGCTTTGACAAATGCCAGTTCGATCACAGGAATCTTCAGTTCACGCTTGCAAATACAGGAGATGTGGGCCTCGGATTTACAGTCACGATCGCATCCAAACTCAGGACAGAGAACAATTGGGCACTTGCAAGTAATTATGTCAAATAACTGGTCCAGTTGCTTGGCAAAGCTGTCCTTAACTGCAAGTTTTCCTTTCCCAAGAGAGATATCTCTTGCCTTTTCCCAACTGGCTAGCAGTCTCTCACTAATCTTCTTCTGACTTGTTATGACTGGAGGCTTGAACTGAGCGTTAGCCAGAGTGTACTGTGCCAAGACAGCTTTGGTCATATCACTGGCAATGTCTTTGTTTGTGTAAGTTCTTTGGTTCTTTTCACTGATTTGCCTGATTAAAACACCGTATCTCAAAGCATCTCTCAATGTAGGCAACTCCGACTTCAGGAGCTCTCTCCCAGACCCAAGATAGTGACTGAGATGGCTGCATTTTTGGTTCCTCGTCCTGACACAAGCAGCCATCGCAAATATTATCAACTTATAAATGCATCAGAATCTGAAACAGAAAAAAATATTCTTAGTTGGGTTGTTAAAGAATGAAGTCAGAAAGCAATGTTCACTATTTAATTGTAATGCACTAATGCAGCTGTACGTTAGATTTTCGATAAATTTCACGCTAAAATTTACCTAGGAAAAGGTTGCAAAATATTGAAACTGAAATTATTTTCTGTTTATATACACTAAAATCTACCATAAAAGTGATGGGCCATTAGTTTTAGCTGATCTTCCCTCCTATGACACACCCTAATACCTAGTCATGTCGGTATCTTGGGGAATGAGGCAGCAGATGACCTTGCCAAGACTGGCTGCAACAAGGCCACACCTGACTACGTTGTTCCTCGAACACTCTTACAGATTAGGACCTAAATCCACCGCAAACAGAGAGAAGCTCGGGAAGCAGCCATCCCCCTGGACTCCCCGCCCGCCTGGTACGATGTCCTCCGTAAACTTCCTGACCTCTCGAACGTCTACGGGAAAGGGTCGCGGAAGGGGGACGTGATTGCTGCCCTTATCATCATTGGGTATGACTTTGCTTGGGAGATTGGTATCTCCGCATCCCCTGAGCAACGCTCTTGTGCGTTATGCAGAAGACCCGACAGCCGCACCCTTATTCACTACCTCCTAAGATGTCCCCACACACAACGCTTCCGTGACGCCTGCTGGACCGCCACTCCACGACCTCCTGACGGAGACACGATGATCCTCCCAATACTGGCCAGATATTTTGTAAATAATATTGATTATGTGTTAAAGGAATATCCTTCCTTCCTTAGGCTTTAGTAAGCCCCTTTATAATATTTATACTGTAAATACTTTTCACACTTGCCAGATGATTCTGTTGTCATTGTACAGGGGTACCTAGTGATAGCACTAGGATCCCGCTTCCTCTATCAAGGAATTAACAATTGAAATTGAATTGAATTGACTAACATCAATCGAACATTCCATCCCATTACATTACCTTCCCCTGCATTCCCCAACCCCCCCTCCCCCTATTCTACCCATGGCGACGAATTGGACTACTGTAATGAACACTCACAGAACCGACGACATGGCTCCTCCCCCTTGTATTTAGAGTTACCGGTAGTGTTGTGATAGCACCGAGTATGAACTTATTCAAGACTAGACTTGACCATCACTGGCGTAAGTTTAGATATATTCTGGAACTTTGTAAAAAAATAAATTTTAAATTAATTATTTATAGGAGATAAGTATGTCATCGCTGAAAATTGTCAAGGAAATATGTAAAGCAGTGGAAAACCATATATTTTGATTATCGGCAAGGCTAACTACCTATAAACAATTAATATTTGACGATTGGCAAAAGTCCTGGGAAATTAAACAAACATGTCATAAGCTGAAAATGATCAAATCATCAGTTTATCCTTGGTCACCATCAAAACAATCCTCTCGACATCACGAAACTATTCTGAATCGTCTAAGAATTGGGCATACGCGATTGACGCATTGCAACTCATGTCTACCCCTAATGGAGCCCCACCTATATGCTCCAACTGCCGAACACAAATAACAGTCCAACATATTCTCATTGAATGCCCTATTTATAATCGGTATCGAACAATGTGCTTCACTAACCCTACAATGGCAATTACTATTAATATTAATTCGATTATTTTATAAATGTAGTTATATGATGTTAACTGCTTTATTCGCATCTTGTAACACATTGTGCACGCAGACACACTGAAATCTTATGGTAAATACTATCTACAGAGTAACTGGCAACTCAGGAAGCCAGGGCTACCAACATCCGCTTTGACTCATGAGTTTTTTTTTCAGAATTCTTGGTCCGGTGTGTCATACTGCAGGAACCCGTAAAGGTGCAAAATGCCATCAAAAATATTGATGGAGAGCTCTTCCACATCACGATAGTCTGCTCGTGACGGTATACTAGAATCTTTATTATGGAGAACGCCATTCAACACTCTGGTAACCTGTTATCTCTCCTCTTCAATTTAAGAAATTTGCTTATAGTTCTCAAAGCGAGTGTATTCGGGATTTCTTTGTTTAGATTTGACCAGGAGTCGTTGGCCTCTTTAAACCAGGGATTGTATGGGGGGGGGGGGGGACCTTCATGCCTCCAAACAGCTTCTTCCATACAGCCCTTGTAATGACCTCCAACCGCTGGGTAAAACACCTTAGACAGCTTTCCTTCCAGTAATTTGGCTGCTCTCTTGTGCATACAACTCAATTTTTCAATTTCAATTGTTTATTCCTTAATAGAGGAAGCGGGATCCTAGTGCTGTCACTAGGTACCCCTGTACAATAACACCCGAAGCATCTGGCAAGTGTGACAAGTATATACAGGACAAATATTATAAAGAGGCTTACTAAAGCCTAAGGAAGGAAAGTTATTCCTTTAACACATAATCAATGTTATTTACATAATATCTGGCCAGTATGGGGAGGATTGTAGGGGTATCGAGATATTAATGTTGTCTAGCACTCAGGATGGAAGGAAACTCTAATGTGGTTTTCTTATATAATATAAGTTATATGATAGACAGTCTGGTGCTGGAGGTGCCGTGTGGTGAGGAGCTGCTCAGTAGAAGACGTTCGGTGAGTAGCGTGTTGAAGGAGGTAGATGTGCAGGAGCTTCGTTAGAGAAGATGTTGCCTGTTGCTGGCCTCCTGATTGAATGAATGCTAACAGCGTGGAGCTTGCTGGAGGAGGTGTTGCTTGTTCAGGAAGATGGGCAGAATGAGAGTTGGTTGGTGAGGAAGCTCAGAGAAGGACAGCTGGTGGGTCGCCATGCTCGCTGGCGGGAGCGAGGACCGCCAGGCAGGCGAGGAGAAGCGAAGGGAGCCAGGCAGCGGCGGAGAAGGAGGTGTTGCTTGTTCAAGAAGAATGGTCAGAATGAATCTCAATGGAGAGACAGAGCTTATATACCCAGCAGCAGCCGCCAGTCCTCTATGAATCATGTTGGGAAAACCCAGAAAGTCGCCGGTGACTAGTTCCGTTGCTAAGATACGGTAACATCTGGTTGGTTGCTAGGGAAGGCGGTAGCAGGTGGTGGCTGTGGCTACGCAGTTGTAGGCAGTTGTAGGGGAGACGTCCACTACAGGATCATCGTGTCTCCGTCAGGGGATCGTGGAGTGGTGGCCCAGCAGGCGTCACGGAAGCGTTGTGTGCGGGGACATCTTAGGAGGTACTAGATAAGGGTGCCGCTGTCGGGTCTTCTGTATAATGCTTGTGCATACCCGAATTACTTGCTGTCGTGTCAAAAATCAAAGCCAATATCAGGTCAGCCAGGAGACCAACCGTTACCTCAGCTAGTGACATACCTGTTGAGTCAGTGATGGTAGGGATTCCACGAAACTTCCCCTGAGAACTGCCAGGACTTCTTTTGCAACACCCATCAATAGACTGATTGTTAGACAGCATAAGGTAGTCAGAAAGATTGCAGATTTCTTTAAAATCCATTATCTTTCTTGGAAAAGAGAGTTGCCGTTGTTGGTTTGTCTGTGGCAGGAATTGGTTGATAATAAGAATTATTATATCTGTCTCTTGTCGTACTTTCTTTTTCTGTCTCTCTTACTGTTCCAGTCTGACGATTTTGGTTTTATAGTTCTTGTTATGTCCCGGCATTTGTCCTATACCCGCACTTCGTTGGTTCAGGTAAAAGATATGTCCTCTTCCTTCTTTCCTTCAGAAAACAATCTATTATTTCTTATCACCTGTATGACATCAGTTGTTTCTATATCAAATAGTTCATCAAGGTGTACCTCAAAGTGTTTCTTTTTCCATCTGGATCACTTTTCTATCTTTA
This sequence comes from Homarus gammarus, assembly GCA_958450375.1. Lineage (NCBI taxonomy): Eukaryota > Metazoa > Arthropoda > Malacostraca > Decapoda > Nephropidae > Homarus > Homarus gammarus. The sequence goes on from CAUDMG010000349.1 coordinate 443,460, forward strand.
TTTTTTACTGAGTTTCGATGCTCGTGATGGAGAAACATAAAATGCAGCAAAGCATTTTCATAGTTATACACTACAAACCATGTAATTTTATGCTGCATTTCACCCACAGTATTTAACCTGCTATTAAAAAGAACATTCAATGTTTTTCTACATTTTTTTATGTAAAGACACATTGTGCTATGACTTATCCATTTTAAATAAATTGAACTATAATAGAGATTTGCCGGTATTGGATATCAAGGCTTATGAGGCAGCATTTACCATCAATTTTCGAAATCCTCATGTTCAAAACCATGGGAAATCAATCACCAGGGTGCAAAAAAAAAGGAAAATTCTTATTTTCAGCAGGTCTAATATATATATATATATATATCATGTAGATCCACAATGAAAACGTGGATAAGATAAATCTTGAAAAAAATCACACGGGAAAACGGAAACAACGGAGCACCTTAGCATTCTTCTTTATTCAAGACATCTTCAGAGGCAACTCAGTTGCCTCTGAAGATGTCTTGAATAAAGACGAAATCTAAGGTGCTCCGTTGTTTCCCTTTTCCCGTGTGATTTTATCAAGATATATATATATATATATATATATATATATATATATATATATATATATATATATATATATGCTGATAACCACAAGGAAAGAAGAAAACACGAAGTTCCCTGAAGATGTGAATTACACGAAAGCGCTTGGGAACTTCGTGTTTTCTTCTTTCCTTGTGGTTATCAGCATATACCTAGATCACGCGCACCTACAGTGATTTACTTGCATATATATATATATATATACTATATATATATATATATATATATATATATATATATATATATATATATATATATATATATTGTGACCACTCTGTCCCCTACTCACCCTTCCACCAAACCACCACTTGCCCCAACTTGACACCAGGAGAAGAAACTGCTTCACGAAGCTATTCGACCCCATTCAGCACCGATTCAGAACCAGTTTCCATCCGACTCTGAAACCAGTTTCCTATCCGACTATGAGACCGAGGTATCGAGGCAAGTGCGTCTGCCTGGTGAGCTCAGTTTCTTCTCTGCGGCCTACGATGTTCCTCTTCTCCCGGGGTTTATTAAAATCTACTGCTGATGGTGTTGTGATGGTTTGATAGTATAGTGGACTACGGCGTAAATCTCTGGTTCCTTGTGGTTAGCCATAGCAACCTAGACTTGCTTCCTGGGCTGCCAATTCTATCAGGTTATTGTGTATAGTATATAGTATGTGTATTTAATGTTTAAAATAAGAATAATTGGGAAATATTCTGGTGTGTTTTGATACATGCATAGTTGTGTTTTACTTGTGTTATGTAAGGTACCTAATTAACTATATTAATCAATATCTAATATAAATGTTATTAAATTTCTCAGTTTACTTAATAACCTTCTTATCCCTTTCATAATTCAAATTTGAGTGTCACGATAAGTGACTCCTGTGTGTGTGCTCCTCACTTGCTTCATCCACGTATTTCAACCCCTAGGTTATCCACTCCTCATTTTAACTTGTCAACTATGACTTTCCTAAATGCTGTATGCAGACTACCTCACCCTCGTCACTAACACTGATCGCGACCGACAGGAGATCCAGAACACCAATGCAGATGGGTATGCAGACTTCGGCCTTGAGGTGAATGCAAGTAGGGCTCAGATTCTCCTTCAGCCTGCCCCTGGTTCAACCACACCACCACCCACCCAGCTTAACGGTACTATTATCTCTAATGCTACCCACTTCCAGTATCTCGGCTCCCACCTGTCCACTACCGCGGACATCGATGAAGAGATTCAACATCTAATCAGATGTGCATCTCAAGCCTTTGGCAGACTCCATATCTGTGTCTTCAGCTGTAGGGAGCTGAAATTATCTAGAAAGTTGCACGTTTATCGAGCACGTATATCCACCTTGTTGTATGGCAGCGAGACATAGGTCACATATAGGTGACACCTCAAAGCACTTGAAAACTTTCATCAACGTAGCCTATGTTCCATCTTCCGATTTTGCTGTGAAGACAAGAGAACAAATGCCAGTATTCTCGCTGACTACCAACTATAGGAGCATCGCGGCTACCATTATCCATGAACAACTACGTTGGACTGGCCATGTAAACCGCATGGGCGACAGTAGACTGCCAAAGCAGCCACTTTATAGTCAACTAACCAATGGTAAACGTAAAGCTGGCAGACAACGGAAAAGGTATAAGGATAGTCTTAAGACAAACCTGAAAAAGTGCCAAAGCAACCCCCTCCTGAGAGACGATCACTCCACGCCGTAACGTTTGGAGGAGCACCACACGAGAAGGTGTCGATACTTTCGAGCTCGCTCGATTGTATACCCAGGCAAACAAGTCTTCCACACATGCACCATCTGTGGACGGCATTGCCGATCCCGCGTCGACCGTTCGAATCACCTCAGAGCTCACCAGCGAAGGTGACATCCTTAAAAACTCAGCAAAGTAGTAGTAAGTGTGTGTGTGTGTGTGTGTCTGTGTGCGTGCAAACAAAATAAATAGAGAAACATAAAAGGATATTCATATACGCTTTTATATACGCTACATGTACATTTGTTTCCAGGTGTTTACAACCTTAGCAATATGTAAGTTAACCATTGACGTTCTTGAAAGAAATATGAACATCGAACAACTGCACAGGTCTATTTTATTCAACATATATCATTGCCTACCACACGCACTTATTTGGTTTTCAAGTTGTTAAGACTTCTTATGGCCTTGATGAATTGTAGGTAGACATTATCAACAATGATCATATCTGATAAACCGCTCGTGTAAATAAAGAACAAAGTGAAACTTCACTGTTTTTATATATTTTTTTCATTGGCTGTGTAACATGTGGATGAAGTAAAGTTCTAAAAACTGAAATGAATCTCATAATAAAGTTTGACACATAATTTTTACTTTGTGGAAACAATACAAAAGGAGGAGGTTCATGACTCAGTGTTGGAAAGTGTGCAGGATATATCACAACACCACGTATGGTATGTCAGCATCCGCACCCAGCAGACATAATACCAGAAGAAAATTTCTTAATATGATCTCACTACTAATAACATATTCCCGGACAGCTGGAGTGTTACTTCAATGTGACCTTGAAACTTCTGATACCACTGTACCTGTATTTCGTAAACATGAATGTATGCACGCGGTGTGAGAGCCAACAATAGCCCCTAGAACTTATACTTGAAGCCATCCTCCCTGTGCAAAACCTAATAGTTTCATTATGCTTCCTTCATCACCTATATATATACTGTATATGTATGTATGTATGTATATATGTGTATGTATGTATGCAAGTATGTATGTATGTATGTATGTATGTAAGAAAAAGTTTTGGTGAAACATTAGCCTTAGTTGGTAATGGAGGTCAACGCTAGAGAAAGATGGCCTCTTATAGTAAAATTTCGCTAATAATGGCGACGATTTTAAAATAGGATGACCTTACCCTTATTAAGTAGGTCAAGCAAGTGCAGTCCTTTTCTAAGCCTTGGCCAACCAACTGTGAATAAACAAAAAAAATTTACTAAAGATTGGATTTATAATTGTGGCCTCTGGGGTGCATTAACTTTTGCTGACCTATGACCTTAGCTTAAGTTGGACACTGTAATGTAGACGTCAGGGGTATGATGGTCACTAAGGTAAAGACGCCCAGTGTGTGTGTGTGTGTGTGTGTGTGTTGAGTCATCTTGGACTCTAGATGACTATTTTATCTTATACTAATTCAGTTTGATGTCGTTTGTCGTCTGATCTAGCCGCCATATCTCCTTTAACATCTTGTTATGTTCATGCACATAGATCCAAACATCCACAAAATCCTAAATATATACAGACGTAGACAACATTAATCAGTAGTCCTGTGTTATGCAGACAGGTGCTTATATTATAAACAAAAATAATAATAATACAAATAAAAGGCCGAGAAGCTGAAAGCTGTGTAAGCAATCTCAGAAAATACTACACGGAGAGGCAGACAAGGTGGCGGACATGAGCAGCATTCAAATTATGATAATCCATCCTGCCTCTAAGATATAGTATGAAGGCCTATCAAATAATTATTTTGCATTAAATACGCCACTAACTGCTGATGATTTCATTATTGTTAGTGAGAGAGTGTGAGCGTACGAAAAATGTCGGGTAGTGTTTACAGGAGTGCACGTCAGCTGTTACTCTTCTCCTCTCCAGTCTTGCTCAGCCATGCACGTTGGCATCAACCCTGCATCCTGCACCAACCCCACGACAACCATTAATCTCACAGCCAGCAACAGTTACTACCATAAGTATCAATCACACAAGTGAGAGCCGCTACCAACTTCAAGTCATGTTCTTAAGTAAGTCATCTCACTTCGTTCTCATCATCATTTGCCATTAAAACCCATATTGGTTAGTGGTGTAGCTCAGAAAAAGCGCCTGTCACTGTGGTAACAAGAGAAAACTTAATCTCCGACACAGGTGAAGTAACAAACACATGTGAAAAAGTGATTGTGTTAGAGAGTTATAAGTATTGTTTTTGTCAAGACAAACTTGTAGCAGTGAGCGGGACCAGGAAACACAGAGCACCTCCCTTCACCGTTTGCTGCTATTATTTGAAATTAATTTAGGTAAATCATGATAGAAGTAATAGACCGGTAAGAAATAACTCATATACTATATATATATATATATATATATATATATATATATATATATATATATATATATATATATATATATATATATATATATATATATATGCTGATAACCACCAGGAAAGAAGAAAACACGAAGTTCCCAAGCGCTTTCGTGTAATTCACATCTTCAGGGGTGAGTACTCACCCCTGAAGATGTGAATTACACGAAAGCGCTTGGGAACTTCGTGTTTTCTTCTTTCCTGGTGGTTATCAGCATATACCTAGATCACGCGCACCTACAGTGATTTACTTGCATATATATATATATATAAATATGTGTATATATACACTTTAGCCTACAACTAAATATTCTATTGTATGTGTGTGTGTCACTTGAGTCTTTGTCAGAGCTATCCATAAGGTGAGTTACTTACGGTGGGAAGTGTATTCATTTCATGTTTGTGTCCGAGAGTAAGTGTCAAATAACGTAAATATAATGTTCTAGTAACTTCGATATAATGTTCTATTAATGTGTCTGTGTCATTGAGTGAATAATAAATAGCTGTACCATTAAAGATGGTGTTTGAGAAGATTTCCCCTAAGAATATATATTCAAGTGTAAATCACTAACCGGCCACGCTACCAAACTTCCTCACTTTAGCCTACAACTAAATATTCTATCTATACCTCCTACCTCTAAATCCCCCTATTATATATATATATATATATATATATATATATATATATATATATATATATATATAAATATATATATATATATATATATATATATATATATATATATATATATATATATATATATATATATATATATATATATATATACTTCATTTTCAGTCCATATAACACGCGGACTTTGAACATATAATAAACGACCTCACCAGCCAGGACTTGTAATTTGTTATAAGTGATTTCTGCCACTTTTCCTCTTCCAATAGAGTGTCCCTATCTCTATGTTTAATTCTAATGCTTGTAGTCATCTTCCTTGATTACATCCCAATCCTACCTATAACACAGGGCTCCTGCCTGGGAGCAGTGACCCCCCCCCCCCCCCCCCCTTGGACGAGCGTCGGGCTCGTAGGGTTCTGCTCCCAGGTTACCTGTGACTATAAGTTATGTCCAAATAAGTTGCCACCTACCGGTGACCCCCGGACAAGGGGTGCCCTGCACTATCACAGGTTCCCTTGCCGGATCGACCGTATCGCTAAGTCCCGCCTCCAATTCAAGGAACGGAGTGCATGAGGGGGATGAAAAAAGGAAAGAAGAGGACTTAGAGAGTAGAGACAGTCTCCTTACCACGCCACGTTCGGTTAGCCAATCAGAGCACCGCAGTAAACGTGCATGTATCACGCCACCGTGGGGCACCACTGATTGGCCAATCCAGGACGTAGAAGCACGGGGAGTAGTCAAAATTTGGGGAGCCCAAATCTATGTTTTTCAGAAGTTTGAATGTCGTACAATCTGAGATAGTAATTGCACAGTCGCTATGTTGGGTAAGGTCAATCACTAGGATTGAGTGTCCTATCACAACGAAGTTGCAAACTGCTCAAACATGCAGCAGAAAAGGCAAGTCTTCACAGCTCTGGGTTCAGCAGTCATGCCCCTTGGAAGGAGCTGCAGGGCCTTTATATTGGAGATATCTAACCGGAAGATGTCGTAACTAATCTGGGTGTGTCTGGTCAGGTAACAGGTATACTGGCTGGAGGGTAGCTTTTTGAGTAACACGGTCATGTCGCTGGGTTAACTGATAAGAACATAAGAACATAAGAATGGAGGAAACTGCAGCGGGCCTATTGGCCCATACTGGGCAGTCCCGTTTACATCCAACCCCTATTGCTCATATGAGCATCCAATCTATGTTTGAAGCAATTCAGCGTATTCGAGTTAATGATGATATTTGGTAACTTGTTCCATTCATCCACTACTCTGTTTCCAAACCAGTGTTTACCTATTTCACGCCTAAATCTAAATTTGTCTAATTTAAAACCATTGTTACGAGTTCGCTCCTGGTTGGATAATTTGAGTACCTTTGTAATGTCCCCTTTGTTTAGCTCTGCCTTCCACTTATACACCTCTATCAGGTCACCCCTCGCTCTACGTCTCTCAAGGGAGTGCAAATTAAGATGCTTTAACCTGTCTCTATACTCAAGGTTCCTAATGCCCGGGATTAGTCTTGTCATTCTCCTCTGAATTCTTTCCAAGGATTCTATATCCATTCTGTAATACGGTGACTAGAACTGAACTGCGTAATCCAGGTGTGGTCTCACAAGAGCAAGATGCAGTTTTAGGATGACCTCGCTAGTCTTGTAACTAACACTCCTTTTTATGAACCCAAGTACTTTATTAGCCTTGTTACGAGCAAGAACACATTGTTTACTTGGCTTAAGGTTCCTACTTATCATTACTCCTAAATCTCTCTCGCAGTCGGATTTCTCTATGGCATCGTTGTTCATCTGGTATCTGGTTTCCCTGTTTACATCTCCTATACTGAGTACTTTACATTTGTCGACGTTGAATTTCATCTGCCATTTTTCAGACCATTTGAAAAATTTGTTTAGATCTTCCTGTAGTTTTGCCGAGTCCTCGTCAGATTTGATAACACGTCCTATTTTAGTGTCATCAGCAAATTTACTTATGTTGCTGTCTATGCCGATATCTATGTCGTTTATGTATATAATAAACAATAATGGTCCAAGTACTGAGCCTTGGGGAACTCCACTTGTGACATTGCTCCAATGGGACTTAGTGCCGTTAATGCTCACTCGCTGTTTCCTGTCCTGTAACCACGCCCTAATCCATTTAAGGATGTCACCTTTGATGCCATGAGCTTCTACCTTTCTAATTAGTCTTTCGTGGGGGACTCTGTCGAAGGCTTTACTAAAGTCGAGATATACCACATCATAATTGTGCCCCTCGTCCACCGATTCGAAAACTGATGAAAAGAATGTTAATAGATTAGTTAGGCAAGAACGTCCGCTTGTGAAGCCATGCTGGGAATCATTGATCAATCGGTGCTTCTCCAGGTGATTTCGAATAGAGTTTGAAATGAATGCTTCCAGTAATTTGCCTACTATTGATGCGGCGGTGAGAATTCTGGTGTATTGTGACCGTGACCTCTCTTGCGTCAGCATATTGTAGAGTGTGTCTACTTATGTGGGTGTACACAGGTGCATCTATTTACTGTTGTATGTGTTGTACTTCTCTGGGCTGTAAGCTATGGTGTGCTAAACAATTATTACACCTCCCGCCAAGTCCAAAGCTTCCATACCAGAGAACTGATGACACATATAGACAGCAATATCATGTGCAGTATCTAATATAGCCGTGAGGCGAGAATGCATCCTCCCATACTTGTATGTATGTTTTTCTACTGGCTTGGATTGACCTGACAAAACTTACTATGCCTCCCGCCAAGATCAAAGCTTTCATCCCAGGAGAAAAAACACATACCTGTACACAGCAAGTGAACATAGTATGAGCTCAACGAGAATAGTTGCTGAGCTAAAGATCCTACATATCTGGCATCGTATCTCAGAAAAAATTACAAGTCACATTCTACAAACAATAACAGATGTTACATATCATTGCTAGCCCATGTCAAAATAATGATTAGCCCAACCAGCAGTATGGCTGCAACATCGCATTAGGTAGTACAAAATATTGATAAAAAAACATTCTCTGTAGTAAATGTTATTAGACGTCACAAAATTAAATATTTCATTATACACAGAAGATGCGCCTCCTTTCACATGTTAGGGTGTTTTTTTTTTAAGCAGAATACATATACAGCAGCAATACAGTAGTGTGGCTCAGAATGGCTCACATTCTCCACAGCTGGTATCAGGGATACTGGCAGTACAGTAGCGGGGGTAGGTTGGTCCTTCTGATGTCAATACCGCACATCTTGTGTCTTCTCTCTTCACGTTACACGATTTTCCTTCTTCAATCCCGCACCTTGTATGTTGTGTCTCCACACCTTATGGCCTCTTCTCACTTACTCATGGTTTATAATGCATCTTTCCTCTTGCATCAGTTTCTAGCATATTCCAAGTGGGTTTTTCTAGCCCCATCCGCGTTTCTTCTGTACAGCATCATTTTCCAACATATTCCAGATTTTTTTTTCTGTTCCATCTGAGGTTTTTCTGTATAGCATCGTTTACATATTCAAGATGAGATTTTCAGCTCCATCTGCATTTGTTCTGTACAGCATCAATTTCTGCCATATTCCAGATGGGTTTTTCCAGCTCCATCTGAGTTTCCACCCTTCCGGCCGGGATTAAAGCCGGCCCACTGTTTTGGGTGTTATCGCTCTGGATCGCATGTAGGGCAGGGTACGTGGACCTGGGTTCGCCCTCTGTACACAAGTGTAGGCGGGACCCTTGGCCGTCCTTTCCCACACCCTCACAGTGGGGATTCCCTCCCTGGGTGGGGCTCACCAGTGCCCCACCCAGTGCAGCAGTGCCCATCTCTTCACGGCCGCATTCCACACGTCTTAACTGCCTAAAGTATAAAAGTGGTGTGTGGTGGGTGTAGTGCTGCATTCATCACGCTGCTTCTCCTCTGCTCGTATGTGCTGTGGTTGGAGTCAATGCTTGGTCCATCGTCACTTCTTTATTGCTGCTGTTGTCGTAAGGTGCCGTCATCCTGGCCGATCACTGCCATGGGGGCGGTATTGTGTGTGACATTTGACAGAGAAAGACAATCCTAAAGGGATGATGGATTAGTTGGAAGTGCATCCGTAAAAGAAATACATATACTTTATAAATTACGTCAATGTTTGGCAACTATGGGTTCCATCGCGACAATGTACTCATTAGGCGGGTTCTGGAGTGAGGTTGACAGATGCGCCGGGTGGGGTGGAGAGGGGATGGTAGGGTAAAGAGGGTGAGGTGGGGATTAGGAAAAGGAGGAGGATGGAGGTTATAAGACATGTTAGGTTATAACACAGCTTCTATCACGAAAACGTAATGGGTACATGTAGCACTGACCGACAATTAAAATACACCAGAGTCACTGAGAAATTATATTAAGCACTGAACACATTCTGAGGAGAGAGTTATGCTAGCGGCATTTCGCACATACAACGAGGAACATTTACTTGAGTTGTTCAGATGACACACTAGGATACTTTTCACGCTGTACTACTCGGGGTTCCTTACCGCACACGGTTAAACAATACTCGAACTGAATTAATGAACGGAAAGACGTGCCAGGTGTAATGGCTAGGCGAAGGAGGGCATGGGTTTACGTTAAGTACACTACCACCAATGTAATGCAGTTAATTTCGGGTAGAAGATATTGGAAGAATATATTAGTTGTAGGATTTTAAAGTGAGGAAAGTTTGGTAGCGTGGCCGGTTAGTTATTTAAATTGGTAATATGTCCTTAGGGGGAATCTCTAGCACCAACTCTAAGTACAGCCATTTTAGTTAACTGAATTGCATGGACACATTAATAGATCAATATATTGACGTTACTAGACAATGACTCTCGGACACAAACACGAAATGGATACTTCCCACTGTAAATAACTCACCCTATGAATCGCTCTGACAATGACTCACGTGTGACCTGAGGGAGGCCCTGCAGGCGCTGCTGAAGAGAGTGCTGGACTGTGTCTCCTGTGGGAGACTCTGCTATCTAGGGACTCGGTGCTGGGGATGGAAGTCTCCCTCCTGACATCGACTAGTGGCGAGTGTGGCTCCTGTCTTCTTCTGAGTTCTGTCTCTCCCTGTCTGTCTCCGTCTGTTTCTGTCTCTGGGAAGAAGCTGTCGGCCCATTCCCCGTTCTAATAATTATAATCCTAATGTCCCTTGGAAGGAGCTGCAGGGCCCTTATATTGAAGAGCTCAAACCGGAAGATGTTGTCACAAATCTGGGTGTGTCTTGCCAGGCGATAGGTTTACTAGCCGGGTTAACTAATGACGCTGCGGTGAGAATTCTGGTTCATTGTGACCGTGACCTCTCTTGGGTCAGGTCTTAATATCACTGTAGGGTGTGTCAACTTATGTGGGTGTACAGTGTACACAGGTGCATCTATTTACTGTTATATGTGTTATACTTCTCTGGGCTGTAAGCTATGGTCTGACAAACAATCATTACACTGTCGAATGACCTTCCTTTTATGTAACCTCCAGGAGTCTTCTTGGGATCGAAGACACAAGGGTTGACAAGTCATAATTATTCTATCCAACAATTCACTCTTCTTCTTTTTCCATCACTTTTGGACGCAGAGAATGGTTTCACCTCAAAATGATGGTAGGAGTAAGAACATAAGAACATAAGAATGGAGGAAACTGCAGCGGGCCTATTGGCCCATACTGGGCAGTCCCGTTTACACCCAACCCCTATTGCTCATATGAGCATCCAACCTATGTTTGAAGCAATTCAGCGTATTCGAGTTAATGATGATATTTGGTAACTTATTCCATTCATCCACTACTCTGTTTCCAAACCAGTGTTTCCCTATTTCACCCCTAAATCTAAATTTTTCCAATTTAAAACCATTGTTACGAGTTCGCTCCTGGTTGGATAATTTGAGTACCTTTGTAATGTCCCCTTTGTTTAGCCCTGCCTTCCACTTATACACCTCTATCAGGTCGCCCCTCGCTCTACGTCTCTCAAGGGAGTGCAAATTAAGATGCTTTAACCTGTCTCTATACTCAAGGTTCCTAATACCCGGGATTAGTCTTGTCATTCTCCTCTGAATTCTTTCCAAGGATTCTATATCCATTCTGTAATACGGTGACCAGAACTGGACTGCGTAATCCAGGTGTGGTCTCACAAGAGCAAGATACAGTTTTAGGATGACCTCGCTAGTCTTGTAACTAACACTCCTTTGTATGAACCCAAGTACTTTATTAGCCTTGTTACGAGCAAAAACACATTGTTTACTTGGCTTAAGGTTCCTACTTATCATTACTCCTAAATCTCTCTCGCAGTCGGATTTCTCTATGGCATCGTTGTTCATCTGGTATCTGGTTTCCCTGTTTACATTTCCTATACTGAGTACTTTACATTTGTCAATGTTGAATTTCATCTGCCATTTTTCAGACCATTCGAAAAATTTGTTTAGATCCTCCTGTAGTTTTGCCGAGTCCTCGTCAGATTTGATAACACGTCCTATTTTAGTATCATCAGCAAATTTACTTATGTTGCTGTCTATGCCGATATCTATGTCGTTTATGTATATAATAAACAATAATGGTCCAAGTACTGAGCCTTGGGGAACTTCACTTGTGACGTTGCTCCAATGGGACTTAGTGCCGTTAATGCTCACTCGCTGTTTCCTGTCCTGTAACCACGCCCTAATCCATTTAAGGATTAGTTAGGCAAGAACGTCCGCTTGTGAAGCCATGCTGGGAATCATTGATCAATCTGTGCTTCTCCAGGTGATTTCGAATAGAGTTTGAGATGATTGCTTCCAGTAATTTGCCTACTATTGATGTTAGACTGATTGGGCGGTAGTTAGAGGATAGTGATCTATCCCCCTTCTTGAAGATCGGTATTACATTCGCTATCCTCCAGGATTCTGGTACTACACCTGTTTTTAAGGACATGTTAAACAACTTTGCTAAGGGCATACTAAGCTCTTCCTTACATTCCTTTAATACTCTGGCAAATATCTCATCGGGACCAGGTGACTTATTAGGCTTTAGTTTGTCTATTTGCTTACTAACATCGTTACTAGTCACTACTATCACACTTAATTTGTTTTCTTCACTATCTCTGAATAGAGTCGGTGCCTCGGGTATCATGTTTAAATTTTCGCTGGTGAAAACTGTTGAAAAATATTTATTCAAATTATTGCTCATTTCTCCGTCGTTATCAGTGAGCTCGCCGGAGTCTGACCGTATTGGTCCAATCTTTTCTCGTGTTTTAGTTTGATACATTTGGTAGAATCCTTTGGGGTTTGTCTTTGCCTCCCTTGCTATCCTTACCTCATTATTCCTCTTTGCTTTCCTTATCTCGGTTTTAACCCTACTCGCCAATACCCTATAATAGTCCCGGAGGTGAATTTCGCCACGATTTATCCTTCTACCTATAGCCTTCCTTTGGCCAATGATGTTCTTTAAATAATTATTTATCCATTTAGGGTCATTGTTGTTTGATCTGAGTTTTTTGTATGGTATGTTTTGCCTTTGTGCATTAAGTAACTCACTATTTAAATTGTCGTGGAACTCGGCAATCTCAGATCTCGTTATCAGGTCCGTGTCATCTGTCAGGTTCACGGCCAAGCGCGACACCCCCTCTCTCAGCTGCCTCTTTAAACTGTCAAAGTTTGCCCTTCTGAAATCTGGTACTTTAGTGGAATTTTCCTTACGTCTGCCCTGAAAATCTAACTGGAATCGAATTTCTTTGTGATCGCTGTTTGCAAGTTCGTTCCCTACCTCGACATTGCTAATGAGGTTTTCTCTGTTTGACAAAACTAAATCCAATATATTATTACCCCGTGTGGGTTCGGTTATATGTTGACTTAGGAAACAGTCCTGGATCGTCTCGAGAAAATCCTCTGATTCTGAGTTACCCGTAAGGTCGGTCCAATCTATTTGGCCAAGGTTAAAGTCGCCTACTATACAGACTTTGTTGTGTATGGAAGCCCTGCGCATTTCATCCCAGATAAGTCGCTCATTGACGCTATCAAGATTGGGGGGTCTATATATTACTCCTGTGATTAATTTTTCCCGACCGTCGCTTAATTCTATCCAAATTGTTTCTGTATTCCTCTCAGTTTTTATTTCCTTATTTATTTCACACTTCAGATTATCCCTAACATAGGTTGCTACTCCGCCTCCTTTCCTGGTCTGCCTATCGGTATGTAACAGTTTGTAACCCGCAATTTGGTATTCGACTGGTAATTCACGTGTGTCTAGGTTGATCCATGTTTCAGTGAATGCAATTATATCGATTTCTTCGGTACATACCAAGGCCCTAATATCATCCATTTTGTTTCTCATACTTCTACTGTTCGCGTAATATACATTTAAGTTAGTCTTGTTCTGAGTCCTTCCCTTACTGCGTTTAGTTTTAAACTCCCTGTCTAATTTAGTTATGTCATCATTCCTAACACTATTTCCCTGTAATCTTTCGCCTTGTTTACCCGCTCCCACTGCAGTCTCCTCCACCCCTGTGCCCCTATGTTCTCTTGGCAGTTTAAAGACTTCGATATCTTTTGAACTGCCCCCTCTAGAGCCCCAGCCAGGGTTGCTACTCCATCCCTAGACAGGTGCACCCCATCCCTAGCATAAAGGTCCCTTCTGCCATAGAAGTTGTCCCAGTTGTCAATGAATGGGACTGATATTGACTTGCAATATCTGTCAAGACGGTCGTTAACACCAACTGCCCTTGACAACCATTCACTGCCAACTCTCCTTCTAGGCAGGACACCGCATATGATAGGGATCCCTCCCTTAGTCCTAATACGATCTATGGCTGCCTTGAACTTATCAAGAAGCTCCTTGCTCCTACACCGGCCAATATCATTGCCTCCTGCACTGAGGCAGATAATGGGTTTGTTCCCATTACCAGACAAGATATTGTCCATCCTGTCAATTATATCCCCCACCCCAGCTCCTGGCAAACACACCCTCATCCTATTTTTGTTTTTACCACAAAAGGCCCTGTCCATGTACCTTACCTGTGAGTCACCAACAATTAAAGTTTTTATACCTTCCTTGTCATCCCTGCCCCTGACTGTACTAACGTCCAATTCGTCTATCAAGGGACTGAACGGGTTGGTACACCTAGCTGTTGTTGTCGTTGTTGTCGTATCCTTCGTGTGCTTCTTTACCACCAGCTTGGTCTTCACACTACTCACAATTTTCCACTCGCTTGATTTTTCGTCAGCCACTGGCTTTATTCGTCCAGCCTCTCCTTTTAACATCGCCAGCTCTTCCCTTAATTTCAAGTTCTCCAACGTGGCCCTCTCAATTTCTAACTTGGCCTTCGCCAATTCTTCAGTGGACCACTCCAGTTTGGTCAACAAACTCTCATACCCAAGACCGCACCTAGCTCTGGCCATATCTGATAATTATCCCTCCGGAGCTAACCCTGCCGTGACCTTTCCCCTAGTGAGGTCAGAACAGAATCTTATTTTTTTTATTGTACATAGTGTATAACTTAAAAAAAATTCTGGGCAAATTTTAGAGAAATGTTTATGAAAATAATAGGAAAACAATAAAATAACCCAAAATGCATGAATATTGACCAATATTAAAAATAATAAAGTTGATAACTATAAGAAACTATGGTCTGAGTTTTTTATATATAAACTTTATGACCTGGTGGCAAAAATTTCGAACAGTTTTGGGTCTGGACAATACTTGGAAAATATTGTTAAACAAATAAATTCTGTCATTCAAATTT
Source organism: Homarus gammarus (assembly GCA_958450375.1). NCBI lineage: Eukaryota > Metazoa > Arthropoda > Malacostraca > Decapoda > Nephropidae > Homarus > Homarus gammarus. The sequence continues at coordinate 458,489 of CAUDMG010000349.1, forward strand.
GGTTTCCTGCTCGAATAAGAAATCAGTGAATCAGCATTTGACAAAGAAATAACGGAAAAAAATTGTAGAAAATTTTGAGGATTAAAAAAGATAAGAATATCAAACGATATTTTGTAGAACTTTCAGTTGATATGAAGCACAAAATCTAAAATTTTACCCTCAATTATGTTCACTGTGGCAATAGGTGACAGGTATGCATCACTGCATTTGCCCTTAGCAACTTTCCTGTTGTTCTTTCATCAATCCAATCTTTCTAAAAATCATTTAGGTCTTTTTAGGATGTTCACGGTCTTTAAACGTTAAAAAAATAAAAACACTGTAAAACACTGAGCCCACGATATTCCATGTGACGCTTTGGACTCGTTCACCCTCACATGCCCACACTTGTAGTGGCTGCCAGAAACATGAAGATAGCTGCCAAAACTACCTAGCAAGAAGAAATAAATATAAACGAAAGGTTGTCTAAAGAACACTCTCAAGCGCATCAATAACAATGACCACAAATGGAGAAATACAAGAAGACAAAATAAATAAATAATGATTTAAATAATATTATTGGAAAAGGGAAGGCTATAGGTAGGGGAATAAATCGTGGTGAAGTTTACCTCCGAGATTATAAACAAAGTGTTGGCCAATAGAGTTAAGACCGAGATAAGAAAAGCAAAGAGGAATAATGAACTGCAGGTAGCAAGGGAGGCGAAGTCAAACCCAAAGACATTTATCTAAATATCTAATATACTTTAGGACTAGCCGTGTGTCTGTCTGTTTGTGTGTGTGTGTCTGTTCTGGGCAGCTGAAATGCCACAATCGTTTTTCATCAAACTTGGTGGAAAAATCGCAAAAAATTCGTAGAGAGGAACAAACCTGGTCCCATATCGATGGTTTCTTTAGCAAGCCATTAATTAACCATTTTATTTACGCTGGAAAACGATGCAAGTCTACGGACTTGGCGCACCCTCATTCGCTGTACTTTGTCAGCCCACGATTGCAGTTATCGTACAGCTTCCTCCTCCTCCCCCCACTCTTTTTCTTAGCCTACTTTTTTAATGTTGTTTGGATTAGTAAAGGAAGGAAGATGAGTAAATAAAAGAATAAAGAAGGGGAAACAGAAAATAGTTAGAGAAAACAGGTGGGGGGAGCTGAGTTTCATAATGCGTCTGGATGCGCAGTTTCAACGTTACCAGACGACCTTACAGCTACAGTGTATACTTATTCCTATATGGCAATTAACATGACAGACAGACAGCTGACTGACTGGTTCACATTAGACAATCAGGCAGACACACCCCAACAATGCATAAGACAGACAGATTTGACGACACAAAGATTACAGACGGGCTTACTTTCAAACACCACGCAGTCGAACAGACAGTTGGGATGGCAATAGACAGGACGGATAGACTTGAGACAGATTAGAAGGCATTTATAAACAAGAATAACACCAAATTGACCATAGCTGCGTCAGTGAAGGTAGGAGGTCTTACATCCACCAGCTTAAATAATAAGACGCATTGAAAACTAACACCCTCGCGCGGAAAGAGCTTCGATGATGAGATGGGCATAAAACTGACTAACGTAGATGAAGACTATGATGACTTAACGCAGGTGATAACTTAAGCAGATGGTGACTAATCTAACCAGAATCAAGGTCACTTCTCTTCATAATATAATTTATCTCGGAATGATCATCCGTGATTCATAATAATTTTTTTTTTATGATTTTAACCTCTCCCTATGGCGAATATTTCTTTAACTAATTATTCTAACCTTTATTCTATTCCTTCCTATAGTATATTAGACACTGTAAGTATCACGACCATGATTATAACAACCACGACCATGATTATAACAACCACGATCATGATTATAACAACCACGACTATGATCAAAACAACCACGACTATGATCATAACAACCACGACTATGATCATAACATCCACGACCATGATTATAACATCCACGACCATGATTATAACAACCACGACTATGATTATAACAAACACGACCATGATTATAATAACCAAGACCATGATTATAACAAGCACGGCCATGATTATAACAACCACGACTATGATTATATCACCCACGACCATGATTATAACAACCACGACCATGATTATAACATCCACGACCATGATTATATCAACCACGACCATGATTATAACAACCACGACCATGATTATAACAACTACGACCATGATTATAACAACCACGACCTTGATTATAAAAACCACGACTATGATCATAACCACGACCATGATTATAACAACCACGACCATAATTATAACAACCAGGACCATGATTATAACATCCACGACCATGATTATAGTAACCACGACCATGATTATAACAACCACGACCATGTTTATAACAACCACGACCATGATTATAGCAACCACTACAATGATTATAACAACCACGACCATGATTATAGCAACCACTACAATGATTATAACAACCACGTCCATGATTATAGCAACCACGGCTATGATTATAACAACCACGACCATGATTATAACAACCACGACCATAATTATAACAACCACGACCATGATTATAACAACCACGACCATGATTATAACAATCACGACCATGATTATAACAACCACGACTATGATCATAACCACGACCATGATTATAACAACCACGACTATGATCATAACAACCACGAATATGATTGTAGCAACCACGACTATGATTATAACACCCACGACCATGATTATAACAACCACGACCATGATTATAATAACCACGACTATGATTATAACAACCACGACCATCTGGAAAACGATGTCGCTGTACGCCAGCCGTTCTTAACCTGGGGGGGGCACGCCCCCCTACGGGGGCCTGAGTAATTTCCAGGGGGGGGGGGGGGCGCGAACCCAGAGCAAAAAATAAGGAATGGCCTTAACAGATGTGTGTATGACCTTATATGGATTTTCGTTGGGGGGGTGGAGGGGTTCTCGTTCCCCACAGATACTTCAAAATGTCGTAAATGATAACTACGTCAATCAAAATGCAAAATTCCACTAAAACTGACTGAATTAAGTAGTAATAATGTCGGTAAGTGTACGATAATTTGATGAAGAACCGATAATTTTGAGGCTCCAGTGCGAAAATTCACATTTGAAAAAATTGTCAACACTGACTGAGCAGATTTCCAGTGCCAGTCGCCGGCGACGTCCGCCCGTGACAACTTTCTACCTCTCACATTCACGCATTTCTTTCTTCAATTGAGCTATGATGTAGCGTAGATTTTTTATGAACGAAACAATAATGATAATTACTTATATCAATTGAAAAGAATGCTAATTGTTTCGTTTTAAAAACGAGAATGAAATTTGCCAACTCAAAATCACGCATTATCTACTTTGAGTGATGTTTATGGCCATGTGGTGGTGGTGGTGGTGTTTATGATCATGGTTTTAAATTTTATATGAAGGAAGGAGGGGGGGCGTGGAGATGAGGACCAAGTGCTATAGGGGGTGCGACCCTGAAAAGGTTAAGAACCACTGCTGTATGCTGTCAGCCGGACGGCCGTTGCACGCTAGCCAAGCACGAGCGTTCGAACTTTCATGCCTAGGTAAATTGTACCACCGGACTCGCCACCGGGCACGAAGGGCCCACGATCACTTGTATCAAACTAGAACTCGAGACAAGATTGGGCCATTACAGTCAGACTCCGGCGAAATAACTGATAACGACAGAGAAATGAGCAATAATCTGAACAGATAGTTTTCATCAGTTTTCACAACCCAAAATTTAAACAAGATACCTGGGGCACCGAGTATCTGCAGAGATAGTGAAAAAAATAGATTACGGTAGATAGTAATGCCTAGTAATGATGTTAGTAAACAAATAGATAAACTAAAACCTAATAAGTCGCCAGGTCCCGATGAGATATTTGCCAGAGTATTAAAGGAATGTAAAGAGGAACTTGGTATGCCCTTCGTAAACTTGTTTAACATGTCATTAAAAACTGGTGTAGTACCAGAATCCTGGAGGATAGTAAATGTGATATCGATTTTCAAGAAGGGAGATAGATCACTATCCTCTAACTACCATCCAATTAGTTTAACATTAATTGTAGGCAAATTACTGGAAGCAATGATTTCAATCTCAATTCTAAATCACCACCGAGAAACACAAATGAATTAACGATTCCCAACATGGCTTCAAAAGTGGGCGTTCATGTCTGATAATTCTATTATCATTCTTTTCAACTATTTTCGAATCCGTGGATGACCTACACGATCATAATGCGTTTTACCTCGACTTTAATAAAGCCTTCGACAGGGTCCCCCATGAAAGACTAATACGTAAAGTGGAGGCACATGAAATTGGATGAAGTGTTCTAAACTGGATTAAGGCGTGGTTACAGGACTGGAAACAGAGTCGGCATAAATGGCACTAAATCCGATTGTGGTACCGTCACTAGTGGAGTACCCCAAGGCTCAGTACATGGACCATTACTATTTATTATACACATAAACGATATAGATATAGGCGTAGGCAGCAACATAAGTAAATTTGCTGACGACTAAAATAGGGCGTGTGATTAAATCTGACGAGGACTCAGCAAAACTACGGGAAGATCTAAACAAATTTTTCTCATGGTCTTAAAAATGGCAGATGAAATTTAATGTGGACAAATGTGAACAGAGAAACCAGATATCAGGTGAACAATTGATAAAGAGAAATCCGACCAGGAGAAATATTTAGGGGTAATGATAAGTAGGAAACATAAACCAAAACAACAATGCATATTTCCTCGAAACATGGCTAACAAATTACTTGGGATCAGACGAAAGAGTGTTAGTTACAAGACTAGCGAGGTTATCCTAAAAATATATCTTGCGCTTGTGAGACCTCACTTGGATTATGCAGTTTTGTTTTAGTCACCGTACTACAGAAAGGATATCGAATCCCTAGAAAGTATACAGAGGAGGATGACAAGACTAATCCTGGGCATTATGAACCTTGAGTTTAGACAGATTAAAGCAGAGTGAAGGGTGATATGATTGAGGTGTATAAATGGAAGTCAGGGTTAAACAAAGTGATGTAACAAAGGTACTTACATTATCCAACTAGGAACGAACTAGTAGCAATAGTTTTAAATTAGACAAATTTAGATTTAGGGGCGAGGTCATTAAAAATTGGTTTGAAAATAGAGTAGTGGATTAGTGGAGCAAGTTACCAAACATCACCATTAAGTCGAACACGCTGGATAACTTCAAATATATGTTTGACAGATATTTGAGCGATAGGGGTCGGGTGTAAACGGGACTGCCCAGTATTGGCCAATAGGCCTGCTGCAGTTTCCTCCATTCTTATGTTCTTATGTTCTAATTGTGACATAGAGTGACAGGTGTCAGTGACCGATGCAAACAAAGACCTCACCACCCACAAAACTTAGTTTGAGGCTTTTTTCCTAAATTTCATTCTTTTCGACTCCAAAGCTGCTCTCCGTCCTTAATAGTGATTTTTTTTTAAGAACAGTAGTGGTGAGAGGTGTAAATGATCAGGTAACAGCTCGTCCATTCATCTTTTATGTTGTCATATCGGGGGCTTTCCCTCACGGAAGCCAGATGCCTTATCAACCCTATTGACACATTACCTGCCAAAAGTTCACTCACATTCCTCCTCAGAATCTCAATTAAAGTCATAGATAACTAAGGGAAGTCCATATGACACCCCCTCCCCCTCCCCCCCCCCCTCTCCCGGACACCTGCCTTCCAGGTTGGTTGGTTGGTTGCGCTTTAGGCCTATCAACTGCCAGGGTCATTAAGGCAGTCAGTGTCAAGCTAGATCCACCAACCTTAACACTTTCTTCAGGTGTTAAGGATAATTCTAAGACCACATGCACTCTTGTGAGCCATCATATAGAAAGGCCTTGAGCTCACGGTTATGGTGGTATATCTGATGATTACTTTAGAACGCGACTGTACGGTACAGACGCTGGTCACTGGTAGCGGTGGGACGGCGCCACATAACCTGATCACACAGCTTTGAGAGGTCTAAGTTATATCAACAAAAAATATATGGAATATCAGGTACTACAGAAAACAAATGTACAGTACACGAAAACACGCATACAACACAAACATACATACGTAACTGCAAGTAGGTTCCGGTAATTTGGGATCACAAGAGTCTAGTTATATATATATATATATATATATATATATATATATATATATATATATATATATATATATTTATATATATATATATATATATATATATATATATATATATATATATATATATATATATATATATATATATAATGTTACGACCGTGTCGTATTTTTCTATTTTTTTTTTATATAACCTGCTTCCATGTTCCATATTATTCCTGTAATGATGTGTTGTATTTACTATTATATAATCTAGTCACCTTATCCTGTGCTGTTAAGGTTTTAACTGTCATTATTTGTTCAAATCCATTTTGTAATGTAACAAGCATTCTTTGTTTCTCTACGACCATCTGCATCGTTAAACGACCCACGGGCGGGTCGCGTGGCGGGAGCCGACCTTATATATAGGACCCACCAACTGACGGAGTTAGTTCAGTCCTCTTGTCATATGTATATATATATATATATATATATATATATATATATATATATATATATATATATATATTATGGATGTATATACTATATATGTATGGATGTATAAATATATATATATATATATATGTATATATATATGTATATATATATATATATATATATGTATGTATGTATATGTATATATATATATATATATATATATATATGTATATATATATATATATATATATATATATATATGTATATATATATATATGTATTATGTATATATATATGTATGTATATGTATATGTATTATATATATATATATATATTATATATATATATATATATATATGTATATATATATGTATATATATATATATATATATATATATATATATATATATATATATGTATATATATATATATATATATATATATATATATGTATATATATATATATATATATATATATATATATATATATATATATATATATGTATATATATATATATATATATATATATATATATATATATGTATATATATATATATATGTATATATATATATATATATATATATATATATGTATATATATATATATATATATATATATATGTATGTATGTATGTATGTATGTATGTATGTATGTACATACATACATACATACATACATATGTGTATATATATATATGTATATGTATATATATGTAATGAGACAAATCTCACAAGAAGAAGATTACATATAGGTAGAATATTGATAGTATAGGAGTATAAAGAGAGGAAGATATTTGGTAGCGTGGCCGTGATAGATATTTACACTGTCAGTACACTTATCGTATCTTCTATGTCAATACACATCTATTACGTCTTAAGGACGACTTCTCAAACACCGCTTCGTTACAACTCCTTATTAATTACGAACATGACATGTACACATTAATAACACCTTCTATTGAAGTTACTAGGACACTAGATTTACGTTACTAGGACATCATATTACGTTACTAGACACTCTGATTCTCGGACACGAACATGAAATGAATACACTTCCCACGTAAGTAACTCATCCCATGGAAAGCTCTGACAAACACTCAAGCGACCTAGGGGAGGCCTAGCAGGTGGATCATTATTAAAATGGATTAGGTCATGGTTAACTGGTAGGAAACAAAGAGTCAGCATAAATGGATTAAAGTCAGACTGGGGTGCGGTCAAAAGCGGAGTTCCCCAGGGATCTGTATTAGGCCCTCTGCTGTTTGTTATATTCATTAATGATCTTGATTTAGGCATAACTAGTAGGATTAGTAAATTTTCAGATGATACCAAAATGGGGAGAGTGATAAATTCAGACAGTGACTTTGAACACCTTCAAAGAGATCTAGATACCTTACATGAGTGGTCAGTAGACTGGCAAATGAATTTTAATACTGATAAATGCAAGGTACTACAGATAGGGAAGGCGAATACAAACGTTAAGTATAAACTAGGTTAACACGGAAATAGAAAACTCAGTTTGTGAAAAAGATCTAGGTGTATTTGTTAGCAACGACTTGAAACCTAGAAAACAATGTATTAGCGTTCGCAACAAGGCAAACAGGATTCTTGGGTTCATATCTAGGTCTGTGAGTAACAGAACTGCTGACGTTATCTTGAAACTTTACCTAGCATTAGTGAGGCCACACATGGATTATGCGGTTCAGTTCTGGTGTCCTTATTATAGAATGGACATAGATTCTTTGGAGAGAGTACAAAGATGAATGACAAAAATGATCCATAATATTAGAAACCTTCCATATGAAGAAAGACTGAAAAGCTTAGGCTTACATTCATTAGAGAGGCGTAGAGTTAGGGGAGATATGATAGAGGTGTAACAAGGGTAAAATGGAAGATGTTCTGAAGCTCTGTAATAACGAAATAACTAGAACAAATGGCTTTAAATTAGATAAATTCCGATTCAGAAAGGATATAGGCAAGCACTGGTTTGGTAATAGAGTTGTGGATATGTGGAATAGGCTACCGAGTGCTATAGTAGGATCGGGGACACTAGGGAGCTTCAAGACGAAGTTGGATAGGCACATGGAAGTGCTGGGATGGGTGTGAAAGGGATCTGCCCTGTATGGGCCAGTCGGCCTCCTGCAGTATCCCACTTTCTTATGTTCTTATGTTGTTCCTGGGTTGTCTCTATGGGAGACTGCTTAGCTGGGCGCCAGAGGGAGGTCTCAGTCCTGACCGGAGGCGACTGGAGGCGACCGGAGGCGGCTTGCCTCCGGCCCCTGACTTCTCTCGAGCAGGACTCGGGACGTGGTAGCTGGCCCTTCCTGGTCACAAGACACAACTCTCTCTCTGTCCCTCTCTGACTCTCTCTCTGGGTATCTCCGTCTCTCCGTGTGAATGTGCGCGAGGGAGGACTAGGACGTCCTATATATTGGGAGGCGAGCCGTCAGGTTGAGCT